>CM067076.1:5195821-5728321 GCA_033980235.1 Diadema setosum | reverse complement strand
ATAAATCAATTTAACTTCAACAAAGATGGAGCAGCCTGTTTATGATTCAGATATAATAATTCTCTTCTTCTCTCCATCTCTCCCCTGTATCTCTTTTTCTCCCCCTCATCTTCCCTGACTTGTGTTGATGAACTGCAAGAAAGGCCACCAGACAAGAGTAACATATCTTCTTCTATTATTTCCAAGATATTGATATCCCTTATGCAAAAAAACAAAAAAAAAAAAAAAAGATTATCCTGTTTCCCCCAAATACGATAAATTAATATGTCATATGTGAGTGTGGGAAGATGGTTATGACACATAATCAATTTCCTTCTCTCTTTCTCTGTCACACACACACACACAGATACACATGAATGCATCAATGCACTCTCTCTCTCTCTCTCTCTTCACTTCTGTCATATCAATTTCTCTTTTTATTTTCTCACTCTATATTATGTTCATTGATCTATCTCCACCTATCTCTATGTTTTCTTGTCTCCCTTCCTTTTCTTCCTTTCTTTTCGGCATCTGTATCTCAAGCTCTCGGCTAAGAATAAGAAGGTTTGCCACAATCAACCGTTCAGTCTTCCCCCCAGCGGCACAAAATGCACTTCACATATGAAGGCCGCAAAATGAAAGGGTCCCGGGAATATCAATCTCTCACAGAATGTAGCCCTGTTTACATGCGTGCATGTGCGCTCACAAAAACATGATGGAGGCGCATTCTCTTGCACCATAGAACATGCACATAATTCGGCTTCAACATTCCCTTGAACTCTTCAGCGCAAGTTAATTAAATCGAAATTAACTCAATCAAGATTTTTAATCCGTAAAGAAGAACAAAAAAACACCTAGCCATAGCTTTATTAGTGGCAAGACAATACGCATGATATGCACAGAAAGGTAAAATACATTTAGTTGATCACTTTACAGCAAAAATGAAATTGAAGTCCAAATGCACAACTGAGATTGAATATCAAACCCATGAATATAATAACAGAATCATACTCTTCCTTTTCAATGATATCTCTTGATGATCGACAGTATCATAAGTAAATCCTCTCTTTGTCGTGGCTCGCCCCACTTGATTTTTTTGTTTTATTGAAGATTCTTTCTGCTTTTATTTGCAAGGCATATTGAGCAAATTTATACTGTTACTGATAAAAACAATGCTTAAGTCTGAAACAATACAGTCTTGGATTTAATGATATAAAATGCATAGTAAGTTCATGACACTGTATGCTCTGTGCCGTACGCATTGAGTCACTTCACAAAAACTCTCATTTACCAACCATCCTAATTATCATTCTGAAACATCGCTATACTATAAAGATCAAACAACAAGAAGCACATCTTTCTAACTACATGGAAACATTTCAAAATCATGCACTGTCTTTACACATGGATGCAATTCATGCCTTTCTGCCTCTCAAATGGAGAAAAACATCAATTTGAATACACTTGGAACGTGGAGAAATGCTCGCGTGTGGAGGCTACCCCTTCAATAACACCTCCACATCATCACAGAATTCACTAATCAAAGTGAGGTACAAACGGCCTGAAAGCTGTGGCAGACTCCACTGAGGGAGTTCATCTACGGAGGCATTGCCACAACGCTCCTCTTCTTTTCTGCCAATCTTTGCATTGCACACCATATAGATGCAGAACATTTTGTGCCTATGGATTTCTTTTCTCAGTTCTATGTTCATCACACGTTCCACAGTAATTTCATCATGTCACCATTTGTTGAAAATGAGAGTTATGTAACATTTACATATTACACGGTTGCCCCTTGCTTAAAGAACATCGTGCTTATCTGTGAGGGTAAGTTTGCACCAAAATAAGATCTCTTTGTACAAACAGGAATATTCTGGTACCAAATAGCATCTTTGTTTTTAAACATGGTGGAAGTTGGGAAGGCTTTTCTCTGAGAATAACATCCACTAACCTTTATGTACCAAGGCAGTTACCTCACAGGGGAATTCAAAACAAGTTAAAACTTCATATGATACGAAAAAGTCACATTTTAAAGCATCACAGCGACAATTTAATCAAAATTATCCAATTATTGGGTGGATTATTTACAATGTAAGTTTGATGCTGTTTTACTCCAATGCATCTGAAAACAGAGAAGACAAATTGTTGAAACATGACCCCGTTTCAAAATGCAAACATTCATGCTGAATGCTGCACATGATATTAAACATGTTACACACATAATCCATAATTTAGCACCACTGCACCATACTCTCTTCGATCAATTTGTGGCTTTGTTTATCTACACTAGTTTCTCATTTAAATTTCTGGAACCGTATCATTTGTGCTGTGATGTTTGTACCACCTAAAAGCCTCAGATTTTACACCAGACAGCAATAGTAAAGACTAGAGTCATATAACCTATCACAGTCAGTGTCGATGGTCACAGTACCATACTGATATCAAAACTTCTCTGTTGCACAGCCCTTGGATACTGAAAGCAAGATTTCGCGGAATGAAATTTTAGCGAAATGGAGCCAACGGTCTTCTTTGCGGCATGAAATTTTTGTGAACTGCCACTCAATTAATGCATATAGTGTAGACAAGAACTTTCATGTGCATTTTAATTTCACGGATCTTGGCTCTTGCGAAATTCGCAAAATTAAAATGCACGCGAATATTTCTGGTTTTACAGTATTTGACTGTAGTTGATGTGTATCATGGTGCCTGGATGTACATCAGGTGTGAGTATAAATCAAAGCTTTGAGTACGGTGCATTTACAGAATGACTGTAATGACTTGTGCCACAGGCTACTGAGATAAGACACAAACTAAAACACGAACATTCTGAGGTAGATTTTGCATCCCAATGGAGAATTACTGACAATTACTGCAGTTTAAGTATATTTGAGCAATATGCATCAAAGCTTTTTAAAGTTTTAGCTCACCGTATACAGTTACGGTTTATCGAGAAAAACCCTGATATCTCATTATATTTTAGGTTTTATTGCAAATATTTCATATGGTAGGATGTTTTATGATACAACAGACCTACACATATGCATCAAATGTGATATCTTGAACATTTTTGAAATCACTGCTCCCAAAGGTAAACTGTACCTTTAAGACAGCTCGTTTTGTAAATAATTTATTTTTGAAGACTGCAAAACATCAAACCAATTGAATTATAGTTAAATTAACACACTTTTCCTTCTACCTATGAACCTAATCGAACTAATTAATGAAAACAGAATGACTTGAGAGAAGAGAACCTCAATCAACATCTCTCCATATCTAAACATCAACGAGCCATTGTTTACGTCTGCGAATTCAGCTAACCAAATCATGTCAATTTGATATGATAATTGGTGTTTGGATGCAGAAGTCCATTTCGATTGTCGAGTTGAATTATACAGCATACGAAACAGGCAGGCCCCTTTACAACCAATATGCACTATACATTTCCCGCATCTGAATTCATACCGACCCAACTCCTCGAGGCAAAATGGCATCTCGATTCTCATCTTTGCATCTCTCTCCTTTCATTGCTCTTCCTTTTTCTACGTTCACTGCCCACGTTCCCTTCTTACACTCAATTATCCCCGCCTCTGCGTATATACGCAGTATCCCTAACGCCCCATCATCTCAGTGCCCTTTACTTTCCTTCTGACGCTCCTTCTTTTCCATACCTTCTCACCATCAATACATCGCCCTCCAGCAAATGGGAGTTCACGAAACCTTCTCTTGTTGACAGCTAGATGAAAGAGCCTTGTTTTGATGGGATTCATATATCCAGGCTCCCCCGCTTGATTCTTTTTCAGAGTGAATACTCAGCCATTGCTTTAAAAAAAAAAAAAAAGAAGATAACACTTCCAAGGGATGCACACATGAAGTAGGCTCAAAATGATTTAACCCTTTATGCGCAAAGGAGTTTAGCTTAACTTACAAAGCTTTTCATCTACATTTATTACTCTTACACCAGAAATCTTCATGTGCATGAAATTTTTGCCAATTTAGTGAGGAGCCACGAGTTGTAAAAGTAAAATGCATGCAAAAGGCTTTGTTTACACAATGCATTGAATGCCAGTGGCAATTTGCAAAAGTTTTGTGCCACAAATGTCTTTTGGTTTTACAGTAATCCATCCAAACTTAATCTAGTTGTAAAATTACCAAGCCCATTAATGTGTAGCAATGTGCTTAAGTCTGATAGGAAGGTCATAGTGACACAACAGGATTTAGGGGATTAGGTAATCTCTATTAAATGACAATTAGTTTCCAATTTCTGTGCAAATCATTGAGGAAAACACTCCTGAGTGTGTGCCAATCAGCAAACAATGCAGAGCAAGAGTTAACCCATTAATCACTGAAACTGCCCAAAACTGCCCGTCCATTTTCTTTTTTATAGTTTTATGCTTCACCATTTTTTTTTGTGTGTTTTCATAAAGGAAATATATAAATAAGTAATTTGAAAAAGGCCAAAGTACAACAAATGTATGTCAGAATTACTTCTGTTACACACTATTCTCTTGGTAAAGTCTTAGGCTTTCAAATAAACATTCAACATTAATAGACAAAAATAAACATGTAGTGAGCTATTTTATATCATTTAGAACATTGTCGAAATGAGTATGACATTGCTGTACCTTCCAGTGAATCACAGGCCATTATGTACAGAATCTTCTGTGGCTAAAGGGTTAAAGAGGAATGCATCCCAAAAGTATGTCATAAGATGATGACACCATCATTACAGCTAATGTATGCGTGTGGTTGTGACCAATATCAATATTTAGTGAAAACACACAAAACTTATTGAGGGTTTGTTGTTTGTTTTTTTTTTTTTGGGGGGGGGGATGGTGTCCATGTCTCGCTATATCTGACAAAATTGAGAATTAATACTGGATGATGCTACATGAGATAAAAAGCCATCTGAAATTTAAAGGGATGGTACAGTATTGGTGGAGATGATAATTGGGCTTTTAACTTTTTGCGAGATACCTAGAAAACACTTATGAAATAGTACAGAGGATACCATTTTAAGAGGAATTCAAAGTTTATTTGATGAAAATCGGGTTCGGAATGACTGAAACATCCAAAAACAAAGTAAAACAAGGAAAAGTAGAAATTACGCGGTGCGTAACATATGTCCCCGCCGGAAGTAGCATTTTGTAACAAAATGTGCAATATAGGTAAAAAATCAAGGTCAAAGGTCAAAATTCTGTGTAGTTTTGAAGCCCTCACCTAGTGCCATCACATAAAGCAAATAGAATCGAAATTGGGTTAGAAATGGCGAAGGAGTAGCATTTTGTAGCCAATGTACAATATAGGTCAAAAATCAAGGTCAAAGGTCAAAGAAGACAAAGGTCAAAATTCTGTGTAGAAGTTTTGAAGCCCTCACCTAGTGCTATCACATAAAGCAAACGGAATCGAAATCGGGTTAGAAATGGCGAAGGAGTAGCATTCTGTAGCAAAATGCACAATATAGGTCAAAAATCAAGGTCAAAGGTCAAAGAAGTCAAAGGTCAAAATTCTGTGTAGAATTTTTGAAGCCCTCAACTAGTGCCATCATATAAAGCAAACGGAATCGAAATCGGGTTAAAAATGGCGAAGGAGTAGCATTTCGTAGCAAAATGTACAATATAGGTCAAAAATCAAGGTCAAAGGTCAAAATTCTGTGTAGAAGTTTTGAAGCCCTCACCTAGTGCCATCACATAAAGCAAACGGAATCAAAATCGAGTTAGAAATGGCGAAGGAGTAGCATTTTGTAGCAAAATGTACAATATAGGTCAAAAAATCAAGGTCAAAGGTCAAAGAAGTCAAAGGTCAAAATTCTGTGTAGAAGTTTTGAAGCCCTCACCTTGTGCCATCACATAAAGCAAACGGAATCGAAATCGGGTTAGAAATGGCGAAGGAGTAGCATTTTGTAGCAAAATGTACAATATAGGTCAAAGGTCAAGGTCAAAGGTCACGACTGAAATTCTGTGTAGAAGTTTCAAAGCTCCCATGTAGTGCTATCATATAAAGCAAACAGAATCAAAATTGGCTCATAAATGACAGAGAAGTAGCAAATTGAAGATTTTGATCACACACGGACGCACACACGGACACACGGACGGACGGACGGACGGACACATGGACGGACGGACGGACGGACGGACGGACACACGGACACACACACGTACGGAGCCCGTTTCATAGTCCCCTGCTCGAACTCGTTCGGCGGGGACAACAAAGCTATCGTAATAAAGTGTGGGTCCCACACTTTATTAGAATCATCTTTTTTTGGATATCTCAGCCATTTCAAAACCAATTTTCATCAAATAAACATTGAATTCCTCATAGAATTACATGCTCTTTCATATTTCATATGAGGTTTCTCATTATCTCACCAAAAAATGTTAGAAACCTGAAATTAGGTCTCAACCAAAACTATACAATCCCTTTGAGATGCATACCTGACTGCCTCAGGCGGCATGAGCCATAATCTGACTGGCATCCTGGTTTTCATAAAAATGTTACCATTATTGTCAAAAATTCTTCCTCTTACGGTGCTTCACAAAAAGATGAGGACTGCTCATCCATCATCCTAAACTGATCAACCGCTGGTGAATGAACAATTGCCACATTAGCCTACTCTCATCATGTATGTCATCTTAATTTCATATATAAATATTTCTTAAGGACTTCTGGCGTTTACAGGTACCCTACAACTGCACCTTGAATCTACTCCTTTGGACATGCGATTGCGAACATTTTTTTTTTTTTGCATACAGGGAGATTACTACCGTTTAAACTAACAGGTCTTCACTCCGCACAAAATCATTAGAGCTTAGCCCCCAGTGAAATGCAAACATTTTGTCTGCTGCTCACTTGCTCCTCTCACAACCAAGTTAAGTTTTCACTCATCAGCCAGTCATATAGAGCAGGAGGAAGACCCCAAGCATGAATCCATGGCCGAGGTTGGTTTGAATGTGCATATGTAGTCTAATTACCAGACCGAGGGCATTAAAAAAAAAATGAAAGGAGAAGAATAAAAATGAATTCTATTGCTGCTTTGCTGGAAATGCTCAAGTCTGCATCTGGTCCTCTTTGCTTGACTAGCATCCGGATTCATCGTGATATTAGATCCTCCCTCCTCCTTTTGTGGAGGGAAAAAGAAAAGCCATGAAAGTCCAACTGTGACGGAGATATTGATAGCCGTAAGCCCGCGAGTGAGCAAAGCGAGACGCACACTCAGAGCACCCAGACAATGTGACGCTCCCGCTTGACATTTTCATCAACGGGGAAGAACTCGGCTGAGGATATTACATCCGAAAACAATGATGGAATGAAAAAAAAAAAGACCTGCTCTCAAACAATGACAGAGAGATCTAATTTGATTTCAATCATCTCGACTCTGTGATTTGCTGCCCTTGTGGTCAAACTGAGGAGTTTCTAATCCAGCTGACAATATTCCACTTAGAATATTGTGATGCTGACGAATCGTATTCTGATATAAACAATGCTGATGGGAAAAAAATGTATATATATTAACTCTCTTATTACCATTTGGAAACCAACTGCAGTAGATATCAATAGTAGTTTGATGGAGCAGCAGTGAGATGGTTACATGATTTAATAATTATTGATTGATTGCTAAGAATTGATTTGGGTTTTTTTTTTTTTGTATGTGTGACCACTCAGGAAGTATTGACTGCCTATAAGCACGCAAGCACATACTGTAAAACCAGAAATGTTTGCATGCATTCTAATTTTGCGAACTTCGCAAGAGCCAACATTCGCAAAATTTAAATATACGCAAAACTTCTCGTCTATACTAAATATATTGAATACCAGTGGCAATTAGTGAACATTCCATGCCGCTAAGAACAGCCGTTAGCTCTAATTCGTGAAAATTTCCTGCTGTGAAAATATATTGCTTTACAGTAATCAACAGATTTGAGTCAAAGCCAAAATTCAAGAAAGCTGTCACTCATATGATAAACATTTGTTGATACAAGACCATGATTCTGACTATTGAAAGCAATTATTGCCTAATGACTAATATAAAAAATGAAGTAGATGATGACTCTGTCTATGTGTCAACTTGACAGTATTGTGGATGACTATTGGACATTGAAATTATCATTACAAGTCCAATTTCACCAAGATGATGCACTGGTCACTTGCTTAACATCTACTTTTTTTTTTTAAGTAAAACTAACTGTCCAATGAATCAAAGTCTCTTTAAGCATTTTAATTCAACCTCATTGACACAAACTTGGCTATTTGTTTGAAGTGCTACTTAAAGGGAATAAACAGAGAGTAGGCAAACATTTGGCATTAACGAAAAGACTGAACGCTTTACACCTTAGGACTTTTTATCCAGAAAGTTGATTGCAAAATACAGGTATTCTGTCTATTCATATACTAGCATAGCATCTGACCAAATCAGTTAGCCATGCCCTATAAAGCCAGAAACTGGTTTAATGAAAGCCGGATTTCTTTCGAGGAATGACCCTAGGATGGTGATGGGGGGGGGGGGGGGGGGGTGGTCATGTGACACATCCTAAATATCAAACATCAAACATCGTTCCAAGCCCAGCGGGGTGTCACTGCCACGTTCCGAATGTTAACCCCGCACTCTTGCCTGTCACAAATATTTTGTCTTTGAACTTCTCAGCCATAACCCCCGACAGTAATTTGATTTGCAGGACTTCGGTATTAACTTGCACGCCGACTCTATACTTGTGGGTGCATGGTCTGACGGTCGTGGGAGTAGGAAGGATAGAGATGTAGAGAGAGAGCTGGCTGTGGAGTCTGCTGAAATAATAATGGTGCAACACAATGACATGTTTGGAATATTTTGGCTGAAGATTGAATTCTGATCACCCATCTTTATCGAATAAAGAAAGAAAAAGATTGAAAAAGGAAAGTGCATGAGTGGGAGAGATTGAACAAGAGAGAAAGACAGAGTGAGTGGAAAGATGGAGTGAAGGAGGAAATTAGGAGGAAATAATCTGCTTCTTCCTTGAAATCATCAACTAGTCACAATCATCCATGCTATGAATAAAGTGCAGTGAATGCCTGCATATGCTGGTGAGGAAGAAATTTGAAAGTTACGCTTCCTGTTCATTCAGGTTATCATCATCATTATCAGTAAAAGTAGCAGTAATAAAATCGTAATATTTTACCAGGAAAGAATATTGTATTGTGAAGACATCTTGAATCCATAAAATCATCATCAACATCACTGTTATCAAGAACAGTACTATCATTATTTTTGTCATCACTACAATTCTTATTATCATTAATAACTAATATCTTAGGATATTACATTACCATCCATAAACTATCGTGATTGTCATTGCTATGTCATTGTTATCGTTATCATATCACCATTATTATCATTTTCATCTCCAAACTCATCATCACTACTATTATCATCATCATCATCACCACCATCATCACCATCATCATCATCACTATGCATATCATCATCTTTCCTTGCTTTGCTGGGAAGGTACATCACTATTTCGAGGATCACGCACATTTCAGAACATGAGTACATCAAGACTGTACACAAAGAGAAGTAGAAATACCATTCTCACTGCCAATGGCACAACATCGGCTCTTTTGCGAGGTATATCTCTTTCACCATTACCCCCTTCAGGCAAAAATGAGATGCACACATGGGCATTTCTGATTCTGAGAGCCAGGGGACCGGGCGCCGCCGAGCACGGAACACATTGGAATACATACCTCACATAGATGCCTCGAAGGAGACGTCAAGTTACAGCAGTACCGCTTGACAGTCACGATTGCCTGTGTTCAGCGGAGGCATCACTATGCTTGGCACATAATCATGTTCTCTAAATAAAACTTCTTGGGACTACTAGTAGCCCCTCCCCAAACACAAGAGCTGGCTTTTTGATGCGACAGAGTTTTGACAAACTGACCACGAGGGAGGGATGGTCAAGTGATACACCACAGGCCTACTCCATGGATGCAGTGAAATGATGCCGGAGGAGCAACAGCATCATATGTCACCGCTGTCGTGGCAACCCTTGCTCCTTGGTGCACTTTTCTCCTTCCTCCTCTACCTCCTCCTTCTCCTCTTCTTACAGTCCTTCTGACCTCATCTCTAAGGACACACTTTTTTTTTCTTTATGGCTAGGCTAGCTGGGAGGGACCAGTCTGTTGTTGGTATTGGCCACACTTTCAGTGGGGCCCATGGGATAAGTTATCACCACAACACTTGGGGAGAGTGTGTCTCACAGACAGGGAGAGGGAGAGGGGGAAAGAGATAGAGAGAGAGGGGAGAAGATGGAGAGACAGAAGGAGAGAAAAAAACAGGAGATGAAGCAAGGCCAGATGAGAATCTGGAAACGATGTGGTCTGTACTTCAGACCCTCCCAAGCCCAAGGTCTGAACCTACTACAGACCAGGTTACAAAGCAAGATATTTTCATGGCATGAAATTTCATCGACTGCCACCAGAATTTAATGAATAGTGTAGACAAGAACTCAAGGTGCATTTTAATTTTGCAAATCTTGGCTCTTGTGACATGCATGAAATTCATCAAATTTAAAATATCTGCTCTTCTTTGTTGTTGCTGGTTCATTGCCTTATTTGATATAGGATATTTAGAGCCTGTCCTAATTATAAAAGCAAGGGATGTTAAAGGGATGTTTAGAATGAACATTTCAGGGAATCTGGATAAGATTAAAATAAAAAGCCTGGTCAAAGTAAACAATATGCAGCAAATAAGTTGCGAGAAATACCAATTGCAATCTGCTACTTTCATGGATTTGATATTAAATCTTTGTCAAACAAAACTGCTGTGAGCAATAAGGTATTTGGTAATATGATTTAAAGCATCGGTTGCATTATATTATATTCAAATAAACATGAAATCAGCCTAGCTGCTTCATTCTTGCTCTTTTCTTTAAGACAAAGACAGGATAGAGGCAGTTAGAATATTAGCTCATGCAATAAAAACAGCACATTGCTATAACCTAATCAGAAATTGAAAAATAAGATGGAAATGAACATAAAATAAGAGTGTGTGACCAGGGAGGTGTGACAGATGATGGCAACAGATTATTAAATCTAAGGAGAACACCCCCTCACAGAGAAAAATTGTCCACTGTGGGGAGAAAAGATACAAGAGGTATCTGATTGGTAAGAAGAGAAATGCAGAGAGATAGAGCGCAGCCTATGATGGAAGGCTAGCAGAATTTTGAGGTAGTAGTAACCTCAGATGTCCTCAGGTTTACCCTGTTCCACAGGGGGAGGGGCAGGGTGGGGCAGGGCAGGGAGGAGCAGGATGGGGTGGGAGGGCTGGTCTGCCCAGTGAAAATGAGAGGACCTAGCCTTATCACAAGGATGTTTATAATCATTCATTAATCTCACATAGCAATATTGATTTCAGTTGCAAAAAGTATGTGGGATTCATCTATGCACATCTATAAATCTTAGTTGCTTATTTTGCATATTTTATACATATACATATAAATAAATGGATGTGTAAATATGAATATTTATGAGAGATGAAAAAAAGAAAGAAAAAGGGGATACAGAGACAGAGACCCAAGTCTAATACACAGGCATGGTAATTCCTTAACAGCTCACCATATCTTCAGCTGAGAACCAGAAGGGCACTATTGCGTACTAAGAACTGGGTGTAAATTAAAACAGAACAATCCATATTCCTGAAATAAAAGGCTCATTTAATCAGAAATGAGTAGATTTATAAGCATTGTTACAGGTAATGAGTAAAATAGCACCCTTGAGGATTTGATTTGAACATTTCACTGAAAATGAAAATAATTTCAAATTAGCACCATAATACAGAGGTCACATTCTACTATGCAATACCAATAATTCAACATCCCCCCCCCCCCCCCAAAGGAAAAAAAAAATGCAACAACACCCTTTTTGGTTCTCACCCAACAATATTGATGATATCGATTACCCAGATTGTGATTGGTAATATAATACTCGGTGCTGGCCACCTCAACAGTGTCTTTTGCTGACCAAGAAAATCAATAAAAGTAACACATGTTTTCTTCCATGTATCTCATTATCCTGCAATTCATATTCATAATTCTGACTGCAAATCATAAGATAACCAGGGCTCGACACTAACGGTGGCCCGTTGGCCCGGGGCCACCAAAAATGCATGTCGGGCCACCAAAATTTCAGAAATTAAGATCTTGGTGACCCGATTGGGCCACCAAAAATAAAAGTTAGTGTGGAGCCCTGAAATAACAATGGATAAAATAAGATCATTATGTTTAAATTTGCTGTGAACAAGCTCTAACTTGCATTTAATCAATTTGTTGACGATGCACTGATTTTCCTCTAACACACATTTCCCATTTACCACAGCCAGAGGATACTCGGGACTAGTCTTCAAAGGGTTAAAGCTGCAACAATCTCTGCTAATATAAAAGGGATAAAAACATAAATACAATGTATCAATTTCAACCTTGCCTAATCCTGGTATAACATTTTAACAAATAATGACAAATAGAGGTGAAAGCTGTTTTATCTTTAGCTTTTTTTCATCAGTTCAGAAGGGAATGTTATTTACTCTACTGATATATACACATCTCAATCACAGTGCACATGTAAACAAGGAGACACAAAAAGGCAGAACTATCATAGCAATATCCACAAGTGCCTGCAAATGAGAACAGCATGTACTATATCTCACACACATCTGCCACATGCATGCAATGGTCCCAGGGTCCAACACCAGTGGACGAGAAATGTATAGAGACATAGCATCGTTAATCGAGATGTCATTTAATTACTGGTACAGCCTGGTGCAACAGAGAGAGAAGGGAATGATGACATCCTAATAGCTTTTACTAAATGCTTTGGAGAGGGAGGAGTTTGCTAAGTTGATTAGGGGTGTACTAACCCAATCAGTGGAAGCAGTTGGTTTGGTAGTGACCAAGCTTTCCTTTGACCATACACCATTCATCCCTTTCGACTGGGTCGGGAGCATGACTTAGATTTCTGATGGATGTATCTGGTTTATTGGGAGGGGGGGCTAGATTTTATGAGATGACTCTGTCTTCTTCTTTTTGAAGTCGTTTTCATCTGTGACACGAATGAGATGTTTTCTTGCAACTGATTGACAAATTGCCCTACATCGACATAAATAAGCACTGAATTGATCAGTGTTTTAGTAGTAGCCATTATAAAAAATCATGGGAGTACATACTCGAGCAGGATTCGAACCTTCGACCTCCTGATCACCGGACAGGTGTCATCTCCACTATACCACGGAGCTTTCGCCCGACATTAAGTGTTGGTTCTAATCTTTATAGCATGCAGCAGGTACTGTGTAATTATTCAAATTCATGAAATTCTTCTGTCAAGATGTTTTCATGCAACTGATTGACAAATTGCTCTACATCGACGTAAATAAGCAGTTCTATTTCCTTTTGATAAAGGAATATATAATCACAAGGGAAAATAGCACTCCCTTTTGGAAATGGCAAGGGCTCTTAGAACAATGTTTTCTTATGCACAGTTATTTCTCCTGAATGATAATGCTCTAAAATGTTTTGAACAAGACACAATCACCTTTTGTTGGAATTTAATGAGGGAGGAAAGAAGAATTCCACTGTTGTGAGAAGCACGCTGAAAAGAACCAATCAGTTGTACATAATTGGGGGGGTTGAGTACAGTGACATACTCAATGGAGATTTCCTTGGATACCCCCAGGGGCATTCCTTTCTATCTTTGTCAATGTGTTCCAAGATGTTCAACTGATGATTGATGTTTGTCATTGGAATCAAATCAAGGCTTCAAAGTAAATAAACTAAGGTCAGACATGTCCCCTTGACTGACAACTCTTGTATATTTCAGACAATTTTTTTTTTCCCGGGGGGGGGGGGGGGGGGTTAAAATGTTATAAAATGGATATTATTTACATTTGTCAGGCATTCAGTCATATCTAAATCAAATGATCTTTTTTAGCCCAATTTTCCCTGAAAGTTGTAAAACACAATTCTTTTCTCAGTGATACCCAATGAGGTGAACAAAAGGGTACTGTACAAAAAAAAAAGGCTGTCTTTGTCTAGATGAAAAAAGGCTATCTAGAAAAGAATTACCCTGTTGAGGACAGTTTCATTTTGCTACAACACACATTTCCCATGACAGACGCTTGCCCGAGTGCATATACTCTGGACTCATCCTCAACGGGTTAAGTAATAAAAGAAAAAGAGATCCATGCTCTCTTCCCCAATGTACATAAAAGATTGCTGTGTGACAGACTTTGTCCCATTGTCAGTGACAGTTAAAATATCATGAGGATAGGACTTCTTCTTGTGATTTAGACCTTGTACATATGGCGTACCAGCAGAATGTGTGGTTGACACACAGTAGGTGCTAAAATTAATTTCCCAGTCCTGTGGGTCCTGTTTTCCACAGAGAAAGAGGACACAATCATAATGGGATTTGGTTGTATGTATGTCAGCAAAATTGAGACATCTCGTAAAATCAGTATACAATCTACATGTATATGACTTAAGGTGGAAATCTGATATCCTTTTTACCATAAATGTCCATGGAAGTCATTTTACAATGTTCACTAAAATTACTACTTAGTTTTCTGCCTACTTACCAAAAAAATGAAAATAGATATGAAAAATTACTTAATCTTTGTAATGCCAGGGACTTTGAACAGAGTACACAATGCTCCATAGTTTTCTGCATAAATCTGAACACAAAAGGTACACTCGTCCCCTGCAAGATTATGAAATCTCCCTCAACCTCCATACACTATCTCACTGGCAATGGATAAGTAACAGAGAAATATCACCTACAGTTGTATCAACTTACACACAATGTTTATTCTCTGCCTGATTCCAGATTTTCAATATAGCCCACATCACACAAAAGAAAGTGATTTCTTTTTTATTCATATAAATGAAGGTAGAATCTTGACCTGACAAATACAGAGAGACACATGACCTGCGCTATCAATGGGATTTCACTCCAGTAACAGATTCTTGAGATTGTTCAAATGTCTGACTTTCTCTCGGGATTGCCTCTCATCATCTCCAGTTGGACCTATACTGTCAACAGAGGGTGCACTTCTCATTTGCTGGTCTGACAAGATTTGCTGCTTCATACATTTCATCTCGTCCTTTCCCCCCTTGGCATGCCACGTTATGATGCTGAAACCAACACAATAGAATGCATTTCTAACAGGAGCACAAGCTCAATAATATCAATGACTCAATATTCTTGTCCTGTCACATTAGTTTGGAAAAACAAGTTTCCATAGTATTATCTTACTCATAAATACAATTCCAATCTCACATCCCCCAGCCAGTGTTCCAACACAATCTTGCCTACTTACACTGTTCATGCCTGTTAACTATGATTTTCTCTTTTTTTTCTTCTTTACTGATGTGCATGTTTCAATGAAACTTTTCAATAATCTTATTGTTGTTCTAATATCTGCTGTAACCAGAAAGAGGTATTGCGATATGTTTCTACGCTCCGATGATGCAGTGCAGGTTGCAAATGCTTGTATTATATTTCTTGTGAGGAAATTTCATCTTACCACAATTGCAAACAGTGATGATTTTACATTGTCGTAAAACAGATGAGTTAACTATGTGTTTTCCATAGTACAATTGGAGAGTTTGAATGCAAAAAGTGATGAACCCCATTTTCTAAGTTTTTAAACTGGGGTTATCAAATGGAGAAGAATAAAAAATGTTCACTAATACCGTAAAAGTGGAAATGTTCGCAGTGTTGGTTGAAATTTTTGCGCATTTCTCGAAACCAGAAACTAGCACAAAAATAAAAGCACATGAATATTTTTGCTTGCCATATCTTCCAGTAGTTGATGTCTTGATTCCGCGGAATTACAAACAGGCGAAACTCTTCTTTCCTGGCCGAGTGCGAAAAACTAGTCGTGCGAAAATATCCACTTTTACGGTACTGCACCTGTTACTTAACAAGGAATATTTTTGAAAATACTATCAAATCATTACATATATATTTGAATTTTTTCTTTGTTTTTTAGCAGCTTTAATTTTAAATATCTCAAATTGGTAAAAATTGATATACAGTTGAACCTCTCGTATCCGGACAAGTCGGGACCGGGGCTCATCCAGATAAGGGATTTGGCCGGATACGGGAGGCTCAATGCTTATGTTATACATACACATGTACTGATGTAGCCCATTGTAGTACCACATGTAGTAATGTGTATACTGCAACCTTTTCATTGTTACACTCAGTAACAGACCCCAAAATAGAGGTTCGTGTTTGCAAGAATGAAATCATTTTCTTTTATAAATTCTTGGGATGATTTACCTAAATAATTATTAAGAAATGTATCAAGTATATGTAATTCATGTGTGTTTGTGTAGGAGTTCTCAAGGAGTTGGGAATCCCCCTTTCCTCCCGTAATTATTAAAAAAAGATTAAAAAATCACGGCGAAATTGCGTCCGGATAATAGAGAGATCGGGATAAAGGGAGGCCGGATAATAGAGGTTCAACTGTATCTGTTTCTGCATTTAAACTCTTCAAACAATCGTGTAGATGTTTTTTTGTGTTTTTTTTAAGTTTTATATTACACCCACAGAGCAAAGGATGCCATCAAAGATAGTTTCAAATATGACAATGTCACAAGTATATCCCATGTTCAACAACCTGCACTTCTTGATGGAAAGAAGAGTGCCTAACTGTGTGTCTCAGCCTTGGACAGGTATGCCATCAACTTGTAGTCGTTTTCTTTGATTGCCTAACTCTGTGTAACTTAGCCTGCTGCCCTCTCTTGTTCAAATCTGGGTGAATCCATACATATCAAATGTTCAAGGAAGACACATGCCAGGGACCTATTGTATAAAGATGTTGGCAATCACTGCAAGTTGCATTAATGGAAAATACTATGGCCACGACTAAAAGAGCACTCATTAGTCGTTTGCTGCCCACTGCCATAGAAACTTTGACTATTGCAACAGACAATAACTAAAAAACCAGCCTCTCTGTGAATTAACAAGAAAATGTCACAAATGTACACACTAGTAGTTATGTACATGTATCAAGGCTGTATGCATGGTTGTTTTAATGTGTATGTACACGGGGTGACCAGATTAATGGAGAACATTCTATATGATATAGATATAGTACATACAGGCTGACCAGATCAGTGGAGAATTTTCTATGTGGTACAAAATGTAGCTACAGTACATGTATGCATGTGACAGGAAATACATTATAGCTCACTCAATCTAGAATGATGTAACCCATTCCAGAAAATTCTAGGAAGTGCTGGCTGAGTGAGGCATTGCCCTTGAAGTAGTTTTAAGTTGATCATGATCATCTCCAGAAAAGATTTCTGGATGTAATCTAATTCAAATATATGTGTTCAAATTCTGTACTGAAATATCAGCTGTAATAAATCAGGTGCCAAACTAAGAAATCGAAGCAAACAGTGCTACCTTTTCACATTTGTTCTTTTTTGTCCTTTCTTTTGTAGCTATGTGTGTTACCATGGCTACCACTGGACTGACACAGAATCCATCAGCACAGGACACAAGCAAAACCCGTGTCATCCAAATCTGATGATTTCTTGTGGAGCAATCGACCCGACAGTCATCAACGAAACGGGCCTGAGAGACATTTTTCCTGCAGAGAATTAATTTGCCTACACTGGAGATAGACTCCATATTTTAGTGTCAACGGACATAATTACGGCAAAGCTGTGACGGGCTGGATTCCTTGCTGGACATTATAAAGTGAATCATCATTCAACGCATCAACTGGACGTGGTCGTCATAACGATTGGATTCTGCACGTTTCGCTGTGGACATATATCGTGGACTTTACCTAGGATTTATAACATGGATTATCGCAACCAGCGCCTCTGGATTTACGTCGGAGGAATCATTCATCGGTGCGTCGCGGATCATTCATCTGTGCATCAAACATCGTATCTGGACACTACCAGGGAACTGTAGGGACTTTGTTCTTTAAGATTTGGATGCATGTAAGTGATTCCATGACCGATTTGTAATTGTTTCTATTGATCACTATTGTACTGATGTGAAAACCGATTACGAGTCTGTACCCACAATATCACTGTTAATAAACCGCCTGAACATTAGTTGATGGTTTCTTTTGTGCCATCATTCTCAGAGTGATTTTGGTCGTAACAAAAAAAAGGCCCAAGCTTCCTCAGAATTACCAAAACTGTAGACACCTTTGGCCTATTAAATAGGAATGTGAAAAGGGCTGCATCGATTATCAACAAAATGCATTGAAATAGGTGACACTACATGATACTATAATGCGGAAACAATCCCTGCTTGTCTATATAGGTATAGTTTACTCTGTGGTGCTAATGCACAAATTCAGGTGAAAGTGCACCCGACTAAGGCTCTCTCATAAAACATCTGGACTTTGAGTCCGCCATAAGATGGTAATAAAACCACTCAGTATATGGTGGACGTGTCCATATTATTAGCCCTCAAAGGCTCGAGTATCGCTGTGTGGGTATATGAGTGTGTTTGTGTAAGATTGTGTGTGTGTGTGTGTGTGTGTGTTCAGCTCCCATTTGATGGATGTTGCTGTTGAACTTTGCAAGCTCTTGCTATTTCTACCTTCTCTATTCCAGAGTTGCTTCTTCCATCAAATCAAACCTTTGAAAAGTTTTTAAAAAAACCAATCATGCCAATTCCACGCAAATTATATTGACCCATCACAGTTTCTACTATATGAAGAACAAAGCCCTCAAATGCATTGATTGTCATATCAATGTTTAAATCTTTTGCATTTTAGAAAGGATTTCAGAACAATTAAAGAAGAGGCATTGTCAGAAGATAACGAAATAGTATACATAAAACACTGGAAAATACACCTCTACAGTAACAATGTTGATAAATCATTGAGCATAGTTTGAGATATATCTTCTTCAAGCTAAAGAGGTTATTTTCTTCTGCCGCCTTCATACAAAGCATTTAACTTCACGGTTCAATACTAATAACCTCTTCACACCACCTTTTCACATTTGTTCTTTTTTGTCCTTTCTTTTGTAGCTATGTGTGTTACCATGGCTACCACTGGACTGACACAGAATCCATCAGCACAGGACACGAGCAACACCCGTGTCGTCCATGTCTGATGATTTCTTGCGGAGCAATTGACCCGACAGTCATCAAAGAAACGAGGAAAGCCGTTTCTTAATGATGAAAACATGTGGGAACGTTTGAGCCAAGCGGAGATCAACATTTTCAGTGAGTGGCGACAGAATGTTACTCACAGCTGTGTGTTTGTCTGTCTGTCTGTCTGTCTGTTAGTCTGGTCTGAGTGTTGGAGGGAAAACCCTCAACCAAGCATTGCATTAATACACTTTAGAGTTTGATGGTGTTTTTATATTTTCTCTATTATTTTTTTCACTACCACTGCATGTTTGGAAATAGTCTGGAAAAGGTTCTGATATTATGCTCTTTTTCCCTAAATTTCCCTGCGACAAAGCACAGCACTGTTTGCTTCGATTTCTTAGTTTGGCACCTGATTTATTACAGCTAATATTTCAGCACGGAATTTGGACACAGGTTTTGTGAATTAGATTACATCCAGAAATCTTTTCTAGAGATGATCAACTTAAAACTACTTAATAACTCACTGGTTTCCAACAAAAATACTCTACACTTTTCTATATTTCATCATATTTCATTTCATTAATTCACTTTCATTTTCAATGAATATTAGTGTACAAAATATCATGCTAAAAAAGCAATAAGCATATTCTAAATATATCAGAATATAGTATAATCACAAAATAAGTTTTAAAGCCAAGCTGCCTGATATTCACTACATAATGAATATTCACATAATAATGAATATTTATTCATCTCATTTTGTCTCTCATCCCTTCTCAGTTTCTTTACCCTTCATTGTTCATACATGCCTTCAGTGTGGCAGCAGTCCCCAGGCTGCTGCCATGGTAACAGGTCACCTCCCTGGTAACAGTTACTCTCCCTGGCGGTCTTGTTAGATGCGCGTATGCGTATACGCTAGGCGGTATGTTTTGATTATTGTATGCGCGCAGGCGCTTCCCTTTGATCTTGTAATGGTAACCAAATACGCTCAGATCAGTTTCACATCTATAGCTACTACAGAAAACATCGAAGGTACATTCAGCAACGAAATCTTTAAAGGAAAAGGAATTAAAGTCAACGAACCATAAACAAGCTGCTTATATGTGATATAATGTTCACCAAAGAGGTAAGCAATTTATGGGCAGCTACAGTGAAACTCTTTGAACATCGTTCCTGTTCAACGACAAGTCGATGATCGTCATACCAATCTGATGAGCCATTCGATGTCAACCAGCGCATTCGTCCCATCGGCGTTCACCACATCGTAAAGTCGGGTGCAACGCAGGGAATTAGGCAACTGATTGACGGCTTGAATTCGTGGTAGAGGTCTTCGAACAAGTGTCATCGGAACTGAACTTGAACTTTGAACTTCGATACATGAATGCTGATGCTTCCAGTGCTGATATAGACTATAAGACAGCTCAGCCCATCATCGCTTCCTCATCCGTGACTTCTGTAACAGTCTCCTAGTTGTGGATACATCGTGATTGTGTGGTATTGATATTGTAATCTCGTACAAGCTGTATTAGATATCAAAGTACAGTTTATTTCGCTCTGTAGGAAGAGAACTAGAGCAAGAAAGGAGTGCGAGACATAAGTCATACGTAACTAGACTATATAGCTTTGTAAGAACAGTGAATGTGATTGAGCTATATAATTTGAACTAGATATAGAGCTATATATATAGACCTACTCGAATTCAGAAGTGAATATCGGGGGCGTATTAACTATATCCTTAGTGTTATACACGTGATATACTATCTGGACAGAATGTGATGTGTATTTACTCTTCGTAAAGAAAAATTGTATTCGCTATAGTACAATATTTCAAATCTGTGTTACGAAAGAAAACATTTTCTTTCTCTTTGCCTAGAAATGAAGCGAAGTAAGTGAAAATTAGACACTGTTGACATGGTTGATGTATAATAACGATCTCATAGAACTGTTGACGTTAATGCAAAGAGTGTGTTATCTGTCAATATGGAAGAGTATCAAAGTAATACTACCGATGGTCTTGAAGATAGCGTAAATACAAGCACTAAGAAAGAAACAATCGATAGCATGTCTGCCAAAAATGTGCGGCGTTCTACCCGTACAAAGAAACTTACAGAAAAGGCTAGACAGAACAAAGTAGAAGAGTTAGAAGAACAGTTCTATTCAGAACATTTTGACATGCTAACAGTCTTGAAGGACTCTGAGAAAATGCTGTCCTCAGTTTCCGTAAACTGCGATGACCTGTCAGAAAGAAAATCTGACATCTCTGCTAGATTCGGTTCACTGCAACAAGTAGCAGATGAGCTAGAAGAAGTTCTAGGGGAAAGGGATGAAGAGATAGCTAAGAATTTAGACAAGCTCTCCCCAATTGTTGTTGATATGATTTCGAAAATCGTAACCACTGTTTCTAAGAAGCAATTCGATACTAAGGAACCATCTATCACAAGGAAGTCGACTGGTTCCAAGATCTCGAAAACATCTACAATCTCGTCGAAGAGGTTGGTTGTTGCAGCTGAGACTGCAGCTCTGCAAGAGAAACTTGCTGCACAAAAGCGTCAGAACGAACGTCGGAAGGAGTTAGAGCGTCTTGAGTTGGAAGAAGATGCTCGTAGGAAGGAAGCTTCTTTTAAGATGGCGCAATTACGCAGAGAACTCGAGGAAGAACGTCTAGAAGGTCAACTGAAGGCACAAGAGGCAATGATGAGAGTGTATGAAGAGGACGATACTGCATCCTCCATCACAGTGAGATCATCTAAGCAGCTGGCTGGATCATCTCAGAAGGAAAAAAGTGCAACTATCGTGAAAGAAATGTCACGAGAGAAAAGCATTCCTAGAGCTGATGATCATCCATTCCCTTCAAACCAGAAGTCGTCGAAGACAGAGGCCCTAAATCCTGAGTCACCAGTCTTCTATCCAGCTTCCTATCGCTCAGATGCCAAGGAAAGTGATGCTCTTGCCGAGGCGCTTGCTCGAGCAATGACGCTTACCAGACTGCCTATTCCTGAGCCTCCTGTATTCATGGGTGATCCTCTACAGTACCCTGACTGGCTGTCAGCCTTCACAACTTTAATCGAGTGTCGAGGAATCCCAGCTGGTGAAAGAATTCACTACCTCAGAAGATACCTTGGAGGATCTGCTAGAGATGCTGTCAGTGGCTTCTTCTTGCTGAGATCAGAAAATGCCTTCGATCAGGCCAAGGCAGTGCTTGAGAAACGCTTTGGTAACCCCTTCACGATTTCAGAAGCCTTTCGATCTAAACTTGATGCATGGCCAAGAATCGCCAATAAGGACCACAACGGTCTCCAAAATCTCTCAGACTTCCTGCGACAATGTCTGGTGGCCTCTTCAGAAATCAAAGACTTGCAGATCTTGAACGACATGCGAGAGATTGGCAAGATTTGCACGAAACTTCCTGACTACATCGTACACAGGTGGAATCGCACAGTAGCGACGCTCAAGAAGAGCAGTGAACGATATCCATCCTTTGAAGAATTTGTCTTGTTTCTGACAGAGGAAGCTGATATCGCAAACGATCCTTACGTGACGTATGAGACTGCAAAGACTGGAAAAGATCGGAACCAACACGTCAGTCAGACACAGGAAGTAAACAAGAAGCCTGCAATTCGGCAACAAAGGATGACTTATTCGACAGCTAGCAAACCAAATGTGGCCAAGAAAAGCTGCATCTTCTGCGAACGACAGAACCATGGCTTAGAAGAATGCCGGGAATTCAGTAGGAAACCAGTGGAGCAGAAAAGAGAGTTTGTGAAGAAGGAAGGACTGTGCTATGGGTGTCTTAGCAAAGGTCATATGTCCAAGCAATGTCCAAAGAGGAGTGAATGCAAAATATGCAGTAAGCGTCATCCAACCTGTATGCACTACGACACATTCAAACAGTCAACTGCAGAAGGAAAACAAGAAAACAAGGACAAACAAGAAATGCAGTCTACCAAGGCCAAGGAGACTCCCGAAGAAAAAGAAGCAAATTGCCACAAAGCCATATCAGGTACAGACGCTTCTCTCACATCAATGGTTCTTCCGGTATACCTGTCAAGTCTGGACAGTCCCGAGAAAGAGATACTGGTCTACGCTCTGTTAGACACGATGTCAGACACAACCTTCATCGCAGATAGTGTTGGAGAAGAACTGCAGGTACCATCACATGCTGCTACATTGAGGTTGACAACTTTGACAGACAACTGTACGAATATTCCATGTAGGAGATATGAGAACCTTGTAGTTCGTGGTTTCAAGTCGGCCGAAAAGATACCACTTCCTGGTGCATACTCCAGGAACTCAATTCCACTTGATGAAGCTCATATCCCTACACCAGAGACAGCAATCCAGTGGCCTCACCTAAACTGTCTCGCAGACCAACTCGCATCAAAGCAAGACTGCCCTGTAGGTCTGCTCATTGGATACAATTGTGCTCGAGCTCTCGCCCCAAAGAACTGTATCTCTGGAAACAATGATGAGCCCTTCGCAGTAGAAACAGAATTAGGATGGAGCATTGTTGGTGGCTCTCAGACGTACTCTACAGACAACTTTGATGCATTCGGGCAATCATATCGTACTGTCAGCATGAAGGTAGAAGCTCCTATTTTGACTGACAGTCAATCAGACGTGAAGTATGTCTACAAGACACAGCTAAAAGATGTCACGACTGCAGACTTCCTTCAGATGATGGAAAAGGACTTTCATGAAATCGAAGGAACAGATGTAATGTCTCAGGATGACAAGAAATTTCTGCAGATCGTCAGAGATGGAATCAACCAAAGGGATGATGGATACTATGAAATGCCCCTCCCCTTCAAGAATGGTGAACCCACTCTACCGAACAATCGACAAGCTGCCATAAGTCGACTCAAAGGATTGAAGAGTCAGTTCCAGAAACGACCTCAATACAAAGAACACTACATGACATTCATGAACGAAATTCTTCAGCGAGGTGATGCAGAAAAGGTTCCTGCGGAAGAATTGTCAGTTGAGAACAAGTGGTACATACCACATCATGGAGTATATCACCCAAAGAAGCCGAACAAAGTGAGAGTCGTTTTCGACTGCAGTGCTCGTTACCAAGGAACCAGTCTAAACGATCATCTCCTACAGGGCCCCGACCTCATCAACCCTCTGATTGGAGTCCTGTGTAGATTTCGCCAAGGACCCATTGCCTTCACGTGCGATGTGGAAAAGATGTACCATCAGTTCCGCGTCATGAGACAGCATCAGAACTACCTTCGTTTCTTGTGGTGGGAAGATGGAGATCTTTCCAAGACTCCAGTGGACTACCGAATGAAGGTCCATCTCTTCGGCGCCACTTCCTCCCCAGGATGTGCCAACTTTGGACTAAAGCAAATCGCGAAGGACCATAAGGAGCTCAGCATGGAAGCTGCTGACTTTCTTACAAGAAACTTCTACGTCGATGACGGTCTAAAGTGTGAATCTTCTGAAGCAGAAGCCATTGACCTCATTCAGAAGACAGTGAGCATGTGTGCCAAAGGCAACTTGCGTTTGCACAAGTTCGTTAGCAACAGTCCAGAAGTCACAAGCAGTATCCCTGAGTCTGAACGTGCTGCTGTTGCCAAGACTAGTCTTGAACTCGGCCAGCAAGACGCTACGCCCATTGAACGAGCACTCGGCCTACACTGGTGCATCGACTCTGATGAGTTCTGTTTCAGACTTACCCTCAAAGACCGTCCCTTGACAAGACGTGGGATTCTTGCAACAGTTGCCTCCGTCTACGATCCACTCGGTCTGATTGCACCCCTGGTTATAGTTGGGAGACAGATTCTCCAGGAGATGTGTAGAAGCAAGATGGACTGGGATCATCCTGTTCCTGACGAGCTCCGTCCACGATGGGAAAAGTGGAGACAGGAGATGTTGAAACTCGACAAAGTGAAAATCCCCCGTTGCTTCCAACCACAAGACTTTGGAACTCCCAAGGAAGTTGAGCTGCACCACTTCTCAGATGCATCATTGACAGGATATGGTCAGTGTTCCTACGTGCGTCTAAAGAATGAAAGCGGTCGCGTCCATTGCTCCTTGGTTATGGCAAAGGCACGAGTATGTCCTCTAAAGCCAACAACGATCCCAAGACTAGAACTCCAAGCAGCTACTTGTTCAGTGAAAATTGCCAATATCCTGGACAATGAACTCGATTATAGTTCTGCCACACACCACTTCTGGACCGACTCACAAGTTGTTCTTGGCTACATACACAATGAGACAAAGCGCTTCCACATGTACGTTGCCAATCGCGTCGAACGCATCCGTCAGACCTCGCGTCCAGAACAATGGAACTATGTAGCCAGTGCAGAAAATCCTGCAGATCATGCATCTAGAGGATTGACGACAGAAGAAATGCTGGCATCAAACTGGCTCACAGGACCCAAGTTTCTTTGGGAGAATGAGATTCCTCCTCAAGATGTTACTGCAGAAGTCTCTCCAGATGATGTTGAAGTGAAATCTGCCACTGTTCACGCAACACAAGCAAAGACTTTTACGTCCTTCGAAGAAAGGCTGACGCGGTTCTCCAGCCTTGAAAATGCACTGAAAGCAGTAGCAGTCATAGTAAAGTGCTCTTACAGGAAAAGGGGTCTGAGCATTGACGAAGTCGAAGCCAAACAAGTAGCAGAGAGGAATCTCATCTGCGCAATCCAGAAGGAAGCCTTTCGTGAAGAAAGAAAGCAACTCGACAAATCAGATTGCCTAGCCGCTTCGAAGTCCAACTCACTGAGACAGCTTGACCCGTTCCTAGATGACCACGATCTGCTACGGGTGGGAGGTCGGTTGAAGAAGGCAGAAATGATGTATGATGAAAAACATCCTGTCATCCTACCAAAGGATAGCCACCTCTCTAAACTTCTCGCCTCACACAACCATCGAAGAACGGCACATCAAAGAAGGAATCTGACCATCAATGTCATCCGCTCTACACTAGTAGGTATCGGATGACTGGTTGCAAGACGCATCGTCTTTAATCTTTTTCAGCAAGTGTGTTCGCTGCAAACCTCTCCACCAAAGAACTGGATAAATTGATCGTTCTGATCAAAAGCTCAGAATAGTTATACTGATTATGTCTCTCACAGTTTTTGATGGTTTTCACAGTAATTTGCTGTGATATATTGACTATTATTGTAATGTACTTTGCTATTGGTTTGGTATGAAACTTTTGTTTACAAAGAATTAAATGTATGATATACTGATTAATGTTGAAATAAAATCATAGATGATTTTGGGTGGGAGTGTGGCAGCAGTCCCCAGGCTGCTGCCATGGTAACAGGTCACCTCCCTGGTAACAGTTACTCTCCCTGGCGGTCTTGTTAGATGCGCGTATGCGTATACGCTAGGCGGTATGTTTTGATTATTGTATGCGCGCAGGCGCTTCCCTTTGATCTTGTAATGGTAACCAAATACGCTCAGATCAGTTTCACATCTATAGCTACTACAGAAAACATCGAAGGTACATTCAGCAACGAAATCTTTAAAGGAAAAGGAATTAAAGTCAACGAACCATAAACAAGCTGCTTATATGTGATATAATGTTCACCAAAGAGGTAAGCAATTTAAATATGATTGTATTAAGTCTTATATACAATATATATGTGATTCTTATGATTATAGTATTTTATATGTTTGTACATAGAGGTTAAGATTTAACAATGAATATATTATGAAGAGTGATCGAATTAGTATTGATGTTACTCTTTAGCAAATGTGAGATTGAAAGCACTGTGATCTATAGATGTATATAATTTTAGTGATTATTGTATAAATGCATAATTTAAGTGTAAAACATTCATTAGACATATATGAATGACAAAGCAATTTCAATGTAATTTGTGAAACTGAATTAGATCTTATCGTTGTATATTTTACTTATACAATTTTCTTTACAGTTTCACGGGTACGACCGTTGAGAATAAATATCTGACCGATTCCAACTACGTCCCGTTTGTCAACTGGTAATTTATTACATGGGCAGCTACATTCAGTTGTTAGCAAATTCACTAGAATCTGTCAGAAATTGTAACCGCTCTTGTCTGTAGTACTGTGAGGAACCAGTACCTTAAAATCATGTTGATAATTGTCTGTACTTCACTGTATAGCTTTCTCAAGCACACTCTTACCCCTTTTATACTGGGCACGACTTTTAGCTCGCTTCTGAAGCGAGCTAACTTTAGCTCGGGCCAAGTCGTTTTATACTGCCATTCTCGACCACCCAAGGTTACGTGCGAGGCCAGACCTATCACCCCCCCCCCCCCTCATTAGCCTGCTGTCCTTCCAATGAGCGCGAAAATTCAGTGACAGCTTTCATGCTTACTTACGAGTACAAATTCAGTTCCATTGTTATACGGTACATTACTCGCAAAATTCAAACAGTCAACAGCATATATATATATACAGTTGAACCTCTCGTATCCAGACAAGTCGGGACCGGGGCTCATCCGGATAAGGAATTTGGCCGGATACGGGAGACTCAATGCTTTATACATGTACATATACATACACATGTACTGTCATCATTGTAGTACCACATGTAGTAATGTGTATACTGCAAACTTTTCATTGTTACACTCAGTAACAGACCCCAAAATAGAGGTTCGTGTTTGCAAGAATGAAATCATTTTTCTTTTATAAATTCTTGGGATGATTTACCTAAATGATTATTAAGAAATGTATCAAGTATATGTAATTCATATGTGTTTGTGTAGGAGTTCTCAAGGAGTAGGAATCCCCCTTTCCTCCCGTAATTCTTTAAAAAAAAAAAGATTAAAAAAAATCACGGCGAGATTGCGTCCGGATAATAGAGGTTCAACTGTATATATATATATATATATATATATATATATATATATATATATATATATATAGTGTATATGTACAGAGCTGGTCTATTTATTTTTCTTACGATTTAATCATGTCGTTTGCTAGTTCAAAGAGTTCACTGCATTGAGAGTTTTACCGAACAGCGAACACACCAATGCACTGCGTAATAAACAGCACGTCGGTGGCAACAGTACAGCAGTAAACGTACATATTGGCAACCCGGAAGCACCGTACACGCTTTCCGGTCACGGGTCAGTGGATTTAGCCGTGGCTAAACTTGCGAACCTTTTATACTGAAATTAGCTCGCTTCTGAAGCTGACCTGATCCACCCCCCTAGAGGGGACTAACTTAAGCTCGACCTTTCATACTGAGAGTTAGCTCGCGCCTGAAGCCTGAAGTGAGCTAACGCCCAGTATAAAAGGGGTATCTGACAGAGTCATTCTCCTGTAATTCACTGTATGTCTATTTCTTCTCTCCTATCTTTCTCTCTTCCTATCTCCCTATATTCTCTATCTCTTTCTATCTTTTTGTATTTATCTCTCTATCTTTCTCTCTCTCTCATCTTGTTTATGTCCACTTTCATATGTCTCTCTACTCACTTTCTTTCTCTATCTCCCTGTTTATCACTCACTCTACTCTCAATCTTTTTTCTGTCTCCCTGTATCTTTATATATTTCTTTTCAATCTTATTCATATCTCTCTCTACTATCTTTTTCTATATCCCATGTTCACCTCTTTACCTCTTTCTCTCTCTTCTTGTATCTTGTTTATATCTGCTTTTGTATCTTCTTCTAATCTCTATCTTTTTGCTATCTCTGTTTTTACATCTCCTTCTACTCCCTTTATTTTTCTATCTCTTGCTCTCTAAATGTGATGCTATCAAAATATTCCCTCCCTGTGGTTGTAACCCTTTACTGGTTCTGTTTTCTCATGTTTTTCAGGCATTTCTGCATATTTCTCCCACTCATACAATGATACAATGATGCGCATACTTAATCACCAAAAATTTGTCTCATTTATCCAACCATCTATCCATCTCTGGAGTACAGATGGCCTTTTCGATCACTTTTTAACTGAATACCTTCCATCTTTTAATTCCATTATTTATTCATCTACCTATCTCCCTACCTACCTACCTGTTCACCTCTCCAACTACAGTTGGCCTATTTACCTGTGAGGAAGAACACTGCCATAAGATCATCACTCGGTTTGCAACACTATGCATTTGATACATCATGAAACAGCTCTTTTCCCGTCAACTCCTAGCTGCCTCGTTTTTTCCTCTCTTGACAGCTGATTAACTCCTTGAGTGCACTGAGTGCTGATCAGCACAGAAAACATCATAGCTTTGAATACACACTGTCCCAAGTCCATGGCACAGAAGAGGTTAAACCTAACAAGTCATTACTTAACCTGTTCCCCCCCCCCCCCTCAATTCTTAACATTCCCTTAGACTTAATATTGAGGGAACTGCATGGCTAGATCCACAGATATGCAATGGGTTTAATTAGTTGTCAGGACATCAACTGACATGCTTTCTTTACCTGTCAGTTTGAATGTCTTGAATCAAATTGTCAATGAACGACTACATAATTCTTATAAACACTAATGTGTCATCAACTCAATCTTGACAATCAATACTATGAAGTCAAGAGATTACTAGGTAATTGGGACAATCCCTGTTGTGTAGTCAATACATGACTACATAATCTTGACAATCCCTACTGTTTAGTCAATGGATGACCACATAATCCTTACAATCCCTACTGTGTAGTCAATGGATGACTACATAATCCTTACAATCCCTTTTGTGTAGTCAGTGGATGACTATATAATCCTTACAATCCCTACTGTGTAGTCAGTGGATGACTATATAATCCTTACAATCCCTACTGTGTAGTCAATGGATGACTACATAATCCTTACAATCCCTTTTGTGTAGTCAGTGGATGACTATATAATCCTTACAATCCCTACTGTGTAGTCAATGGATGACTATATAATCCTTACAATTCCTTTTGTGTAGTCAATGGATGACTATATAATCCTGACAATCCCTACTGTGTAGTCAAGATGACTATATAATCCTAACAATCCCTACTGTGTAGTCAATGGATGACTACATAATCCTTACAATCCCTTTTGTGTAGTCAGTGGATGACTATGTAATCCTAACAATCCTTATTGCAGAGTCAATGAATGACTACAACATAATCCTTACAATCCCTATTGTGTAGTCAATAGATGACTGCATAATCCTTATAATTCCTTTTGTGTAGTCGATGGAAGACAACATAATCCTGACAATCCCTACTGTGTAATCAATGGATGACTATGTAATCCTGACAATCTGTATCATGTCATCAATGAATGACAACATAATCCAATCCCTTTTGTAGCACAATATTCTGACTGTAGGATTGCTCCATTGTAACATTACCAGTGGGTCAGGTCTGACTATCTTTGCTGTGAAGTTCTTCAGGGGAAACCAAGTAATTGCTACTAAAATGGCTGTGCAATATCCGGCCAAGCGCCTCTCCAAATAAAGGGCAAACTACAGCTTGACTCTAGCCAGGTGCTGCTCACAAACAAACTTTCCACCCCAGTCAACAGAGCAGTTAGCATAATTTCATATTTCCATTTCCAGCAGGGAACACTGTTATTGAATTCCATCTCCGTTGCTACGCAACCAGCGAGTGGATTGTTTGTGATGCATCAACGTGCCGGAGTCTTAAGGGATGCCCTTGTCGTGTGGAGGGCAGGGGGAAGCAAATACTGGCGTGTTCTCTCCATCTCGTGCACAGACCAATGTTTGTCTATTTGCCCATCAAAACAAAAGCTGAGAAGCCAGTTTGCTTTATAACTGCCATCTATTCCTGTTCCCTCCTCTTACTAGAAGAGCCCATTTTTGTTCGTCCTATTTTTTCCCCGTCAGGCAAGATGACGACAAGGATTACCATCATGAGGACAACTCACTCATTAAGGTTAAAACAGACAGATTTACTAGTATGTAGTCAGCAATGATTGTCAACAGAAAATTACCCACATAAAGATGAAACAAGTGCAGTGTAATTATGAACAGCATGTATGTGATTAACAAAAGATTTTTGGGAGTATTTTTGTCCCCAAATTCATTGTGGAAAGAGCACGAAGAAGTCGATAGTACTACCAAGTTTAACATATGATAGGTCAGGGTTCACACTGTATTTCTCTTGATTTAAAGGGGAAGGCTAGTAACTGATCAGTGGAAATCAGTGGAAATGCTGGGAGATGATTGTTCCAATCCTTATGGGATTCATTCAAGAGTTCATTGTATATCTATTGTTGTGTGAAAATGATTTGCTTCAGAATGGTCTCATATTCGAGTAATGTGCAGTTAAATGCTTCCAGGTTAGCGTCCCTGGTCAGTGATGGAGCATTAATCTGCACATTACTTGAATATGAGACCATTCTGAAGCAAATCATTTTCACACAACAATAGATATACAATGAACTCTTGAATGAATCCCATATGGATTGGAACAATCATCTCCCAGCATTTCCACTGATTCCCACTGATCAGTTACTAGCCTTCCCCTTTAATTCACTATCATATCAAAAAACAAAAAGAGCCACAGACAAAAAAAAAAAATGTTTCCTAACATCAATGTCGATGTTCATACTCAGCATACCATAATCATACATTTAATGCTCAGGATCAGTGTTATGAAGTATGACTTCATTGATAATAATAATCAACATAATAATAACCATAATGACAATGATGATAATGTCCCATACCTAGCAACATTATCCCCTGAAGTATTAAGCAAAAAAAAAAATAATGAAATGTCACTATTGTACTCTCTTGTTCTGTGCGGCTTTTCGGTACATGGGGGCATGCTTTGATGACTGAAACATGGACGTAATGAAGACCTCAACTCAAAAGACATGTGTCCTCTCGTGAAAGGGATAATTTGCCCATTTACATGCATCTCAACTCACTGAATATCAAAGCCACCCAGATTGGACTTGCTCCATCTCTCTCTATTGCCGTCTGGGAAAAGAAAAATTGTGCACACACGTGCCGCGGTGCCCCGGAGTGGTGCATACACATGCACTCTGTCGGCAATCACCTGTACTAATTCCCCCGTCATGCGGCGTAAGTGGCCGCCGCCAAACAAGATGCCAGTAAAACGAGGAAGGGGGGGGGGAGAGGAAAGAATAACAGCGGAAAAGTATACACGGGTCAGTCCATGACCAGGGAACAGCTCGTGCATGAATATTCGGCGACTGATTTCCAATCGCGATTTCCCAGCACGGACAGCCATAAGGCCGTGGCAGCGATTTTATGTCCCTGCATGTACAGTGGTACTGACAAGTTGATCTGGGCTGCCATGAAACAATAATGGGCGTCGGCCATTGAGGGATACCAAATGCCACTGCACATCCTCAAAAGACAAGCTTCCGGTGTTGCTCGCATCATTTCAACTGTTCCAGCATCCCCAGGAACTGCTAATAATTTATACCAACTTCTAACCTTTAACACAACTTCCTATCTCTACCTTCATCAAAGGCAGAGAATGTCCGCTTTCCAACATTATTCCAAAAACACACAAATACACACACACACACATACATACAGATGATTGCTATGTCTGTGATACTCTCAAGACATGATGAGATGAAACTCACCATGATTTCTAATCACTGCAAAAGTACAGATTTATCTCAAGATTATTTGACTCACGTGTCAAGAAGACTGCACGAAGCAGTGTAGCATTCAATATCCACAAAACCTGATATCCATCCTGTTGCAGACCTCTGATTGCAACTGTTTATATTTCAATGAAAGGTGTGAGCTATTTTACTTCCCTGTCTTGATATGGTTCCTTGTATGCTCTGTGCTATAATCTGTTTGATCCTCTAGCCCCTTAATTAATCATCCATCACCAACCTCGCGTGTGCATGTCTGTGTGTGCGTGTGTGTTCATGTGTATGTTGCATGCACTATGTTCAAATGTGTTCCTTACCCTGGTTAATATAATTTCGATATACACACATTCAGTCAGTCTTAACATGTGCAAAAGTGTGTTCAGTTCAACTCTTCCATTAATGAGTAAAGGCTGATATCATAGAAACCGCTATACAATATTGAGTGAAGAAGAAAAATAAGAACAACCTCCATAGATATTGATAATTATGCTCTCACACAAAGAATGAAACAGACTGCTTTCTTTCCAGAACCATTATGAGACAACCTCTTTCCAATGTATTGTTTCATGTCTGCTCACACTTTGAAAATGCACAAGGTATTGATTTAGGTAATGTATTTCTTACATTTTAGCAACAACTCATTAAAGTGCTGTATTTGACTGTTTGTGTTTCCTTGATTCTCCTTCCCCTTCTCCTTCAACCTTCTCTTTTTTCTTCTTCTGCTACTTCATTTCTCTTCTTCATCTTCCTCAAATCATTTAGGATGACTGGAGATATATCATTATTATTTCTCCATTTCCTCCTGAAATTCCCCTCCTCCTTTCCACTAGGGTCTGTTCTTATCAAATTACATAAACCGACGTCGGATCGGTCATTTATGCATGCCAGCCGACATGTCCGGTGTTGCCGGAAGACGGAAAGCCCCACGCTTCACTCAGTCCGTGGGGAGTGCGCAGCCATGATTCCGCAGCTGAAGAGTGATTAGATGGTTCAGTTGCCTGAGAACATCCACCTCGTCACTATGGCAACGATGTCTAGAGTTTTACTACACTAAAAGAGTTCATCTAATGGTGAACATACCACACGAAAGTTTGCATAGCCAGTGAAAGACAGGGCTTTGATGAAAACGTAAGATGAGATGATAATGAAGATCATAATGATAAGATAAGCAAATATTACAATGATAGTGATAAGAATGCAAAGATATCTGCTATTTAACCTAGAATAAAGAAGAGGATGAACAAGGAAGTACACCAGATACTTTTTTTTTACTTATATCTAAAATGGACATATTTAGGGAAGGGTCCCATGCTTTTTACCGGTAAGTTCCCAATAATATTTCCAGCCCAACAATGAGTTTTAGTTGTCACGAGTAAACAGGGAAGTAGTAGCCATGATGATGATCATAGTCACAATGAAGATAATCATGGTGATCATAGATTCTGTTTTGTTTTGTTTTTTTTAAATCTGAACAACAATGATGAAGACAGATCTTTGCTATTCAAAATGAATTAATGAAAAGAAAATGGCACTTTTACACAGGCAACATTAACAGGTGTGACATACTACCACTGTCATATTTTCACATCTTCAGAAGATTACCACATAATGTGAGATATCATCAGGAAGACTTCATTTCCCCACCCTAGCATTTCCTCTCATTACAATTGATCTGTTTCCTTTCACACTGAGGACTATTATTCCTGTCTACAATGTTCGGAACAATTGTATTCTCTATCTGGTATATGTTTGTTTGTTGTTTGCTATTTTCTTTTCTGCTGTCATGTTTGAACATGTATATGCATCCCTTTTCATTTTTGAAATGCCATGAGCACTGAAAGGTGGACCTGTGCACTATACACGTAGCCACTATTATCATTATTATTATTATCAGTATCATTATCATTATTATCATTATCATTATTATCATTATTATTATTATTATTATTATTATTATTATTATCATTATTATCATTATTATTATCATTATTATTGTTATTATTATCATTATCATTATCATTATTATTATTATCATTATTATTATCATTATTATTGTTATTATTATCGTTACCATTATTATTATTAGTAGTAGTAGTATTGATATCATTATCATTATTATTATCACATTCATGGGAATTGTCGTCCTCTTCATTGTCTTCTTAAAAAGCTGAATAGAGATGTTTGCATTTCACTGATGTAACTTATGAAGTGGCAACTCTATCATCACAAAAATCACATCGAAGAAATGTCAAAGAAATGTCATTTTGTGGCGACCAAAGAAATTTGGTAAAATTCAGAAGAAACGATGGGAGGGCTGAATAATGTCTTATATTCTAGCCATCTAACTGAGTGGTGAAATAAATATTTTCAAAACACTAATCAACAGCATATAATTAGTTTCATCAGCAGTCATTTATCATGACACCTGTTGACATTTTCATATCAAGCTTCCCCCTAATTCAGCACAAAGAGTGAAAATAAAGAAATCCCCAATCCTCTGTGAAAGCACAGAAACAGCAGACATACTTGCATGGTTTGAGTGTTGGCAAGACTACTTTTTGATAGACAAAAGGGTGACAAAAAATTGAACATCAATCATCAAAATCTTTGGTGACCAGAATTCCCTTCAGGATACAAGCACCCCCTCCCCCCCCCCCCCCAACTTATTTTTTTAGCTAACATCAACAGTTGCTTGTCTTTTATCACACATCTTTTGTGTCACGCTTCACTTTTATCATGTTTTCCTCATCTAAAATGAATGACTGGAATGTACATCATTCAATTTTAATTCAATCACTTCCAACAAGAACACTGACATTTATTTCAGACTTGAATGAAATGAGCTTGAGATTATACAAGGGCATCAGTTTCTCATCAAACCACTAATACAGCTCTCATTTTTCTATTACCCCCGACTATTTTTATCACTGAAGAAAATAGCAAACGAAGTGGATGAGCTGTTCCTTGACTTGGAATGAAATGAGGGGAGGAAGAGAGAGTTTGGGGTCACTTCTTTTTTTTTATTTAAAGCAGATGATGGGTGATCTAATAGACCCATCACTGGCAAACGATCAGGCATAATTGCTGCTCCATCCACGTTTCACTGCATCGTCCTGTAGGGATCAGTAGGCATCCAATTGTGCTAGGTGGTGGCGTCTTTTAACGAGAATGACACGTGGACGACAAGTATCTCGTCTTTTTCTTCAAGGTCACCACCTCCTCTTCCTGTTCTTACAGGGTCAACAAGTGAGGGCATGATCGAATTGCACTGCAAAGTCACTGCACAGAAAATGCAGTCGGGACATCTCACAAATGCATTTCATGTTACTGAGATTCCTGCGCCATGTTTACATGCGAAGGGGAATTAAAGTACATGTACACTGAATGGAAGAAAGAAAAGAGTCTACTTTAAAGAGCAATGTGAAGTTAAAGAAAAAATTATCATCCAACAAGGAGAAAGAAGAAATTGCAGGTATCTCTGATATACTTCTCTACTTAGAATTTACACATGGTAATCATCCCAAGTCACTAAACAATAGCAATTTACTTTTCTTAATGCCTAACAGTCAACCATACCACCCAATATGAACATACATGCCTGTCAAGCAGACAAAAAGATAAGAAGACATGGATATCAAAAGCTCCTCACGCAGCTCCATAGTAGTGAAATGTAAAGCACATTCATTTTTTCTTTTCTCTCTCTCTCTCCATCTTTGTGTTTATCATCCTAATTGCGATATCTTGTGCAGGTCAGGCTTTTCATCTACGTCATTCTGCCTCTCCGATTAACCAAATGATTTACAGACCATGACAACAGCAAATCACACAGGTCTTTTTCTAGCTGTTTAATTCTAATGGCATTTTTCCTCAGCCGCAATTCATGGTCGGGATTAAACACGGCATGTTCCATCTAGATGTTGATTTCTATGGACGTCTATTTGTTCGTCTCTATGGCTCTAGTCCTTCATCTTCCCTCTGTCATTAATATGCTCATCTCATGTCTAACTCATTGGCTAGGTATTCTCTCTTCAGTCACCCTCAAGGGGGGCAGAGGGGGGGGGGGGTTCTCTCCCGATCACTCTTTCATCCAACTCGTAATCCTTTCCACTTCTCCTGCCCTCATCATCGCGAGAAATCTGAGGCCCTCTCCCATGTTAGGCCCAGCCTAAATCTAATTACACTCCAGCGAGTCTGTACGATGGGCAAGGAAGAGAGAGAACTGCTGTCGGAGGACACCAGCGTTGCCACGGCAACCCTCTAGACTCCCTGTTTATACAAGCATATTCATTGGTAATGAATTTTGTGGAGGAGAAAGATAGGAAGAGTGTTGTTGTTTTTTTTCTTTTTTCTTTTTTGCATAGAGGAAGGATGTCTGCGTGTGAATTTCCTTTCCCTAGCATCTTTCACAATTTCTTTTTCTTTTGCATGTTTTTTTTGTGTGTGTATTTTTGTTATCTCCGTGCCGATAGTTGAAGATTGGAGTGAAGGCGGACAAAACGGCGTTCGTGCTGACTGGAGTGGCTGACAACATGTTTGTTTTCAAGGTTAGCTGATCTAATTGGGGATGCTCAGGAGAGAGCATGTCTTGCACAATTAGATGTACCAACTCTGGTTTCTTCCTCTATGAGCAGCCTGAGATGAGAGAGTCGGGAGGGCTGGGAGGAGGAGGATAGGAGAAGGAGGAGGAGAAATCCTCTGTCTATTGCTGCAAGTTCGGCCTACGCTGAGCCATCGGTGCCATCAGACAGAGTAGTGATTACACTACTACTCCAGTTTCACATAAACATACTTCTAATGTTTCAACCTTGGGCAGACAAACTTGCATGGATTTATGAGTGTATTTCACTGTCTTTCCTCAACCCCCATTAACTCCAAAAAACTATAAAGAAATGATAACAGTGATGAATTTCATGTCCGAAATTAATATTGTTGAAAGGTATATTAATGCACATTTTGAACTTTTTACTGGCTATTCAATCAAGCTTTCAGCAGCATGACTGGTAGTGATCTCATCTCAAAAGACAGTTATAATTATTTTAGTTTTACCTTGCGAATCCATTATTCACTGTACCGTACAATAAGCACATGAAAAAACATTCCATAGGTTACAGCAATTCAAATGTACAGTTCAACTCAACTTTGAGCTTGGATGATGACTTTTAAAGGAATGTGAAACACATATTATTTATTCCCTCACACACCGCCAAGTGCTGTAAAACACATTTACTTACAACCAAAACCTATGTTCTCTATTATATTGCATTATATGTGTCTTACCCCTTTCACTACTAGGTTATGGAAATCACCTAGACTTTGTACAGACCCACTAGATTGCCATAGGTAATGGATTAATCACACTTCTGCTGCACTGTAATAAATTAGGACAATGAGCTACTTCTACAGATAGCACCTAGACATTGTCTTATCATGCAGTTCTCTAAAGAGAAACATACACAGCTTCTAGCTTGAATCATCAAATTATGGAGTGCTATAACCATGGAAACGATGCTACAGAGTCACATCCCCCATTCACAGAGAGGAACAAAAAATCAATACATGCTCTAACAATTGGAAGGATCATTACAATTCAGGCCTCATTTCATTTGTTCTGCACAGTTTTGGGTTAGCTGCTGTTGGTAATTACTGCCCTTTCATGCAAACATATCTTTTTATATTTGCATCCCACTCTTTTTCTCCCTCTGGCTCCATATTGCTCACTTCCGCTCATCGGTGACAAGAGCATGGAGAATATATTCTTTAAAAAAGAAGACATAAACTGGAAACAGCCTGCAGTTGCCTTTCTTTTCTTCTCTCTTTTTTTTTTTTGGTAACCAGCACACTCCAATGCCAATGTACCTCATTTCCTTAATTGCGGCGATTTGCCGGCAGATCGATCGCGACACATTCACGAGCCGGCCAAGGGGGAGAGAATGGCCTGCTGAAAGAGTATGCGGCATCCGCATCGCATAATCTGCATATCTACAGGAAGCGTGGGATGAGACGGGCCCATGATACGGGTGTTCCCAACCCACGGGAACATACAAATTCACACTCCCACAATTCTGAACTGAAGATGCTCAAGAAAAAAGAAAAAAAAAAGAGCATGCCATTTGCTGTGAAATGAGTGTTTGCCATTACTGTTACTGTTTCTGTTTCACATGGATGACCAAGGTAGATGTATGAGTATAAATCCTGCATACACATATAGATAGATAGATAGATAGACAGACAGATAGATAGATACATACATACATATATACATACATACATACATACACATAGATAGATAGATGATAAATAAATAAATAAATAGATAGAGATAGATGGATAGATAGATACATAGATACATGTAGATAGATAGATAGATAGATAGATAGATAGATAGATCAATAAATAGATAGATAGATAGATAGATAGATAGATAGATAGATAGATAGATAGATAGATATAGAGAGATGAGAAGTATATCTTTGAAGAGAAATCTCACATCCAAATGAATCCAATGGAAGACCAACTAGTGCAGCTAAACATGGGCTACAATGTATATTGCCATTTTCTCAGATGAAAAAATTAAACAAACACACAAACAAACAAACAAACCCATCAGGACATATTTACATTCAAATCTCAACATATCAAAGCCCCCTTGCATCTCAACTGATCATATCACATATACCATAAAACTGGATAGATGTATGTCATCTGGTATCAAACTCAGTAAGTGAAGTCTCTAGATAATATTATTATGTACAATCATTGACATGGACTTGACATCAAAATGCAGGGACGCTCACAACTGCCCATGATCTACAATGGAACTTGTCTGCACCTCGACCTGGACACAGGCAACTGCAGTCTTGACACAGCTAAACCCTGATTAAAGAAAGAATGAAAATGAAGGACCCTATTCTATCCTGATGAAAGAAATGATTTCAAAGCATACATGTTCTCAGACAGGAGAGTAAAGAATGATAGAATTTTAGCATATAGTTTGCTCTGCTAAATGATTTCATAAATGCATCTAATGTTGATCGGAAAATCATTTTGGGGAGATTCTCACTTGGCATATCAACTCAAGTTTGCATACATATGATCAATAATAGTTTTGTATCACTTTGCTAATATATTTTATCTATCTGTTATCTAATAGTTTCTTATATTTCTAACTCAGTCTAAAAAAAGAAGATATCTTCAAGGCAAATCATTATTCTATGATTTGGGGGATATTTTCTCATAAGGTACGACAACCACAAATATATTCATGCTGTCAACTGAAATAAATGAAAAATCTGTAATGTTTTATCATCTCTCACAGGGGTAACAAGTAAATTTTGTAGCTTCTAAAATTTCATTTGGTCTGCCAAATAGAAAATAATGCATCCATATCTCGGAAGCAAATTGGTAAAAGGGTGCATCATTTACTCTGTCAGCTCTCATGAAAGGAAATGTGGGTTATTCTGATAAGGAAAAAAATTGTGGTCTGTTTCTGGGGTTGACTATTCGGCCTTTGCTTTCTTCCTCTCTTTTTTCTCTTTATATTCAATCCAATTGTTTAACAAGACCAAGATTTTATCAAGGGACCTATAAAATACAAACTCTGCTTTTTAGTAGGTCCCCCACATTTCATGTTTGGAAAATTGTTTTCTCTTGTCTTCTTCTTTTAATTACGATGCTATGTCTAGACATATGTTCAATCAATTGTATCATGTTATTTGTGTTTGAGATGTGGAACAATAAACATGGAACCAAACCATGAATTCGATTCATTTCAATTCATTTTATTTTCATTATTTTTTTTTCCAACTGAATGAATATCAGCAGGTGTCCATGTTAATATGGTAATTTTTCCAATACTTTGTTTGGCACTTTTCCTAAAGAGAATTAATAAGGAAGAGAAAGAGGGGGAGAGAAAAAGAGATGGAGTGAGAAATAATATATTTTGTCTTTTTTCTTAGGTTCCTGAAAGATGTATGTTACTAAATTCCATTTCTATCGGTGCAATTCTTGGAAAGTGGTGAAGAACAGAAATAGATCCTACCTCCAAATTTCATGAGATGTTTTTTTTTTTCCCTTCTTTTTCATGTTTGTGTAGAATGATTCAATGTTGAAAACACAATACTTTTTGCACACCTTTGACAAAGCATATTTAATACGGGCAGCATTATGTAAACAGATGATCTTGTTTTTCTATTTGGTGATAATAATGACATTGCTGATGTGTTGGTATTAATATGTTGGCTCTGACAGTGATGAATACAATCATCATTTCAATGAGACTTGGGACATGTATTTCTGAGACCACTGAGACCTGGCTTGTTTAATTCACCAGAATTTAACCCATTCCATACTGAATTTTGAAATGCCCATGGAATTAATACACAGGCCAGCAGGCTCCCATACGAAATGGGTTAAAGTTTGTTGATCTAATGTGTGATCAACCAGTCACTGACAAGACTGAAACAATCGTTTCTGGTTTTCACTGAATTCACTCCCCCCCCCCCTTCCCTGTCCTGTCCTGTGTCATCCCCTCCCCAACCTACAAAGGGATTTTAAAAAAAAGATAGTACAGCATAATATATGTTAATGGCTTTCCAGGAAGAGACAAGCGCCTAACAGCTCAAAAAAAAAAAAGCCTTCCAAAAACAAAAACCACAAGAGACTTTTTGGCTTGGTGAAAAGGACAGATAACTGATGAGCTCAGAGAAGCAACACTAATTCAAGGATCAATAATGCACCGCTCCCTCAGTAGTTTGGTTCAGGAAGCTAACGCTTCGATACATCTTACCACATACTCCCTCTTCCCGTCTCTCTCTCCCTCTCTCTCTCTCTCTCTATATATATATATATTTCTCTCTCTTTTTATCTCTCTTACTATCTTTCCTTCTCTGTTTCTCTTTCTATATCAGTTTTTCTTTTTTCTATCTTCTTTTATCTGCTAGTATTCAAAGCATTAGAAGCAAAGAGCCAAATAGCCATAGAGATGATATATTTTGTCTATCTCTTTCTCTCTCTATCTCTCTTTCTATTTTGTATTTCTGTCTATCTCTCTATTTTCCTTCTCTGTTTCTCTTTCTGTATCTCTCTTTCTTTTTCTATCTTCTTTCATCTGCTAGTATTCACAGCAAAGGGCCAAACAGCCATAGACAGAATATATTTCCATGTAATAATATTTAGGAATCAAAACACAGTTTCCACATTGCATGTCAATAGTGAGCTTTAGATTTTAGACGCGCGGACGTTCAAAGAGAAAAAAACATGATCTGAGCGTGCGCAGTTGCGCGGATAAAGTTACTGCGCACGCTCAGATCATGTTTTTTTCTCTTTGAACGTCCGCGCGTCTAAAATCTAAAGCTCCCTAATATATCAGTACAGTACAAGTAGAAAAAAAAATGCTAATAACAAATTTTGTATTGAATTTACATTGCATATCATAAATGAAGCAAAGTTTGACAAAAGATATAGAATCAGAGAAAAGTACGATGTTATTTACAAGCTACAGGCACAGCTTCTTACAGTGAAAATAAATTTTCTATGAAGTATGCCCTTCTGGTGACCAGGTAAGCCATATCACTGCTCTGTCAGCATTATAATCTCCCGAAAAATTTTCTCCATGACCAGACTGCGGGATGCTCCATTAGACTTAATCGTCACGGCAACAAAAGTCGACTGATGAGTCGCATCATTGCATGGCCTGCCGCTTGCACAGACGTTCGAATAACATCTCACTTTCTCTCTCTCTCTCTCTCATTTTTTTTTTTTAATTCAGGGCCTTGTTCATGGTTGGAGTCATCTTTCATGAATACATAGACCCCATTTACATTTGAAAAATAAGGCTAATCTCAGCCTAGTAATCCTTACTAAGAGCGCTTGAAAAGGAATATGAAAACATCTGTGTGTATGACAAGTGTTCTACTTCAGGACTTCTGCATATAACCTACTTCCTTCTAAGCCTGAATACTCTCTGTTCTAATTAAGGCATTTCATATAGGTATTCACTCTTAATGGAGAAAGGCTTAATTGTGATCTGACTTGGCTACCAGTGCGGAGGTGTCTTGGTCCAGTGGATACACACTCTGCTTGCAACAAGAAGGTTTAGGGTTCAAACCCTGCCTACGCACCTGCTTCTCTGTACAGATGATTTCCCTAAAACTCTTCTCTAGCCACCTGTAGGTGTGGATACCCAATAGGGAACTGAATGTTAACCCTTTATGAGCCACGTTCGCATGCCTGACTCAGTTGACGGCATGCCAAGTTCGCATATTCTGCTCAAGTGCATAAACCCAACCAACTGATCAGTAAATCGCCAAATGCCACAGTACAATGAAAGCATCTCGCGTTTCCATTCCTGTCACATCTAGCTTACATTTCATGTGGCAATTGACTATTCATTAGTGGTGTTCCCTACTGGATTTGCAAGTAAATTCTACGTTACTGTCACTGTTTTATGCGCAAAAGTCATGCCTCTACAATAATGTAGCTACTGGTCACTAGAAAGAAAAACAATCATAGATTTGTCATACAATTTACATCAAAGTAAGCTTGCCTTTTTCTCTACAACATTGCTCATTACGTGTCCAGTGTGAAAAAAAAAAAAATCTATAAAAGAATGAACTATGAACAGAATACTGTATAAGCTGTTATAGCGAGGGTTTAATTTTTGTGAAGTTCGCGAATCACAGTTGGATCGCGAATTTAACAACATGCGAAAATGTCTCCATGCCTTGTGTTAATATAGCATTGACGTAAGCATCGGCGTCGATTCGCAAAAACAACATCGCGCGAAAATGTCTATGACCTCATTATTTGCGAAAATATCTGTACGTGAAAATAACAACGTATACAGTACTTCCCGAAAGTAAGAATATGTTGCTGTGTCAGAATAACATGGCACACAGGGGGGTTTACAACATGGCATATAAAGGGTTAACCTCTCCTGTGCTTTGATTGCCGATTGGCCCAAAAAATCCCATGTAGCGTTAAATACACTGACCTAGGTTTCTAGCTCAGAATGGGTTAAGGTAATTAGATTTAGCATGAATGCACACAGAAATAACAGCTAGGTGAGAATGCTCCCCACACAGTGGCGGACAGAGGGGGAGGGGGGTTAGGAGTTTTAAACCCCAGTTGAGCTCCTGTTTTTTTTTTTTCTTTGTTTTGTTTTGGGGTTTAAGGTATTTAACCCCCCCCCCCTTTTTTTTTTTTTTTTTTTTTGCTTGTCTACTAATTTTGGGAGAGGAATGGCAGCAAAAAATGTAAAAACTTTGTGTGTGTGTGTGTTTTGCTTTGCTTTGCTTGTTATGACCCATCATCATTGGGTCAACTCCCCCCCACCCCCACCCCCACCCCTTAGCAAAGAGCTACATCTGCCCCTGCCAAGGAGAAAGAAGTTAGGGCACTGCTTTATAGCTTTGGCCTGGTTCCAGTGGCAGGAGTGATATACTATCAATCACTCTGAGCAAATTTGCACAATGTTAGAAAAAGAAGGTATCATTATCATCAACACATAAAATTCCACACATTTCTCAATACTGTTTGACAAGCAACCTATATTGACAGATCTGTCATCATTGCAAATCACTTTCTGCACTGATATTGGTACTTGGAATGAGTATGATTATTTTAGGAAGAAAAATGTCACTTGATGATTTGCCTTTTTTCTTTTCTTTTTTTTGCTTCAGGACAAATTTATGGATCCAAGGTCATATTCCACAGCCATAGTCAAGCAACAAATAAGGTCATATTTGCCATCCAAACGCAGCTCCAAATTTGCTTGTGAGATATATGTAACGTAATATCAGAAAAGCCATATAATGTCAGGAAAATATATTTTGTGTGTGTGTGGTTTTTGGCAGATATGAATTTGCCAGATGCTAGGCTTCAAATTGATATATGATTGGCCTACTTCACTGCAAGAAAAATGTATAAACAATGTTAGAAATCTGTTAATGTTATATTGCAAAAGTGTGCTTTATGCGCATTTATCTTCCTTATATAATCTCTGAATATACAATCACATATGTACATACACGTATTACATATTCATATGTATCTTCTTTTTTTTTTCTCAGAAAAGCTTCATAGAATTTTCCTGGTCACCTCCCAAGAGCACACAAGGATTTGCAAACCAAGAGTCAACTGATAAAATCATTAAAACAACTGCTTCATTACGGAGCAGAAGGGGTGCTTGGGCAGAGGCAAAATAAATACAATATATCACAACAGAGCAATCTCCAATATCATTAGTCTTGTTTTATGAGATGAGCCAGATAATGGTTAATCCTGGTGTTACAGAGATGAGAAGAGTCAACGATCCCCTCTTCACGTCCAATCCCACAGGAGGGAAGAGAGAGCGAGATGGGTGCATCGCAAGAACAAAATTAATTCCGCCATCAGCAGAGTCAAAGCCCCTCTAGGAATTCAGAATCAATTACACTGATCACTCTTAAAGGGAAGTCTGAAGCGAAAAAGGAAGAAGAAAGAAAAGCTAATGTGACTTCGGTCTTCCTGGGATCCATTCTTTAAAATGTGCAATTTTTACTACCGGAAAGTCTCCAAGAATGGAAGGCTTAACCAATAAAGACCTAGAACTCATATCAACGTGGTATGGTGTGGTATCTTTTAATTGACATTCTTCCTATTCATTGCTGGTGTTTTAGAGTCACCTTTGATTTAAAGCCTTTGTTGTTCATAAGTATTGTTTGCCTTGGTTGCAGATTTGGTAAGAGTCTCTAAATTGCTAAACTTGAACAAATTCTAAAATTGGCAATACATTTTAGAGGATGAAAATTTTTGAATCTCACTCAAATAAGCAAATCTTTTAAAAAGCAGATGTATTGACTCAATTTAATTCATTTCATGCCATTTCATTCATTTTCATTTTCAGCAAAGGGTATCAGCGTACAAAGAGTATCATTATACGAAACATTGCATGAATATAAAAAGCAATTATTGATATTCTACGTACATTGAAGCATAATGTAAATGCAATAAATTGAGAATGTGACAATTAATCTTAGCCCTTTAATCTTTCTCCAGTGTATGAGATCCAGTGATGTTCAGAGGTGCCAATCTAATGGATTAGATGTCAAGATCAAAATATCTGCGACATTTTTTTTTTTCTCCTTGAGACAGGGGCTGCAGAAGGTATCATAGTAGAGAACCTAAATTGAAGATGTTCTTCTATGGCTTACTATACTTGGTGAGAACAGGTGGATCAAGAGGTTAGCCTTCTATTACACATCAACACAATCACACAAACAGCTTGTTGGTTTTTGGGGGTTTTTTTAATGGAAAATGTAGAGATGCAAAATGCCACAAATGAACGGATCAAAACTAGGGATACTTTTTTTTCAAAATGTGGATTCCTGTTGTTGTGTGATCAGGTTTCTTCCCCGGACAACATTTCTTCTCAGTATTTTCACCCATTTTTTTTTTAAGAAGTTGTACTTCTTTGGGTGTCTTGCTCACTTCAAGGTGCACAAATATGACCATCACCAGAGATGTGAGATATTGATTATACTACTCAGTATATAAATGAGTGAATATTGATATTCTCCTGCAACCATTGATACTGATACTTTGCTCTCTCCTTTTTTAGTATGTCCCAAAAGAAATTCATCGTAAACCCAAGACTAAAAAGACATACATAGCTTCTCCTTTTATCATACTCTTGTTTTGCCCAAGATTTGCCCATGGAAAGGATGGCAAGATATATGAAAAAAAAAAAAAAAAACACAGTCTAGTTTTAATTTCATTCTATTCTGATGTGAAACTGAAGATCAAATTCACTTCACAGAATCTTTAAGTGGAAAATAGATTTCATAAAAGACCGCTATAACACATGAATGTATCAAGCCACAGTGGTAGTATTTTTCAACAAACAAAACAAAAACAAACAAGACTACAAAGAGAATCAGTAAAATGCAGCAAAAGCAAATTGATATTGGTCACTGTGAAAGAACATCTCGATTACGACTCTTTTTCTTTACCACGCTCTATTCTTCTTCTTTCACTACTTTCTCTCATATCATCTCTCTCCCCCATATCTCATCTCTTCTCTTTCTCTTCATCTCTCCCCAATATATATCTCTCTCCCGCTCTGTCTCCATTTCTCTCTCTCTCTCTCATCTTCTTCTGATCTCTCCCTCTATCTCACTTCCTCCCCATCTCTCCCAATAGTAATCTCTCCCTTCTGATCTCTCCCTCTATCTCACTTCCTCCCCATCTCTCCCAATAGTAATCTCTCCCTTCTGATCTCTCCCTCTATCTCACTTCCTCCCCATCTCTCCCAATAGTAATCTCTCCCTTCTGATCTCTCCCTCTATCTCACTTCCTCCCCATCTCTCCCAATAGCAATCTCTCCCTTTTGATCTCTCCCTCTATCTCACTTCCTCCCCATCTCTCCCAATAGCAATCTCTCCCTTTTGATCTCTCCCTCTATCTCACTTCCTCCCCATCTCTCCCAATAGCAATCTCTCCCTTTTGATCTCTCCCTCTATCTCACTTCCTCCCCATCTCTCCCAATAGTAATCTCTCCCTTCTGATCTCTCCCTCTATCTCACTTCCTCCCCATCTCTCCCAATAGCAATCTCTCCCTTTTGATCCCTCCCTCTATCTCACTTCCTCCCCATCTCTCCCAATAGCAATCTCTCCCTTTTGATCTCTCCCTCTATCTCACTTCCTCCCCATCTCTCCCAATAGCAATCTCTCCCTTTTGATCTCTCCCTCTATCTCACTTCCTCCCCATCTCTCCCAATAGCAATCTCTCCCTTTTGATCTCTCCCTCTATCTCACTTCCTCCCCATCTCTCCCAATAGTAATCTCTCCCTTCTGATCTCTCCCTCTATCTCACTTCCTCCCCATCTCTCCCAATAGCAATCTCTCCCTTTTGATCTCTCCCTCTATCTCACTTCCTCCCCATCTCTCCCAATAGCAATCTCTCCCTTTTGATCTCTCCCTCTATCTCATTTCCTCCCCATATCTCCCAATAGTAATCTCTCCCTTTTGATCTCTCCCTCTATCTCACTTCCTCCCCATCTCTCCCCATATTAATCACTCCCTTTTGATCTCTCCCTATCTCATCTCTCTCTCATCTATCTCTCACTCTCTTCCTCTCCATCTCTCCCCTACACCTCCTGTTTCTGTCTGTCTGTCTCTCTCTTTCTCAATCTCAATATCTCCCTCTTCCATTTCTCCACCTCCATCTTTCTCTCCCATCTCTCCCATCTCTCCCTCTCTGTCAACCCCACTCCCTCAGTCATGGGATGCCTGCATGAAGATCTCCCACCAGGACCGGCTCAGACTTTGTGAGTTAACCCATTCCTTACTGAAGTCTGAAATCTCCACAGACTTAATACACAGGCCACCAGGTTCCCATATGGAACGGATTAAAAGCAAGTGTTACAAGGGGCTGCCATGGATATGATCGATGTATTACAGCTCTACCCTCTGGTGAAATACATTCAAACTCTGGCCAAAATCCATAAGTCACCAAAAGTACCCCCTCCCCCCCCCCCAAAAAAAAAAAAAAACAAGAAAGAAAGAGAGACCTTTAAATTCTTGCTCTGACGAGACATACAAGATTTTGAAACCTGCAGGTATACAACAGTCAAAAATGTCAAGTGAGCATCTATTTGGCTGAGTTTTGATGCGGACATCGGATACAAGATGATTTTTATATTATCGGGAAAAGGATTGCTTCTTCCCCAGGGAAGCGTCATGCCTCCAGCTATGTTTGCTTTACATTTCAGTTCCCCCAAAAAGCAGAATTTTATGATGGGTTTACTTCTCCTCCAAATACAAATGCACATAAAAAGCCACAAGTCGGTCTGTTATGGAAGAAACTTTCTGCAAGTAGGCAGCATTTAAATAGTTTGGGATCTTTTTGATTTGTCTCTTACAGACAAACACTGGGGGAAAAAAAACTTTGTTTCTGCTCTTGTTTTATCATCAACATTTCTTCCTCGTATTCCTCATCAAAATCTTTTTCCTCTTAAAACGTCTTTCTCCTCCTCATAAGGAGTTATCTTCCCTAACTGAAGGTAATGGCAGGAAAAAAAAAAAGAAAGAAGGAGTATACAATAGATCTAGGTACCCAAACTTATGGGAGAGTTGCTATGGTGCACTTTAGAGTGAAATAATTCCAGTAGACCCTGGGAAAAGTACAAATGAATATTTCATGATATACAATGGAGATACCTCACTGCCATTTGTCTGTTTTTGCTGTTCAAAATTAGTGACACATTTGAAATGCGTTATATGGGCAAAATTAATGTGCATCAATATGGATCTAAAGACATTATTCCACTTACCCTGCTAATCAATGACTTTCTAGAGTACTGTAAATACTGACATTTTAGCATAATTAATTTTCACACTGAGTGGCTCAAAAACGTATTTGCGGGTTCTCTCTGTGCAATTGTCTACCCAATCAAAGTGTACAGAGAAAACTGTGACATATTTTTGCAGGTATAAGAATTCCCAGTAGCAAAAAGTAGCTTGACATATGCAAATATTAATGTATTGAAAAATGTCTGAGTTTACACTTATATATGTTTGATCATGTAAGCCACTGTGCTTTACTTGCTGCACTTTTTGTTTTATATGTCTCCTTTGACCTACCGTCAAATAACCCAGACTGTCCATTTATTTGTGTATATATTTCCTTCTCTTGAAACGCATACAAATAATGTTTAGGTGCTCATTAGTTCACAATAAAACGACCAATGAGAATCATTTGACTGAATTTTAAGTTTCAAACTAACATTCATTCACGATGAGTGACAGCAATTACAAATTTGCCAGTTATGTTATAGAAAAAATTCTTATTTTCCCAACTTTCTGGGTTTTTCCTCCTTTTAATGCAATACCCTCCTTTTTATGCAATATTAAACAAAAAACTTGAATTTCACCAAGAAGAGAACATGAAGTGCTAATCCCTTCACACAAGATGAAACAGGTGCGAGAAATCTCTATCATCATGATTGATTAGGAGGGGGAAAACTTTTAATGAGGCAGAACAAAAAACGCCGACTACAAATTGTCATTCTTCATGACTGATGCACTCAAATGCCTTGAGCATCAGCCACAAACATTCATGGACTCAGTTAAGTGCCACGTTTGCCATGAGTCTGCGAGGACATCCACGCTTGTCACGAATCGTGCGAGTCGTCCAATCAGCGCAGACTGTCACATCCTCGTGTACACCGGTGTAGAATCCCATCCGGATCTATGAGATCAGCATCCAATGAATGGACTCTTTGACATCACATAACGAGGCCCATTACTAACATAACACAAAGTGACATGCGTCATTCTCACTTCTATGTGATTTTTGTGAAACAATCATCTCTACAATACACGCAGGGGAAAAATTGACTGGTTGATAAAAAGCACAAAAGTAACATAACATGCTTATTGGTATGCTGCCTGTTTTTGTGATTTTATACACACAAATTTTGCATCTGAACTTTTTTCTGACAAAGTAATTTCCTTTAGGATAGTAAAAAAAAAATCAAACAAAAAAAAAGCAATAAAAATTTGTGGAACATTTAATATTTCAATTTACAATGTATATCATGACTCCTGTTGGTGTTAATCATGTAGGGATCTCAAATTGGCCATCAAAACATACCGTGTCCTTATACTTTACAGTGGAAAAAAAAATGAGAGGAAAAAACTGTGATATTTCATTATTGTGTTAAATGATACTGATGTTCTCTGTTGTAGGCCGACAGATTGATGACAACATCACATCACTGTAACACCCCCAGTACCTTGAGCTACATGCAACAGCATGTTCATGTCATCAGCAAAATAGTTATACTTTGTGATGTCCACTTGCCATGGTATGGTTGACTTCAGTTTTCACATCTCATTTGTCAACCCATCCCAGTCCTTTCAATTTCAGTGATATCCAATCCTTTGGAAATACTGTCATGATAAAATTCTTTCAAGATCATCATATCTGATGATTCATTTCTCAACAGATAAACTAGTTGATATTCTCTACAATCAATTGCCTAACATCAGCAAGGAATGAGGCTGGGATATAATCACTGGTCCTTCATGATTAAACCCTGCAAGTTTGTTTCACAGTAAACAGCCCACTTAATAACTTGAGAAGACATACCAAAGCATAAACAGTAGACGGAGACATTCTCAACATGAAGAGATGCGTACAAATCTTATCTGTCTAAATAGACCTTCAACACAGGTGGATCTATTCACTGGGACCTGCTGGTAGAAAACATGGCAAGAATATATTGTAGAAGAAGGTTTGCTGGAAATTTTTCAGTTCATTGAGTTGGGACAGATGCATTCCTCTAAAGGAAGGTCATATTCCGGCTCTTTTATAGGGGTGCCTTTCAAAAAGATGGTGCTGATGTTTGTTTGGAAATGCTTTTGCCTGAAGTGATTTACCATGTTGAATAGTGTCTGTGTTTACACTCAGGGGGTACATAACAAGAGACTGGAATATCAACAAAGGGACTTGACAAATTGGGATGCGTTCACACTGCAAATATGCAAAATGCAATCGTCAGTGATAAAAACTTCCAAAACACGCCAAGTTGATACACAGTTCTCCTAAATCTGCTTCCTTCCTTGTGAAATCATATAGCAAACAAATGCTGTGTCACAATGCTGTACAGGCCAAGCTTAAAGTGGTACAATTTCAGAAGAGTTTTATATTTCCCAACTAATAGTTTTTAGATGTTCTATTGCCCGAGTTAAAAGATCGATATCACAACAGCAAGACGCTTAATTGCAATACTTGATATATTAAATGACTTTTTCAAACACAAATGCTGAAAAGCTGATTGAAGATATCATAATCATACTGATGTTTGTTATGTAAGGATATCTTTCTCCACAATTATTAACTTAAGTTTTTTTTTTTTACTGATCAATTGTTGTGGCCACTACAACCGGCAGTTTTGTGCACAGTATTGAGATAGAGCTGTTCACACAGTATTTTACAGGGTTTACAGTGTTGGGAGTCTCACACTGTAGTGACATGTAGCAAACTGTAAAGCCTCTGACAAAACAAAACAAAATATCAGTGAGATAGGAATTGTCTTGTAAAGATGCTGTGTATACACCATGTGGTTCATGAAGTATGACTGTGTGCATGTATTTTGCAAGAAGGCTATTTAACTTTCACAGGTGAACTTTTGGGAAAAATGTATCATATACACAGTTTTTGTCATTATGAAAGTGTTTCAAAATTCAGGGTATAGATGAACCCACAACCTTATATCAGTAGTACTTTGTACTGTACGAGCTGAAATTTTCGCGGTGGTTTTATTTTCGCGAATTTCGCGAATCGCCTTTGAACCGCGAAAATAACAACACGCGAAAATAACAACGTGCGAATAGATAAGTACAGTTAGACCTCGCAACTGCGAAATTAACAACACATGAAAATGTCCTCCTAGTAGAAATTCGCGAAAATATCTGTACGCGAAAATTTCAGCTCGTACAGTATCTCATAAGCCCCCCCCCCCCCCCCCTTGATGGTAAAGTGAAATGATGGATACATACTTAACATAAGCAGACATAGGTTTGACATCCAAGGAGCACATCCAGGACACACACATACAAACACACGCAAAAACACACACACACTTAAACACGTGCATTTATAAGCACACACATACACAAGACAGCAAAGAGCCACAGGCACTTACAATGTAAACTGTGAACATCACATTCCAAGGGACGGGAATCAATATTCCCAACAAAGCAAGTGTCTCTAAAATTACCCATTCATTCCACAACAACAAATCAATATTCCCTTTACGCTGCAGCTCTCCAAAGCACAGAATAAAGATGCCGCTTTTTTTTTTTTTGACTCGGAAAGAGCTGTGTCTCTATTGTAGTGTGACATGCCTTTACTACAAGTACAGGGGGCGGAGTAGGAGGGCGTCTTGTAAGACAGTCGTAGGACTATAGACTGCCATAGAAAGTGTTTTCTTTCCTACAATGGTTCTCATCACAGTAGTCTTCCGTTCTTTTCTCCTCCTATGATAATACGTATACACGTAGAGTGGAGTAAACTTGTGATTTCAGACGATCAAAGGAAGTATGTTGTTCCATATAGAGGGTGGATATAAGTATCAAAAAATCCTAACATCATTGTCTAGTTGTGTATGGACACTTGTTTAAAATATTCACAGCATATAACACTTTCATCTTAGCAACAAATGAAATTATCAATGAGATACAACTCCTCAATCGTTTTGGAAAATAATGCAATGGATTGATCTGGAAGATAAAATGATAAAAAGTAAAATCGGCTGAGATATTACTTATGATTTATAAATGGAAAGAGATAGTGCCTTGTTCATAGTCTTTTTTATGATATGATGGGTACAGTTTGTTTGATGGACACAGGTTGATTATATCATTTTTATGTTAATGAGAAAAACATAAATCAATTGCAGCCTTTTGTTACAAACAGCATGGACGTTTACCTTTATAACATGTGACAAATTTAACAATGCAAATTCCTCATTTTAAAATGAAAATTTCTGCCATACATTGACCCCTGTATGGCCTTTTGGAAAATTAATGCCCATCAATGATTACGAGTGACAGTGCATTTAACTGAGTGGGTCATTGAAGATTGATGCATTTGCTGAACAGTGCATGCATCTAAATGAGATTGAGAGCATTGCTTCAGCAGCTATCATATGAGGGAACGTAATGTCGTACTTCTGATCGCAAACTGTGAAGGATTTCTAACATCGACATCAATGGGTCTTGTAAAGGTTGCCTGCATATAAATGCTGCATTTTCTGCTTTCCAATCATCCTACGCAGTCTCAACGGTGTAATCGCTCAGATTAACCTGTTTCCAATGCATATATCTATCAATTTCTTTCTCACTGTCACGTTGCCCACTGATCACTGGCACTGATTCATTCTTCATCCCATCGGGGCCAAATTACATTTCAGCATTCAGTCAAAATAATCATATCTATGGACTTTCCCCAGTGTTCAACATTACCTTTCATTTCATCACAACCATCTAACAAAACTTGCACTCCTCAACTGTATTTTCCTTCCACAAAGAAAACAATTGATTTCAAGTTTATGACAAGAAATTTAGAATCGTGTTCATTTGGGCAAATTTCCTATCTTTTTCACAAAACAAATATCTTAAATTTCTGGCATTTAGTATTATACATGATTACCAAAAATCAGTTTCTAATGTTGTTTTTGACATAAGAATTTAACAATCTCATAGTTCCAGTAGGAAAGAATTATACAGTCTACTGAAAAGAACAAAATGCAGAAGAAAAGCTGGTACACCTTTCGTTCAAAGGCAAGTGAGGTTTGTTGATGTCCATGCAGCTGCCTATTCAAAAACTCATGTGTTTCCATAATTTCTGTCTTGAATGCAATACCAAGTCCTTCAGCTATCATAGCTGCACCCTCTACAGGAGAGATAAAAACCCTTTCAAGTGAAAATGCCCAAATTCAATCAATTTGAGAAAAGGCAAATGGGGGGATTTTTTTTCCATCTGATTACTTCAGTAGGTGCATTCACATTAGAATCAATTATGCATTTGTTGGCACCTTTCTAATTGGTGAAATACTTCGGCAATAGACTTATAACAGCAGTAATTCATTGAGTACTGTTTTCATTTATGAAATACCATGGCCAGAAAGTACAGCTTTCTGAGGTAAGCACGTAACAGAGCATGCACATATCTCCTACGGGAAAAAGACAGGAAGTGTGTGAAGTCATATGAGAAATACACCACTGTATGAGCGCTGATATTTCATGACACGTATCACACTCACAATCATATTTTTTGCAAAGTTAGAGTTACTCGTACCACTTGCTCGTGCAGTATTTCACAGTCCATATGCATTCACATTACAAATTACCATGCAGAGTACCTTGGTATTTATTGTTGTTGTTGTTGTTGTTATAATAATAATAATTATTATTATTATCATTATCATCATTATTATGTATTCTACCAGGTAAAGAATATAGGATACAAATCCTTTCACCGCAAATGTGAATGCAGTCAGTGTTTTCTGTTATCAATGACCCGTCGAAAACAGACTGATTTCTTATAACACCCATTTCCCATTTACACCAGCCCGAGTTTACTTGGGAAAAGTCATCAGCAGGGAAAAAAAGGGACTAATCATAAATAGATGATGATGAGCCATCATCCTACATACTCCTACCCGTGAGTTTATATCCTTTCTAAACTCCTTCAAAGAAAATTTTCACATCATTCATGTTAACCCATTGAGGACAAGTCCTGAATATACTCGGGCAAGCGTCTATGGGCAATGCGCGATAATATAATTGTAGCAAAATAAAACCGTCCTCAACGGGTTAATCATGCCTAAAAATGAGGATAACAACCAACACTAGTATCATAAGATCGTGGCACCGTTTCATGAAAGTTGTCATCCACTAAAAAGTTGTTAGTCTCTGACAATCACAATAGTAACAGTCAGTGACCAGAGCTTCTCGCCCAATTAAAACCAAGGATTTTACTGAAATTGTCAGAGACTGACAACTTGTCACGGCTGACAACTTTCATGAAATGGTGCTTATATTTGTCCAAGCTTAGCCTTTTGTCAAGGCCCTCACGCTGTATGGTAGAGAAAACCCAGCTGAGTGGAGTAGCCTCGCACTGTCATGCTCACCCGTTACAGCGAGAGGGCCTTGGCAAAAGGCTAACCCAGGCTAAGCTCTTCACTGCTGCCATCTCTCTTCCATAGAGGTCTTTCCACTATCATTTCCGCATCCAACGCCAAATACCAATTTTTATACTGAGAGATATCATGGCAATGGGGTCATCCCACTAGACTGACACCCACGAGTCATACAGCCCACGAGTTCGACATTGAAAACAGGTCCACAAGTCATACAACTCACGAGTCATACAGCCCACGAGTTTGACACTAGGCAAAAACAGCCCACGAGTTCAACAGCTACAACATGGGGCTTAATGTGTCAGTCTCATGGGCTTTGTTAGCTTAGTGTCGAACTCATGGGCTGTATGACTTGTGAGCTGTATAACTCATGGGCTGTATAACTTGTGAGCTGTATGACTCATGGGCTGTATGAATCGTGGGTGTCTCAGTCTCGTGACATGCACCCCATGGCAATAACATCTCGTCCAAGGAGAGGCAGAATTTGACTCATCAGGACCTCCTGTTTTATAAGTCTAACGCCCTATTTGCCATACCAAAGCACTCCCCTGTAACACCGCATGACATCTGCCCAAAATCAAATTTAATCTTCATCACCACTACATGGATTGCTTTGATGAAATTTCTCTGCCAAAATTATGTTTATCCTCCTCCCCGTTTTCCTGTATTTTTCATCATGAACACTGTTTGTCATCTTGACATTCATTTTTCTCTCTCGCAGAAGAAATGTAAAGTTCAACGATCAGTGTAGCAAATAGTTTTATATCGTTCTGTGGTTGTTCTTTTTTTCTTCTTCTTCTTTTTTTCTTTGGCTGCCCCGGCCTTTCCATCCAAAACTAACAGCATTTTAAATCCAGTAGTTTCCAGGTCCTTGGGATTAAATTTCACTTCATCGCCTCAGTCAAGAGATCAGATTTCTCTGCGGTTTTTCATCACCTATTGTGCGGATGTGACAGCCCCTCCTTCTTCCATCGGCTCTTTTCATTCCCCCAACCTCCGCTCACCTCGACAAAGGGGATGAAAAAAAAAAGACCACATCGAGAGAAACTTTTAAAACTGCATGCTTCTCATCTAAGCTCCTTGCCATCCATATATATGCTTCATTTCTGCCCACAGACATCAAATCATTCTCAATCAACATTTCTGCAATATTCCCAGAAACTTTATGATACATGCACACTGACAATTTGGGGGTAAGCAATGCCCAGACTAAGCATCCAAAATTGCACTATCAGACTTTTCTTCTGTATGAAAAAAAAGTAATCTATTTCTGTATTACAATGCAAAATTCAATTTCAATTTGCTACCATGCACACATGACCCCAAAAAGTCACTTTAAATCTCTGAATTGCATAAGCCTACATTTTAATGACTATTTAGTAAGACCCTGGATACTGCAGGGTGCAGCCTGGTACAGCGAATTGCATCATTGGATTACAAAATTTACATTTTTTTCACATACACTGTATGCCAAAAATTATCAACAGAAAAACACATGTGCACACACACACAAAACAAACAAAAATCAAGTTGGAGTCACACATATTTGCATTCTATTCATTTGTAATGTTAATTTTGAGTGGGTAAACAACAGGACTAGAGAATGAGCAGGAACTATTTGCTGGCTGTTTTGTCATCATGTGACAACTGAAAAACTGCTTTTCTCACAGACTCACAATTTACATTACAGGGTAGACATGCCACATCTCGTGTCTTTGCTCCAGTTACCCTCTAGAAACCACCCCTAAAAATTACTGCTATCATTACACATGGTACATTGGCCACTGGTCATGGCAGGGTCAATGAATGAATGGATGAATAAATGTAGGGATGGATGGATAGATAGGTAGAAGAATGAATGAATGAATGAATGAATGAATGGATGAATGAACAAATAAATGAGTGAATGGAAGTATGAAATGAATGAATGAATGCATGGATGGATGAATGGATGGATGGATGGATGGATGGATGGATGGATGGATGGATGAATGAATGAATGAATGAATGAATGAATGAATGAATGAATGGATGAATGAATGAATGATTGAATTGAAGGGTGAAATGGATGAATGAACAGATAGATGGATGGATGAATGAATATATGAATAGCTGCCATGGATAAATGAATGGATGGATGGATAAATGAATAAATGGATAGATGGATGAATAGACGAATGGATGAATCAATGAATAAGTGAATTTATTTCCCAACTTGAAAATTTATACAAAACATCATACAAAAATTAAACAATAACATATCAAGCATCTTAAACACAATATACAAATATGTTAATTGTTCATACACTTAGCAAATGGGAAACTAACAACACAACTGCTAATCAACATTATTGTATCCTTAAAAAGTACCTGGGTATTTGTGATATTAAACAACAAACACACACACACAAGAAAAAAAAATAAGAGCTCTTATCTCACAACATGACCAGCCTTGCCCTTTCAAAACCCAAGAAATACCACTCAATGTGCATGTGGTTTTGTGGAGGTTTTCTCTCACTTTAGTTTATTTCTATAGTTTCTATGCAACTCAAGTCAGACCTGAAGTGAGGGAACCAGAAATAGAATGAGAAGAGTTAGCATCTTCATTTTTGTCTCTCCTTTTTTTTTTTTTTTTTTTTTTGGGGGGGGGGGGCCTTCCTGTGTCTACTTGATGAATCTCTCTGAAAGAGTAGTGCATTTTGTTTTGTTTTGTTTTGTTTTGTTTTTGTGTGTGTGTGTTGGTTTTTTTTTCACACACTGCCTTTGGCTCGGCATTTGGTATTTCTGGGGGTGTGCACCTCTGCTTTGTTTGTTTGAGACACTTTGTTTTTCTGCAGGCCACTTCATCATTCTAGTAAGACAAGAAAAGTTTTTTCCTTGTCACGCATGTTTTGTTTTGTTTTTTTCGATGTCAAAGTGGGCTTTTAGGACAATCCCTCATTTCCTCCACAAAAAGACCAAAGAGATACAGCGTCTTCATTCCAAAATATCTAGAACACCCCTGCCGGGCAGGATGATCCTGCTTGAATTCCATCTTTCTAATCAGCATCTAAACTTTGAATGTCTTCTACCCATGGTTTGCTTCAGTTTGCTTTGGTATATTAGAACTGTATTAAAGTAAATTATACAATTTCAGACTCAAAATTCGAAAATGCAAACAATGACAAATGCGATGAATACAATACAAACAAGAATTATGATAGGCATTAATATAGTGCAATTAGCGAATAAAAAACAGATGAGAAGTATTATGCAAATATTATTTTTTTTTTCAGTGAGTGAAAGATAATTGAATGCAAGAAACCACCATATGAGTTCCAATTCCTATTATTCTTAAGACCAAACAAATGCCTACCCCCCCCCCTTTCCCTTGTCTTGATGGTGTATAGTGGCATTGTTTAGCATATCCAGATAATGTGTCTATGATCAGATCTCCATGTTTATGAGTATAGCCTGTTTGAGGTAATACCATATGGGTGCTTGTTATGTCTTGTTATAAGTAGACATAGGAAAGCTTTGGATGTGGGTGAATAATCAGATTTAAAATCTTTACATGTGTCCTCTGTTCATGTGTGTATGAATATGTATGAATACATTGTAATGTGAGTATATAAGGGTGCAGATGTATGTGTAATTCTTTCAGTGAATAAATTGTCAATGTAAGACATCTTAAAAAAAAAAAAAAACTAATAATGCAGGAGATTTCTTCCTTGTAATTCCTTTGACATGATACTAAATCTAATTCTTCTACTTTTAGAGTAACTTTGTAGATCATAAACCAGGCATGGAACTTTTGCTAAATTCACTAACAAGAATAGTTATCACATTATCTGTTTGACATTTGCATTTGTCTAACAGGTCTTTTTATCTACTGAAGATGTGAATCTTGTAAAAACATTCCAGGGATTCTCATTTTGTATTTCTGCACATTAAAAACCTTAAAAGATTACATAAAACAAAAAGAGGAACTTCAATCCATCTGCTGAGGAGACCATAGCTGCCTACACACATCTTTTCAAAAACCATCTTTTATCAGGATCTTTGTATGAGAATGCAAAGTCGACATTTATGGCATTAAGTTAATCCCCATCTGCACTTTCAATTTGGGGAGGAACCAGCACAAATAAAAAAGAATTTGTCAAAATATACTGTTAGTGTGACCATTTGAAGAATTAAGTTTTGTATGCATAAGATGTAGGCATAGGAAAATAATGAAGTCTTTGAGTGAACAAGATGGAAATCTATAACAGACGGTCATTGACACTGGCTTTGATGAAATCATCTTAATAAAAATCTACCTCATGATTCAACAGACAGAAGAAAAATTGGACACATAGGAGTCTGAATTGAGAAAAAAAAAATCATCCACTGTCTTCATCAATATCTCATTTAACTCGTTGAGGACGGGCTGATTTTGCTACAACACGCATTTCCCATAGACCCCTGCCCGAGTATACTCGGGACTCTTCCTCGACGGGTTAATGTGAAATAATGAAACATCATCAAAGACAGAACGCCCTGCTCAAAGGCATGAAATAGACTTCCTCCCCCTCCCCCTGAATAAAACACATCTCTGATGTCTCTTATTATTGACAATGTTAACCCTTTCTGTGCCTGGAACTTTGCACAGTAATGTACAATGCCATGGAGATTTCTGTATCTATCAGCACTCAAAGCACACACAGGGTTAAAGAATGGAATGAAACTCTGCGCCAGAATGCTGCGGGGGATATAACATCATCGTTCGATATTGCCATTTACAGAGTCATTTTTCTGCCTCCAGAGATTTCTTCTTCTTTTCTTTTCTTTTTTAAAGAGTAATTATGAACCATGGAGATGACACATAAAGCCACGCATTGAAACCATTTCTAATAACGCCAATCCTTCTAAACTTGCCTACAGGCCTCAGTGTTAATATCATAAAAGAGGAGTAACTCATTTTATTGCAGCAAACTGTCTGCATCATACCAGACAACCTTCAAGTCCACCACCAGAGTACCGGTACCTATACTCTATGAATTACCTCTCCTTCTTGATCTGATTGCTCTTAAGTTTGGCTGCCCTATAATCTATTGCTATAGCCCTAAATCTTTTACAAAGGAGCATTTTGTTTGTTGTTTGTTTATTTGCAAATTTTTCTATACTTTCTTGATGCAAGTAAATCATTTTTTTCTTTTGAAACTATGTCTATACACTATAGGTGCAGTCTATGCAATTACATACAGAGGCTCATCCAAAGGGGACATACACACAAAAGGGCTTCAGTATATCTTACTGAGTACCAGAGGCCCACCTCAAAAAAGGGTTTGTAGCAACTGCAGTTTGGGGCTAATTATTTGTTTTACAGGGCCCCATTTTGCTCTCTTTTCTTTTCTTTAAAACAACAACAACAACTGCAGTAGCCATGATATCAAACAAAAGATTTGAAGCTGATTGGCTGGTGCCAAGAAATGTTACCACGGAAACTGTAATTGATGCTGCTGTATACTGCCCTTGGATACCACTACCTCCCTTTTCCTTACACAATGATAGAGTAATGAAATGTAATATAAGCCTGTGTCCATCAGGTTTTGAATGGTTGCAAAAACAGAGGATAGATGGTGCTTATCGCAAGTTCATGGTTACATGTCTATTGTGACATCATACATTGCTCTGGTTCCAAGATTGTGACTCAAAAGGAGATGTGATATTCTGTTGTACGTCCCATCATGTCTGATGGATGTAATTCAACTCATACAGGTTCATACTTTGAATATCACATGATGGAAAACATAGCAACATACAATTATACATTCATATAAGATTTTCATTCATGTACTTGTGACTCATACATGTACCATGTACACTTGTACCTGCATGCATCCCAAAATACATACATCCAAAAATGCATGCTTGTTTCAAATACGAAATCACAAGCATCTCTGCTCAACCAACTTATGATAATGCACACATTCATTTAGAAGCATGAATCGATGCAGCATGGAGTTACTACTGTGTCTGACTCACCGAATGTAAGAGTTTGCGACTAACAATCAACAAAGCGACACACGATCAAATTCGGAATGACTCAACATCAGGTCTATCCTCTCACAGCACCTCTTCTCACAAAACCAGTACATAGACAAAGTTTGATGCAAAATTGATCAACATCACCCACAGATATTTTAGACACAGTAAGCTGCAAGTTAGCAAGCTCAGAATAACTGCAATACAGGGCTCCAAGCAATCAACAAGTTGGAGATGGATTTTGTTTTGTTTTTGGGGTTTTTTTTTAACTCACCAGAGCGACTCTTGATGATGCGGCCAAACTCTTCAGCCTCGTCGTTATTGGCATCCACTAGGCCGGGGCTCGTGGGGCTGCTTGCCATAATGTTCCTGAAAAGAGCAGGTGAAAGAAATACGGGTCATACATTTGGCTTTACTGTAGTTTGATTACAATAATTGGCAAAGTCCATTTATGATATCAATATGGTCTTCATTATTCAAGGTAGTTCTTCAGTGTTGCCACTGCTCTGCCACATGGTCCTGCCATTATCATTACCATGGCATTGCTAGGAACCCATATATACACCTGGGTGGAGAGGGACTTGGTAGGTATAACATTTTGTCAAAAGATGTAGGCACTTGATGGGATTTGAACCAAGGACCTCCAATTGAAAGTCTTATTCCCTGTGCAACAGTGCCCCCACTCAACTGCATCTCTCCCAGATCTGCACATGTGTCCAATGTCTGTTGGTGAACAGGTGCAAGAGTAGGTAACTAATGCTTGTTCAATACTTATCAATTTTTGTTTTGTTTTGTTTTTACCATCATGTGCCATTACATTCATTACAAACTTTAACCCTGTATGTCCCCAGGCACTTAGCATTATGTTCAAAGTTTGTTGTTATTGTTGTTGTTGTTGTTTTTAATTCAGCATTTAGTATTACTAAATTAAATTTGATCATCCAAGTATCCTGTAGTTGTAAAGTTAGCAAGTCCACACAGGTATAAGCAATGTGCCTCAGTCCAACAGGAGGGCCAAGGTGGCAATTAGGAATTAGGGGGAATGTGTAATTTTGTATTCTTTGGCAATTTGTTTTCAGACATCTCTGCAAATTGGCAACTAAAACTCAGTAGTCACACTGGCAAAAGATTGTGAAGTCAAAGATTGCAATCTTTTACTATTACTAAATTAAATTTGATCATCCAAGTATCCTGTAGTTGTAAAGTTAGCAAGTCCACACAGGTATAAGCAATGTGCCTCAGTCCAACAGGAGGGCCAAGGTGGCAATTAGGAATTAGGGGGAATGTGTAATTTTGTATTCTTTGGCAATTTGTTTTCAGACATCTCTGCAAATTGGCAACTAAAACTCAGTAGTCACACTGGCAAAAGATTGTGAAGTCAAAGATTGCAATCTTTTACGATCTTTTGCCAGTGTGACCACAAACTTCCCGCCAACTTCCCTCTCAAATTCAGGACAGTTCCCCCATTCCCGCCAAGTTTCTTGATCTTTTAACAGTATGAACATAATTTACTGAAAATTTGTGAAGTTTGTCACATGACCAGTCCATGTTTGTGGGTTGTGCCTCTGAAGTGCGCTGTCATTGTGATGAACAGGAGTGTATTGTTACGTCATAATCACCAGCTGTCAGATGGCGTACTCTTTCTTCTTTCTTGCACGTGCGCACTATAGTGACCCAAACTTCTTGATCCAAAGATCAAGAAGTTTAGCTGCCACTGTGAACGGACTACAAAAGATTGTAAAGACTTTGCAACCTAAAACTTTGCGATCTTTTGCCAGTGTTACCATGGCAATTCACTGTTAACAGAAATATATGACTTGACCATTGGTGACTCCATTGCCACAGCAGCATGATCACTGTCATTTTCATATTAACCTTTACCTTTCTTTGTTTGCTGATTGGACAGCACAGTGTGCTTTCATCACCTATTCTTTAAATATCTTCATCAATGACAAAACAGATATTTCCCATTGGTCAGACATTTGACAGCATGTCGTTACTTATTACGATGCAACCTGGGCAACAATGTGCAATCTATTCAGCGAATATAGACGTCATTTCTTTGGGAGACTTCCCTAATTAGAGTCTTTGATTATCATCAGCATGATAATTTGGCTCTTTACAAATAGCGATAGACATCCATTGTTTTGTTACCATGGCAGCACAACAGGGTAATGAAAGGCCTGTTGGAAATAGCTCTGAAAATTGCTTGGCCAAAAGTCAAACCTGGGTTCGCAGAATCAGGAGGTTTATTTGTGTGTTAATTGAATTGTGTGGAATGAGAAATTAATGTTGATTATAATTGGGAATGCTTGCAAATCACGAACCCGTTGTTCTCTGCATGAATACAGTGTGTACATCTTGTTATATATAGACATATATGCTATCATTTATGATTTCAATGTAAACTAATTATCAGAAACTTTTCACAGAATTTACATTACATACCCATTAAGATATTTTCAGTTAGTGCTACAACATGTTGACAACATAATTAGCAATGGCAATTTTCTCATCTGTAAATTAATAGCAGACATTATGTCTTGTTTTATGCGATTGTTTAATCTTGTTGAAATGTTACTTCAGTAAGTTTCTCTAGAAAGTGTATTTGCTATATTTCTGTGCATATAAGTTAAAAACATGGCAAGTTTTGCTGAATAGTTTTTGTAACTATTATATGCTAACAATTATTTTCAAATTGGTACCACAGTGCATCAAATAGTGTAAATACACACTGCTTGCAATATACTTTCCCATACTTTACTTTGCAACATATCTTTCAGCATGATTGTTGAAGAAAAGTAAGGATGCTTAAATTGCTCTTTTCCTTGGAAATAAAAAAAGTAAAATTATTTTGTGGTCATTGCACATACTTATACTATGAAATATACAATATATTGAAACTTACAAATATTCCTACATGATCTTACTACCTTACAAGGTCACATACCATGCCAAAACCACAGGGCATAGAGATGAAGAGAACAGAAATATAAGAAGCTGCAGAAGTAATTACGGCAGAGAGAAGTCATATAACTGTGTTGCTAAACTATGCACGAATAAGATCTATCACTCATTCATCCACTTTCCCTCACCCCTGCGACCCCACGAAAAGTGTAAAGATTGATCATGGGGAGTGGCTGTCTCTGGATTCAGAGGCTAATTGCCTGCCACTGCAGTATGGAAGTTAATGTCAAAGGTCACATATTCAGCAAAGTTCAGAGTGTATGGAGAGCTGTACAAAGGTCAGTGAAATATGGACCATGCAACGGCCATAAAAATGAATCAAAGATCATTTTACAGTCAGACAGAAAGAGAGTTGGACAACCACTTCCGATTCCTTTCACATTTCACCACTGCAAAAAAAAAAAAATTATCCTCCTTCAGCATTTCAAATTGATTTCTTCATATTTTAGTGCAAGGAAAAACAATACTCTACATTGACAACCTTCAAAAAAAATCTGTCCAAGATCTTCATTCTTTTATTTTCCAAACTCATCTCACAAAATATTTTTGAATAAAAAAATGATTTTAAAAAATGGGATTCCATCATAATTCAAATCCAAGACCTTCGGATTACTGGTGCTCTTACCGACTGAGCTCTGGAAAGCCTTAGTATAGTGTTCATCCCAGAAACCCAAATTTTCCCGAAAGGACAGAAATCAACGAGTTGATAAATCACCAAAATGATGTAGCTTTCTTAATATAATGGATGCAAACAATAAATCAATATTCATAAAGCTGCATTACTTCAATGATCCCTTGCCTTTATCCCCAAGTTGATTTCTCTGCCAGGTTAATGTAAGCTTCTGACCACACACAAGCATTAAAAATTTCTGGGACAAACACCACACAAAGGCTTTCCATAATGCAGTGGGAAGAAGCCCTGGTCTAAAGGTCCCCCACGGGTTCGAATCTCAATAGAATCCCATTTCCTTCACTCATTTTTTTCATTCATTTACAAAGCATTTCTAGTGTGTTTCCCTTTGTTTGCACCAGCGTAGTTTTAACATAAATACAGATTCACAGACAGGATAAACAACACAATTTTCTGTCAATTCTCCATATGGTTCACTGTAGCCTCAATCTACCAAGTTAGGTTAGGATATGATACAAATTTGTCAAGTTTTATTACATCTCCACCAAATCCCTCCCCTCTTGTATGTTGCAGGTATATCTGCTCCCTCCCTTTTCTTCAATCTATTAAACCTTTGTTGGTGTCGCTTGAATCACGTCCAGGCACCCAGCAGGTAAGGGGTGAACTGGTTAATGGGGATAAACATTTAAATCAGCAGGAAAGGCCATCTGGAGGACATTAAGACCTGTTCACACCTAACTTCTGTTAAGGGTTTGCAACAGGCGACACTACCATGGCAATGACATTATCAGAGAGATCATAATATCTCATATTACTTTCTCGAAGAACAAACAAAGATAAATATCACAGCATTATAGCTTTGTAGCATTTTGAACATTAATTTGTGCTCATCGCAGAATTAATTTTTAGACTGTACTGTGTTGCTGTTTTTGATTGGCATTTGAGAGCAAATTTTCATTTATCAATTCTTCCATTTGCTTGTTTGTTTAAGTTTCTTTGTTGTAATTCTTTTAAGTGCAACTTGTCAATGTTTCATTGGTCAATCCAAGCAGAATCTTGAATCACAGATATCACAAAGTAGAGCAGAAAAAAAATGAGAAAGAATAGCATTAGAATTGTTCTATTGCAAGAAAAATCATCAATTGCAAGGGTGTCAATAGTCACTTTTACGGGAAACAAGTGACAGAAACTCAAAGTTGTATATAACAGATAGAAGTGCACACACAGCCAGCCACTGTTCAGATTCAGCATGTGAATTGTGAAAATACTGACTTTTCAAGGAGACAGATTCAACTACATGTAGTCTGATTAAGATACATTACTCAGATGATTGCAGGGACACAAAACTTTGGAATGAGACGTAAATAGAAACATCAACGACTATATCGTGAAAACCACTCAAAATGAATGCAATTCACTAATGCCAGCATTCTTGCCTGGCAAGAAGGCTACAGATTTGAAATGTCATGCTGTCAGTTTTCCATTTGTTTCTGATCCTGTGATCGATGTTCGAGGACCTGTGTGGCCCATGTCCCCTTTTGACTGGAAGCAGACAATATCAAAGGTGGTGGAATTAAGCCCTAAAATCCCACCCTAAATAGGGTACAACCAATTGGAAATCTGTTCTGTCAAAGAGCCATCCCTACGAGGGCAAGGAGTACACGGGTCGGGTGCCTGGCTTCATCCATTATGCGAGTTCTCACTGCTCCATTAAGCTGACAAGTCACACAGTATATGTTTCTGCAAGCAAGTTCAAACTACGACACAGGGAGAACCAATTCACACACCTTCTCAAATGCTACAACTACCCTTAACCCCTCGAAGACTAATCCCGAGTATACTCTGGCAGGTGTCTATGGGAAATGTGTTTAAATAGCAAAATCACCTGTCCTCAATGGGTTAATCATGCCTTGGTGTGGAGGGCAAGATCACACATCTACATTATGTCTTCTAAACCCAGTCTTACTTCTGGCTAGAGGTCTCCTCCCAATGTTGACACAGTAACAACCTTACACTTTGCTGATTGATGTGAAATAAAAACCTACATTTGAAGAGTACTAATCGCAAGATGAGTCAAGCTCCATTTTTAAACATGTCAAAGTAAGTCCTTTATCAGATTGTGATTATCAGCATCTGTATCTTTTGTTAAATGGTAGCAAAAATTGGACTGCAATGACTGGCTGTCAAACAACAACATAAACAACAACATCAACAACAACAACAACAACCTATGTAAACATAATATATCAATACTAGTAATTGGCACATTATGACTGGAAACCATACACCTTCAAACTTTCACTAGACAGACCTTCCTTACAACAGGACACACTGTTTCTGCTACATCTTCTGACACAAAGAGCTTTCATTTCACAAAATATTATATTCAATTCCATATCTCAATCCCATGGGTAGGAAAGTGCACTCACAAACGAACATTCTTGATGTCTACCCGCCCCCTCTTCAGACCCCTCCACCCCCTCCCCCTCCCCCACTCCCCTGTCCCAAATTATAGCACCTTGTCAACAACATTTCACCGGAGCCACATCTCATATCAGGGTCTTTAGAGTTCAAATAAAGCCCTATCGAATCAATCCACCAGAAAAAGAAAGAAAGAAAGAGAAATGGGAGAAAAAAGTCATGGGTTCAGGTTGTCTCACGACAGGTCTGGCATTTATATCATAGCTGACTTCATTCCGTCTTGGGCATGAGAGTATAAGGCAGAGGACAAAGATTGTGTCTGTCTGCAGAGAGATGATGTTGTCGATCTTGTTATTCCATTCTGGTACATTTCACCGAAGTTGGTTGTTTTTTGCATCCTCTGCCATTTGTTCAGAGATGAAACAGTATGCTGTCCTCTTGGTTGGATTTTTTTTCCCTATGAAAGTGTGTCATGGTCACATTTCTTCTAATACTTTTTACAGCTTCCTCTCTCTGGGTGATACAATAATTATCATCATCTTCTTTAAACACTGTTGTCTTAGCCTTTCTTTTAGACCAACATTTCTACAAAGTTCAAATCATCACACAAGGAGATTTTTGAGCAGAGTATGAAAAACTCTGGAGGTAATGATAAGATCATTGCCTCACTTGTTGCTCTGACATATATGTAACATAATATAACATAATATAATATAACATAACATAACATAACAAAACACAGGGGCGGATCCAGGAATTCTGTAAAGGGAGGCGTAATTAACATTTCTGGTGCCACTTCCGGGTTTCATTTCATTTTTTTTTCTTTTTATTTCTTTTGTTTTTAACAAAAAATAAAGAGGGGTCTACGCCGGTTGCGCCCCCCTCTGGATCCGCCACTGTAACATAACATAACATAACATAACATAACATAACATAACATCACATCACAGTAAAGAACAGAACAGAACAGAACAGGACAGGACAGGACACCACAGATATACAGAATAATGTTGCCATGTTCTACGTTGGTAAAAGGTAGCAGCAGCAATTGCATCTATTCATCTGACCAGTCAATCATCTAATCTTAAAAAGGTCAAGGCCAGTTGTAATTGATAACACTATGCTAACATCAGGATGTCAAGATTAAACATGATGATACCTTTTCAATTCAATTCAATCTAGTTTCCTTCAATTTAATTTTTGTTCCACAGAACACAGAACATAAAACAGATTACAAATGATCCTTGAGATACATTAATTTGTTGACTGCAAACATGTATACAGGGTATGAAGCCTGACTTACGTGTACTGCATTATCTACCTTCTCAGAAAAGAAAAAATGAGAGGTCCACTGAAAGGCAGTGTTTAAACATAATCTACACCAAGCATCAAGGGCTAACACATTTTGATCTTCTGATATCAAATGTAACTTTTCCTGAGACTCAATTTTGAGACTATTATCACACTATCCCTTTCTCTTTCTGAGTGTCTGATTGCAGGTGACAATTTCACAAATTGGTTTCAATCACCCACTCCACTCCACTCACACATCAGTCTAGAAGTAATGCAGTATGGCAGAGATAAGGCAAAATGAACATAAAGGAATGAGAAAAAATATATTTTGGAAGCAAAGTGTTTGCTGGACTATTGCTTACAAAGACTCATACAAAAGTATGATAAACACTGTTCTGTCAGAAATTATGTAGAGAAAAAGAAGGAAGAGATTGAGATATTGTACGAGTCTGGAAGACATGTCATTTTGAACATATCTGCAGTTGTATATAATTTGAGTACTGAAATAATGCAATTAAGATAATGGTAAAGATGGGGAAGATAGCTGAAATTATGATTATACTACTGCTACTGCTGCTACTACTACTGCTGCTACTACTACTACTACTACTACTACTACTACTACTACTACTACTACTACTACTACTACTACTACTACTACTACTACTACTACTACTGTATGTAATGCTACCACCGACAATAATGGTAATGATAACAATAAATCTCATTATTGTCCATTATCATGATCAAAATAATAATAACAAGCAGAGGAAGAAGATGAGGAAAAACTACAAGATAATGATAACAATTGTGGTGTGTCTTTACACTGGTCTATGTCTCACAGTCTTTGGACATACATGTACATGTACTAGAGTCAAAATGATGATCCTTAATTCATACAAAGAATTTACGTATCTGCAGGTGCACATAAAAACTGCAGTCTAATTTTGTCATATTTAGAGTGGAGTTACCAATCAAAAAATGAATGAAAAGATCGTCAATATCAGAGTAGAAAGTTCAGACCAAAATCTTAACTACTTACAGAAATGCTGATACTTCATGAAGCTCTACTTACATCTTAACTATTCTTCTCCACTTCAATTAAATGAATGAAAAACAACCATTAATATCAAAGTAGGAAATTGAGACCAAAACCATAAACAATTTTAGAAATGTTGACACTCCTTCAATATGTAATTATTCCTTAACACTTCATCTTCTTCTCCCTCACCCATCCCCTAGCAAGATGCTTTCCAATCACCCGCCTGCTCCCTTAGCCAATTTCACATCAGGTCACTCACCATCAAACCAGTAATTATAATTTGAGTGCTCATTGGAGGATGACACCTATCAGGAAAATATCTTACACATTGAGACTCTCATTAGCCCTGTGCCTTGTCCTTCACACATTTGGATGTTTTAAGAAAAAAAAAAGCAGCCTGACATATCGCTGTGAGGAGATAGTATACAAATAATAAACCTGCAGCACCTATATGTACACAATATCAGTTATTTCACATTTCGACTTTAACAGCACAAGTGCCCGCAGCATACATGGTGACAATATATATACTGCAAATGGAATGGGTGTTGATGCAACCACCTGTCCTCAACAACATGATAAGTCAATGCACGGAAGTACAAAGACCCTACTTTCATCACCCAATTATCATTCTGGATTACACCTGTTTTGGAGTGTCGTGGCAACAATATAGTTGTCAGGAGAATAATACAAAGTACAGAAGTGGATAATGACTACATATCAACCTTTTCAGAATAATTTTTATCTCATGATTGGGTAGATTTACTTTGATATACACCACATTGTACTTCCACATCCATCATCATCAAAAAAAAAAAAAGAAGTTATAACTGCCAAAATTGCAAGAGAAATTATGTCAAGCTCCTGGCTGGCTTCATCATCAAAATAAGCTGATAACCATAAACACAAGAAAATAAATATCAATGAGTAGCTGAGAAGTTTCTGACAAAAATGATTAATTTTCCAACCATCTGTATCACCAAGGACCCAGCATACTCTGGATTGGATCAGTAAAAACTGTTGAGGTATAAAGCCTTGAAAATTTGCCATTCCATTATGGCTTCAGGCAAAAACAGACAAAACCTGTTTGACATGAAAAGGTTGAAATAGTTTGTTGAATAACATAATTTTTATCTCATACATTTTCCGACTATTTGAATGGAACAACAATCTAAACAAACCCCATTGCATTCAAGAAACTTTGATAGATTTAAAGAAAAACAATCTGCACCAAAATTGTAAATTTCAATTAATACATCAATCATGATTCTACAATAAAAGAGCTAGATAGCTTTCAATTTTTTTTTCTTTCTACTGATTTCTCTGCACTTTGTAGGAAGTGTCTACATTCATAAACCTCTTTTTAGAGCAATCTCATCAAAAAGTAATGGATGTTGTGATAGCAGAGAGGGAGAGAGAGAGAGAGAGAGTCACTCAAACTAATTGGGGGACACAAATGCTGCTTCCGGAATTTCCCACCGACATCTTAATCAGCCGGAGTGGTTAGCGCCATCTTTCACAAACTTTTCTCAAGCGGGATTTGCGACGAGGGGATGTTGTGCATTCAGAAAGGCGGATGAGGTCCGACAATGGTATTCCCTGTCCACCGATTCAGGCCACCGACGATGGGATTTGCACGTGTACCGAAGCCTGATCTTCACGAGAAGTGACTGGGGCAATTTTGATCGTTTTGCCAAATCCGTTTCCCAGACACCAAACAATTGCCCAGGGTTTGGAGCACGCAACTTTCCTGTGTTGCACCGTAACGCTCTTTTACATGACAGACAAACAAGCTTTGGTATGTTTTGTTTTGCATTCCAGTTATTTTTTTTCTTCTTCTAATTCATAGGGGGAGGACTAAATGTTACTAATTCAGACATCATCTCTTCACACTGAGAAACATGTAAACATGATAGCATGGCTTGCCAAACTTTCCCAGGCAGATATTGTCCACAAGAGGTATGCCTGATGTTGGAAGAACTTTAGTCATGCGATGACTTCACTTCATCTGACACGATACCAGCCATTTCGTCCCTTTCCTTACAAAAACTACACTTTATCTCTGGGAGGTATTGCTTCTCTCATCGTAAGCAGTGATTCTAGTGCAACAATGAAAATCGTTGACAAGCAGAATCTTAAAGGAATCTGGCAATATTGCAACATTTATGGCCATCACAACATCAATAAGTCATGACTGCAATTTTACAGTAATAGCTGCCTGGCCATGTACTGATCACATCAAATGTTGTACCTGCTAGTGTCATCAGTCTAAAACCATAATCAAACTTTGGCAATAACACAAATATATAATGACATTTGAACATCTTTATGTTATAGCTAGGATCTATGGGCTATCAAAATAGCTACCTTGTTCATGTGGCAATGACATCCAATGAACCATCGATTTGCAATATGTATGTACATAATATTTAAAAAAAGAATGTCCTTCCTTGCACATTCAATGTGACATCATTTCCTCTGTCTTTGAAGCCATATAAGTGTATATTGTCTGGAATCAAAGAAAAAAATGTTTTATTTCATAATAAACTTTGTGGCATATCTAGTGAGAAATATGAAAATATATTCACATAATTATATGCTTACATACAATGTAAATATGCATTCACATTATGTACCATGCATAGTGAACAGTCGTATCTACAATAATGTCATATTTGATGGTCATAGATTTACTAAAACTCGTCTGGCTGATTTTCATCTTGGTTTGGTTGTTGTTGTTGCCTTTTTGAGTGTGTGTGTCATTGCTCTCAGGGTAAAAAAAAAGCAAAACAAAAACAAACATACATATATGAATAACTCTGTCCTATAATGGTAGTTGGTACATTGTAGCTCAATTACAAGGCAATCTCCACTGCACTCCAAAATATACAATTCTTGAATTAAAAGTCTGCTTTGAATTATTATCAATATGACTGTTACAAAATATATATGTTTACATTTCAAACATGGGGGATATTCTTTGTCTGTTGTGGTAATATTCTGAGGATGCTGCCCAAATACAAATTTGATTAATTCAATGCACTTCAAATTTATTAAGTAATCTTCATTAAATCACTGCAAATGGAAACAGAACGAACAAACATAAAATAGATGTATAAAAGCAAAAGAAAATGAGGGTGCTAAGGCAAACAGAAATTTAAAAATTCCTTTTATCAAATCCATCTTGCACACAATGAATATCAGCAATTTAATGCATTAATTATACCCAAATATTTGAACAAAAATGTATGGTTAACAAGCTCTAATCACATTCAGAGTAATGAAGAATAGAATAAAAATGATTCCAATGGTATTATCTATTACTTTTTTCATACAATAATATTACAGGCAACCATCTCTCTATATTTTACTTTTCTACTTTTCTTCCAAGCAGTTCACATACACATATCTCTGTTTACTAGTTTAGAGATATCAAACTGTCTATATGTATCTATGAACAACTAACTAGTCATCTTCCCTAACAAACCTTTTTGTATATCTCTTGACTCTACTTCATATCTTTCTCTCTCCCTTGATCTAATAAAGAGAGGGGGAGAGAGGGAGAAAGAGAGCAAAGCAGATATTGCAGTAAACTCAACAGCAGTGTAATAAGATAGTGTATTTATACTTACCTTGCACTGTGTTTCCCAGACAAGCTTGTATAATCACATTTTACAGAGGGTTAACTTTCTCACCTGCACCCCAGAGGGCCTCCTTCCATCAGCACCCTTTTTAATCTAACCCCATCCTGTCAACAACAATCCAACCCACACAATTCTGACATTGCTGTCACACTCCAAATCTACCCCTCTCCCATTATTATCATCATGTCAAGCATGCTGTAAATATCTTTATCATTGCCACCTGTCAATCTTTAATGTTCAGAAAGGTATCCAAAGTAAAGGATGGCACGGCAAGGGAAGAAAAGGGGTGGAGGGGTGTTCCAGGTCATCAAGCAAGTGAGGAAGAAATTATTTATGTAGACAGCCACCAAAAGTGTAAACTGAAGTTCAAGTGTGGGTTTTTGTGTGATGGGTTTTTTGTTTTGAGGTTTTGTTGTTATTGTTTTTTCTCCTGCAAGGCTAAGTAAACTCATGCATGACCAAATTCCATCAGATAAGCCTTTTTTAGTACATAGTACATAATAGTGCATAGCCTTTGGAAATGCTTCAAATTGTATTCACTGACGTGCAACTTCAATCTACTAGTTGAGTATTAAAGGGGACTGTACAGTACTGATTGAGGTGGAGATTCATGTTTTGAACATTCCTAAGTGAGATAATGAGAAACGTCTTATGAAATAATGTAAGAGCATGTAATTTGAAGAAGGATTCAACATTTATTTGATGAAAATTGGTTTTCAGATGGCTGAGATATTCAAAAAAGTGATAATAATAAAAGGCGACAGGCCACGCCTTTTATTAGGCTCTCTTTGTTTCACCTTATTTTTGGATATCTCAGCCATTTCAAAACCAATTTTCATCAAATTAACTTTTGATACCTCTTAGAATTGCATGCTCTTTGACATCTCATTGAGTGGTTTCTGAATATATATCGAAAAATGTTAAAAACTAAATCCTCACCTCAACCAGAACTGTACACACCCTTTAACGTTGACACTGAGCAACGTTTACCACATTTACTGTGACAATACAATGGGGCAAGAGATGAGACAGTCGTGGGTGGAAAAAATGCCAATTGAGGCATTTGCAATCACAACTGACAACCGCTACGTCTCATTTCTCCTCTAAATTCTTGTGTACTCTTATTTGGTTTCATATCCTAAAATCACATACATGTGATTACCATACATTGGTAATTTTGTTGTTGTTGTTGTTATTGTTCTTAACCTTGATTTTGCTATCACATGCATTTCCAATATAGACACATGCCCGACTACACTTGGGACTAGTCTTCTATGAGTTAATGAAGAATTTGCATTTGACACCTACTGATAGCACAATTCTAAGCCAGATTAAAGATCAGCCATTCACAACAGTCATTGCTAGGAGCTGCAGTGAATTTGAATGCATTTTATATTTGCTAGTGTGTATGATTATATTTGTGACAATAAATAATGGAATGTTTAGGCCATTGGGTCAAAATATCAATGGTAATAGCCAAAGGTCAAAGGTCAAAAGGCCAAAGGTCATGCATGAAATTTAAAGCAATACTAGAGCCATACCAGTAATTGTTTCAAACATATTCAATGGTATACACTAAAGAGAATACAAGATATCCAAAACAGTCCACTGGTAAGAGTGGAGAAAACGCACTTATCGTTCTCGGACATATTATATCTCTGCACTTTGTAAGTCACTCATCAATTTTTCCCTGGCTAGATTTCCATACCGAAACCAATCCGTTTTCTGTTAAACTTTGCCCAGAGAGAGAGAGGGAGAGAGAGAAAGAGAAAGAATTGAAGGGAAAAGAAGTGGGTCAAGTCAGGAATGTCAGGTTCAGATAAATAACGTCAGTAGATAGACTCTTTGCAACACAACCCTGGGCATTTGGGGGGGGGGGGATACCAATCCTTGAGCAAATATCAGTATGAAATTCCACCATCATAAAGCTTCTACTCTCCTTTTACTCTCCTTTCCCTCCCCTCTTCCCGCCCCCCCCCCCCCAAAAAAAAATGGAGTCTCCTGAAGAAAATTTACAACCATTACCTCATATGTGAACAGAGTGCAAGTTGCTGTGTACCAAATGGGGTTCAAGAATATCTTGAATATTCCTGTTATAATCATGTTCACATTGCGATTGAAATGATAACAACACTTACTACAAACTGTGGCCAGAAGCATTTTCTTCATTTAAACAGAAACAAAATAACTAGATAATTTGGCAATATTGGATGTTCAATGTGTAGGTGGAACTCTTTAAACCATCTCTCCCTCTCATCCCATTCACATACACCTGAAAATCACTGCTTTTCAAAAATCCAAGTTAAAATTGTGATGCAAAAATCAGTCCATCCTGATTTCTTCTTTATACCCTCACAGTAAATTTGCTTCGGCAGTGTGTGAATGGCATGTGAAAGAGTTTTTAATCCCATAATGCAATTTGCCACAGTAAGTCCACACATCAAATCGCCAGGGGTTGTGCTCCAATCAAGATTGTAGGCATGTGCACTTTGCTGGCAGCTAAATTGTATTTTCATTGGCCATATGTGACCAGAGGTGCCAAAAATCAATTTTTGCAATGTGATCCCAAATCCCATTACTTAATTGTATGTGAATGGGCCTGATGTTCCTCCCTCCCCCCCCCCTTATTTCCTCCCTTTATCTCCCCCCCCCCCCCCACCCCCTCCCCCTCCCTCAGTTTACCCATTTCAGATACCACTTGACCTGGATAACAGGTATCATTGAAGGGTCAACATCAATATCGTTGGAATTTGGAGCCAATAAGGAGAACTTGAAGTCCTTATCGATGCTGTAAACAGATACATGTGGTGGTACCAAAGGACTTGTGCTAAGTATCGCCTAGCAAATAATGTAAGAACGAGCAGCATGGCTTAATGATATGAATTGACAGAAATATGATATGAAAAGGCACTGACAGGACAACAGAAGAGGATAAGAAAATGAAAGAGCAAGAAATGAAAAGAGGTAATAGGAGGAATACAAAGAGGAATGGAAGAAGAAAAGGAAGGAAAAGAAGACAAAAAGAAGACAAGCTGGAAGAAAAGAAGGCAGAGAAAGACATAAAAAAGACTTACAAAGAATGAAGGAAGAAAGTAATCAAAACAATGATAGGACGTGACAAAGAAGCAAGAACACATTTCTAGTTAACTCCAGCTTCATTTTGATTCATTTTCCTGGCTTGTGTCAAAAAGGGATGAGAGAATTCCATTGCCGCCAAAAAAAGAAAATAATAATAAAAAAAAAAATTCCCTGTTATTTTTTTCTCTCTCACATTCATCACCTCAATTTCCCTCCTGATAGGTGAAGAACTGCATTCCAACTCTTTAACTTTTTAAAGGTTACCCTTTGATTTTGGTGACCTTTACCGATGGTATGCATGTCAGCACTCCATTCACAAGTTTTCAGCCAGCAAACAATTGCCTTGGCTGTATTGTATGTGTTCAAACATGGAACCATCACAGAGAGGCCAGATTTTGGTCACCCTTTTCTGGTGATATTTTGGCACAATTCTGCATGGGTCTGCTGAGCGTGCTTTGTTTAAAACCATTTTGTTAAGATGCCCCACCCTTCAGTCCTCTCAGAAGTGTGTTGCATTATTTTGAAAATAACAATGAATTCAACAAAATTCAACAAATCACCAAAGTTTTCACAACTCTTTTTGATTCACTTATCTAAACAAATAGAAAATAGTCCCCTTTTTGAGCAACACATTTCTTTTCAACAAAACTGTGTGATATTCGCCAATCTATTTTAGGATGTTGGTGCAGTAGCCTTTTGGCTGGGTCCCTTGCAAAGGACAACACAAAATGCTAAACCTCCAAGCCTGCAGCCTTGCTTGGAGTCACACCAAAACACAAAAAGAGTGTAACTATAGCAGTAACACCAGAAAAAAAAAAAATCACAATTTTAACAAAACACACATTCACACCTGCATTCCTGTGAATGTTTTCTTCTGATTTCAGAAAAGTACAAGTTCATAAAATAAAGTGACACACTGGTGTAATCTCAAGGTATTGAGGGGACATTGTAAAATTGTATTCAAGATTAATAGAATGAATCTAATAAACAGAGATAATCACAAAATCAATGTGAAAAATCAATTATCTACCATTGCTAAATCAAAAACTATTTAAATAGCAACTACCAAGCGAACAGCTGGTCAGCATCAATGAATTTTACTACTCATGGAATGCTTTTATAGAACATTGGAGCTGTTCGCTTGGTACATCATAACACAAACCCTAAATCTTGAGGTTCAAGGTTCAACTCCCTTTATAGCACTGGAAGTGTATTCTTCTGCAAAGAATGCATTATAGTGTAGCTCTATAGACTGGTTCTTTCAGAGGAGATTTTCAGCCATCAACCCCACAGCTGCCTGTTTTTGAATCATTTCTTCCTTTATCAATGTCCTTGCAAATGCAATTTACATTCATCTTCGTATCTAAGCTCAGCTCAATTTTTATGTATCACAAGATTCCTTTTTTTTTTCTTCTTTTTTTTAGGAGTTACTGTCACATTCACTTTCCATCTAATTGTTTGTTTTGTCATCTATGGGCAGGCCCCAGTTTATTTCAGGATGTACTGCACTGGAATGTTTTGTTCCTTGTTGTTTGTAGCTTTCTCAACCTCTTATGGACCTGTTCGGTGAGGGTTTTTTTTTTATGTAAATGTCTATTTCAGGCATAACTGTGGGAGCTTTAAGTCTGCTTAACAAAAGCTGATTTATGCACTGGCATACCAATGCTCCAGACTCATTGCATAACCCACTGAATCATCTTTTCTTCTTATTTTGGAACCTCCTCAGTTATGGCCAACATATTATGTTAGTGTTTTAGAACTGAATTGGTCTATAGCCTATAGGACCAGGGAGGTCACATCCCTGATAGGACAGGGTAGAAGAGCGGAAATGGAGGAGGGTGTCCAGGGGTGGGGTTGGATGCCACCTGGCAGATGAGTTCTGTCACCTGAAGCAAGGCAATCATTACCTGTGTAAGAACACCTGTAAGAGAGAAGAAGCTCGAGCACAGGATATAGAGCGCAGGAGGGGTGATGGGAGTGGGCGGTTGTTTAACCTGTCAGCTGAAAACTAGCCCCCTTGCAGGGGTGCAATAATTACAGGTGAGCAGTGGCATTGCAGATTCAAAATTGCACCCTGAGGCATTAAATACCACATGCAGCGTGTTAGACATGCTGGGTGCATTGACCAAATAACTTCCAGGGCAGCTCCAACAGGTGACTTTTTTGTGGTATTTGTTTTCCTTTTATGACAGCACTGACTTTTAGCAGTTTTCCTGTATATCATCTCACATACGGAGATCAATCTGTGTTTTATGAAACAATTTTAGGTCTGACTATCACAAATCTTACGTCTTTCATGACACAATGATTATAAAACATAAACAAAGTCTTCCTACAGCTTCCTGATAGCCTCCCGAAAGTATGATCAACCTTTGAGAAGAAAGGAAGAGAACATCAGCTAACTTGTTCAATTTTGCATTGCGCCACAGATTTTGGTTAAAAGGATGGTATAGTATTGGTTAAGAAGAGGATTCAGCTTTCAACTTTTTGTGAGACACTAAGAAACCAATTTATGACATGTTAAAGAGCATACAATTCTAAGAGGAATTCAAAGTTTATTTGATGAACATTGGTTTAGAAATGGCTGAGATATCCAAAACAGAGTAAAACAAAGCGATCCTTTAAAAGATGGGTCCCATCTTTTATAATGATAGCTTTGCTTTGGATATCTCAGCCATTTAAAAACTAGTTTTCATCATATATAAACTTTGAATTCCTCTTAGAATTACATGCTCTTACATATTTATAAAAGGCTTCTCATTATTTCAAATAGTTATCATCAAAAAGCGTTGAAAATCTGAAGTCCCATCTCAACTACAACTATACCATCCCTTTAAAAGGCTGGCGGAGTCTATGTACCAGACACCTGCACCTGACCTGGCCACTCTCCATTTTACACCTCAAAGTTACCCATGCTCCATGATGCTGCTAGCAAATGCAAGCTCACTGCATGCAAACATGTCTGTGACAGTTGGATCAGTATTGGAGAATCTTTTCCTTGAGCCGATTAGGAAATGAGCTTTCCTATACATTTATATGATTTAATGATGTGTAATTCCAACTCATGATTCTCTCCATTTTCCCCCGTTTCACACAACAGTATCAAATCTTGTCCCACTCCAGACAGTCCTGTGAGAATCAGCAAGACACTTCACCTCACTCAGGTTCTTCACACCTGCAAGGCACCTGTACACAAACAGAAAATTCACCCCCTTTCACACCCTAAAATCAGCGACACTCTGACACTCCCAAGCAAGACAGGGTGTGGACGTGTGGCACTGGTGCAGTGGTGTTTAGGGCATGCAGTCACCTTGATATTTTCAGAAAGCATTCAGAGAAACAACTACAATTTCTTCCATCCTTGCTACATTTTACATTCTGAAAACAGTATTCTAATATTTCTTCACCCCTGTGGATCACTACGAAGCCTTATTTTGTAAAAATTCGCATAACCTGGGATATTATATTGGGGTTTGTTGAAAAAAATCAGAAATCAAAATTTTCAGGTGATTTTGATACATAGAAAAAGCAAAATGTGTATAGACTTGAGAAAAAAAAAAATCTGAAATGAGATTTAAATCTACAGAATATCATGCCTGATAACTCAGTGCAATGATAAACAAAATGTATGCTAATTGCACATCAACTAATCTATGTATCACGGTGGTCAATCCAACACTTCACAGATAAGACGACTACACATGTACATTTTGCCAGCTAAAAGCCCGAAGCAATCAAAATTAACAGGATCTCTTATCTTTTATTTAATCCATCTGGACTTCCAGCTGCCGACACCAATTGTGGGAGTATCATTAGGTGACAGAAAAACAGGCAGAGAGCGCGCATTACTGATGAGTTGCACAGTCAGAATGAATGAATAATTCTTTCATATCCCTGTTCAATCATCCACTGTATCAATCATTCATGGTCACCCCAGAAATCTTAACAGATGGGTTAAGATCTCTCTCCCCCATCATTCTTTCTTTCTATCTATCCATCTATCCATCTATCTATCTATCTATCTATCTATCTATCTATCTTTATCTATCTATCTTTATCTATCTATCTATCTATCTATCTACCTATCTATCTCTATCTATCTATCTATCCCTATCTATCTACCTATTTATCTCTATCTATCTATTCCCAACCTATCTAATATATCTTCTATCTATCCCTATCTATCTATCTATCTATCTATCTATCTATCTATCTGTCTATCTATCTATCTATCTATCTATCTTCTATCTATCTATCCCTATCTATCTATCTATCTATCTATCTATCTATCTATCTATTAATATATCAATCTATCTATATATTAATCAACACTGTATATTCAAATGGCCTGTCAATCTAAAATGTCCTTGTCTGTTTCTTCATTATCCAGGTTTATTCCATTCAGATGCTTTCTATATTGTCATCATCACACAGCAATAGTACAACCTGTAACACTGTAATTCAGGTGCTGGCCCCCTTCTGCAAACTATTATAGCTTCCAGCATATTTTATGAGAAGATGATGATAGGTGAAAACAAGGCAAATCTGACAAACTTTAGATGCTTAATGATATTGGTGAGCTGTATAATCATCCTGTTGAATAAACGCATGTTATTTAATGCTTGTGCATCTTATAGGTCAATTTATGTTAAAAGTCCATATATTTCCAGCAAAATCATAGTACACACTATGAATTTGATATCGAATACAGTGACATTCATAACTCTTGGCTGAGTTATCACTGTAAAGCATGTTTCTCACTGAAAGTTTACAAATTGCAATGCTAACTGCAGGTATTAGATAATAGCAATTTCTCTTTATCTCTTTCTGTCAATGGCACTCTCTCCCTCTCTACATCATGAGTATATACACTGATGTTATCACGAAGTCAGTGTCCGAAACCCTGACGAAGATGCATGACATGTTGACGATTTTGTTTAAACGTTGTGGAATGCTAATAACGCACTATGATCTCTTCTTTTTATCTTGTGTGTACTGCATCCAACACATGGACTTAAATCCTCATAGTAATATACTGTATTGATTTCTTGTGTACAGCTGTAAACACATACACATGTATAGCATGTGTGTTTGTCAATTCCTACATGCATACCCTACATATTTACAAACAAATATAAGGTGTTTATGTACATGTGCTAAAAAAGTAAGAGAGGTGGGAAGAGACCCACCTCCCTAGAAGTACAGAGAGGATATATTATGCACTAAAACAATATCATAACAACAAGGCAGCCAGTACCAGTCTTATATTGGACTGAATTAACAACTCTTGTTTTTGTGAGAGAACAAAGGGAGGGGGGGGGGGTAAAAAGAGATTGTGCAATGATAACATACAAGAGGATGAAAAATAAGGGCGAGGGACCAAATAAAGCAGGGGGAAAAGGGGGCTACACCTGGCAAGCTGTTGGGCCAGAGATACTCTTCCTCGTCTGGATGGTTGTCTATTTGTTTACATCCCCCTTTTCAAGAAGGCAGGGAAAACTTGATCAGCTAAGCTCCCCTTCATAAGGAGTATAAACTTCCATTCTGTAACCCAAGGGTTGTGTGGGAGGTGTGACCCTATGAGGTCATACCCAGGGATGGGGGTTTTCATGACTAGTCTTACTTCAAGGCCATATATTTTAACAAGTGGATCACTCTTTTCTTTTGCTATATTTATTTTTTGTCACCACTGCAAAGTATGCATTTTTTGTTATATATTTTATTTATTTTTACATACACTGTGGATTATACCTGTTACTTCATGACATGTGCTTCTTACAAATTAACAATGTAATTGTCAAATACAAATACTATGTACTTTGAATACTAGATGTATTCTCTTTTGTTGGATGGAAAAATATATAATTGGATTGAAATTGAAATTAAACAATTCTGATGTTTTGCACATGCAAAAATGTTCAAAACTTTTCTCATGGTTAATTTATGCAATAGAGTTGATGTCATTAAGTTTAAAACAAAAAGAAATTAACCATTAAAAAAGAAGAGGGGAGCACATTAATGTAGAACTTTGCATACTTCTTAACATACACACATGCCAAAGTATCCCTTGAATATCCTGAACAGTGCAGACATGGAGGATTACAAGGATTAAATGTAAAGGGAGGAGATCACCACAGTTTAACGCATTGTAATCCCATTCTTAAAAATCTTGTCAGTGATCTCAGAGTGTTGGTCTAAAGATGGTGTCATTATCACAGCAAACTTCCGCTCAAATTAATCACTTATTAGAATGGGGAAAAACAAATCCTAAGCTTATCACTTCAACAACTGTTTAAGCTAGTATTTCTTTTAGCCATTTTCTATGATTAAATGACTTAATTCACTCCATAAATACAACTGCAAAGCAATAAGTGGCTAACCAGATAGGTCATCCCATTCACTTTATTTTCTTTAGGAATGAAAGTATGCATGGTATGTGTACATCAAGACAACGGACTACAAAATCATTAAATTTTAATTATATTATTCTAAATTTCATTGCCATTGATGAACAAAGAACACATGACCACGATTCTGTGGTTTTGAAACGTTATTAGAGAGTGCTGATAAACAGCCTTCTGTCAAAACAAGCCAGTTCACAATTAGCTCATGTGCACATTGGTAGCAATTACCTCTCCTTTGTTTCCATTAGTTAACTTAGGCTTTTCACTGTTTTTAAAGCAGTATAATGCATGAGCTTGCCCGACACACCAATTTATGGAATTCATGTTCAAATAAAGAATGAAGAAACAAATTATCAACCAGGTAGACAGAATGGTCCATCAATTGACACTTTGGCATCATCCATTTTCTTGTTTTGTATTGAATGCATTTCTTTTTACTTCAACCTTTTTCTTTTAGTATTGCAAAATACCAGGCTTGCTGTTTGGCGGATGTGCTAGCACGCACAGCGGATTAAATGAATAATCAAAACATCTTAGATGCTTATCTCAGTGGATTTAAAAACCAACATGTTTGACCGTACTAATGACCTTTTTCTGCTCATGTGCAAAGTGGAACTGTGAACTGACTTACTTTATTAATTCTCCCCTGTACACCTGCTGCTGCTCAATAAGTGGGTCAACCATGCAAGTTAACCCTCAAGGCACCAAAGCTTCAAAATCCTTTCACCATATCAAGCAGTATAGTCTTGGAAGAGTTAATGGTATGGCTCTCCTAATCCTACTTAAAGGGCTGTAGTGGCTCAGTGGATACAACAAATGGACTCTTAATCCCAGGGCCTCTGGTTCAAGTCCCATGCTAGCAGTAGTTGTGCCCTTAGGTACTTTAACCTCATTTCCCAGTCTATTGGAGGGCACTAAATAACATGGGGCCCCATCACTGCTTGCTTACAAGTTACATGTACAAGCATTCACTGCTTAGCAGCCATAGGAAACAAATCATAATTCAATAATTCAACATTGCTGAACTGTGCCAATAGAAGTAAAGTGGCTAAAATGTCTGCTGAATTATCTAGAGCTTATCACAGCTATTCAAAGGATACAAAATTTTGTGGTCATGTTCAAAACTGATCCTAATTCTTGATGCATGGCTTCAAGGAGAAATTGATATTGGGATATAATCGTTCTTATAATCCTCCCCTTGAGAATGATTTAAATGGGATGGCTAGTAACTGATCAGTGGGAATCAGTGGCAATGCTGGGGGATGATTGTTCCCATTCTTGTGGGATTCATTTAAGAGTACATTATATATCTATTGTTGTGTGAAAATTATTTGCTTCAGAACGGTCTCATATTCAAGTAATGTGCAGTTTAATGCCCCGTCACTGTACAGGCATGCTAACCTGGCACATTACTTGAATATGAGCCCATTCTGAACTAAATAATTTTTACACAACAATAGATACATAATGTACTCTTAAATGAATCCCACAAGGATTGGAACAATCATCCCCCAGCATTCCCACTGATCAATTACTAGCCATCCCCTTTAAGAGTTTTCCCTGTAAAAAAAAAAAACAAAAAACAAAAAACAAAAAAAAAACTTTATAAAGCTTAATATGGGATCAAAAATATACATGATCTTTTTAAATGTTACAAAAGTTGTAATATACATTAACAGTAAAATCTAATACTAGTGGTACTTAAAGTCATCCAGAATATATCATAGCAAACTACGTATATCAGGTTTTTACTTCCTTTTCTAAATCTCTCCCTCTTTGCTCCCATTTTCAATAACATGATTATTATCTTATTCATTAAAGAGCAAAAAATAAAAAATAAAAACAGAAAGATTGATCCCATTTCCAATCTCACAGTTACTTTCTTTAACGTATAAAAAAAAAAAACCTAGAAGTGAATTGCCATACAATATCTTACAATGTACTTCCCATAACCCTGGTGCTGCATGGACAGGAGCCCAGTCATTGGTAGATACATCATCTTCAGAAGGGGTGCACGCAAACGACCAAGATTAATCTTCTGATTGATTCCAAATCATTAATTATTCACATGCACATCAATGCATACGGTGCCTTTCATTTATACTAAAATGCATGCACCTGCCAGTAATAAGATGCCTGCACCTGTAATTAATAGACTGCATGCATCAGACATATATCCAATGATCGCACTGATTTTGAGCTAGCGATTTCACTGTATCTACACTGTACTTCCCCATCTTGGTACAGTGAGAATGCTATCATCCAGAAGCCATGGTAGACATTTTGAGTGATGTTGTTCACCTGATCTGAAGGCCATTGTAATGTCAGTGCAAGTTTTGAATTTACTAATGTCCAGTTACTTTTGCTACACAAGTAATGCACGTTTTTCATTGTTACAATGTCAAACCATTTCTTAACATTTCATAATTCGAGAATACTAAACACAAAATTCTAATTTGCAGCACCTAGAACACACAGAAATTTTCTGCTGCAGCCTAAAGGTTCTTTGATATTACTAACTGTTTTATAGGTGTGTGTTTGTGTTTGGACTTATGATATGTGTTAGGACTTTAACCACTAGGGATGTATTCATATGCTTGTGAGCTAGCTATAGATTATAGATCACAGGCTACTGGTTCACCTTCCCCTCTGGAGGACTGTATGAGGACAAAGTGCCTTGCTGAGGGGGAAGGACCAGTGTTGCCAGTGAATGGACTTGAACCTGGGACCTTAGGATTGAGAGTCCGTGGTACTATCCACTGAGCCACAAACAAAACCTCCTCTCAAATACAATCACAAGTATTAAGTCATTGGCATTAAATCATTAAATATTTTTCTCCTGTATATGCCAAATATTTAACAAGTCTAACTTTTTGTGAATCGGGACTTTCCAATGATTTCGCTAGTGGTTGAACTCGCGATCATGGAGTACCAGCCAAACAGAAAAATGTTTACATGAATGTCACATTCACATCACGATCTGAGTCAATGTATTTGCATCTCTTTAAATATGCAAATAGCACCCAACTCGTGAAAAATTTGGTGTATCACTGGCAATATGTCATGAAAAATAATCTTAATCAATATCTCCAGTGCTTCTGTAACAACACTGTTATTTTACATATAGCATTCATCTTCAGGAAAAGCATTATATGCTGGTTTAAATGAGGAAACTGGACATATACTCTGCTGACAAGGTTTTTGCTTTCCTGCACCTTTACAGACAACATTACTCTCCAAATAACAGTGTCTGTCATCTATTACATATCCAGACATGATCCAACACTTCACTATGTGAAATGTGAACAAAAGAGAGAGGATAACAATAAAAATAACAGATTCCTGATTGGGGTGAATCTATGATACAAGTTCTCCTACCCCCACTGGTACAGATGGTATACCGAACAAGCGTTGGCCTGTGGCGATTGGATGCCTAGCCATGACTCATTGTAATTCGTCCACGGTTCCCCTCCTCCTCCTCCTCCTCCCACCACCAGACAAGATTTGTCGGAAAGATGGTTCAATAAATTGTGAAATGAATGATTCCCGAGTCGTCCGCCCATAACACTCTTGTCTCCCTGGAGATGGGCACAAATTGAAACCGACTTCCCCCGGAACAAATCTCCCACTCTGTAGCTCTTGATTAGATCAAATGCTAAGTGTGCCTTGCTAACTTTCATTAGCTCCACTGCCCCTTTCATCCTTCACTACATTCTAGTCACCATCAACATTTTGTGTGTGTGTGTGTGTGTGTGTGTGTGTGTGTGTGTGTGTATTATTTATATCTTTTTATGATTTCTCTCCCCATTCCATTTATTTCATTTCTATCACTTCTATTGTAATCAAAGTTGGTAGTCTGCAATATTGATAGTTCTTTCATTTTATTCATTCTCTTTTAATTTTGTCACTATATTTTAGTCATTCTCTATTTTCTCATGTCAACATTTCTATACCTATCCATATATTTCATTCTTATCATTGTTATTGTTATCAAATCTTATAGTCTGCAATAATTATAATTTTTCTGGTAGTATTCTTCATTCTCTTCTGATATCATTACAACACTTCGTCATCTCAACATTCTCTTTTCAATATTACTCTTCTCTACCATACAATATGTCATGTCCATGCATGTATATTTCATTTCTATCATAATCAAAGCTTGTACATTGTGGCTTGCAAATTTGTCTTTCATCTTTATTCATTCCCTTTTGATAATATCTCTGTAACTACATCTCTCCCTTGTCTTCCCCTATTAAATCATCTTTGTCAGAGGCACAAGCATCTCCCAAAAGTTGTAGATTACATGAAATGAACTCATAGAATTCCATCTCTGAGAACTGCACTTCTGTGTCCCGCTGTAATTGCCAAATTATGCATTCGCTGATGGCTGATGAACTGTAGCGCTCTTCATCTTTTTGTTCCAGTCATGACTGCTTCAAAAAGAGACTGCTTGCCCACTTGGGACGTGTTCATACTCCACTTTTCCCCCAGAATCACGGTTTTAAAGCATGTTTAGCAATAAATGTGGCTGCTTTCGTGTAATTTTTTGCCTGTCATAAAAATATGCGTGTATCAAAATGCCAACATGACATGCTGAAACAGACCTGTGCATTTTCAATCATGATTTTGCCCAAATCTGATTTGGAACATTGAAATTGCATGAACACAACAGTTTCTCTAAACATGATTTTATGATGTCATTTTCTATCTAGCATCCAGGTTCATATGAAAACTGCATACCAGGTACTTTGTACGCATGCAGCATTTTCGTATAGCTACAGTGACGTTGACCTACACTTCTGGGTCAAACTATGTAGTACACTGTGCAATGGCAGACCTTGAGTTCAGATATAGAATAAGCATTGATGTAAAATTGCATGAATGTGTTTCATGTTGGCATTTGGATCATGATTTATGTTCACATAATCTGGCTTCAAAAAGAAGTGCATGAACACAACCCTCCAGCTACTTCTGTAATTCAGACATTTTCTGCACCCCACCCCCATCTCTTCTCCCTTGGGGGTCGTAACAACCCCCATTTTGTCAGAAGCAAAGTACCTATTACAGCAAATGAATCACTACTAATTCCCATGTGACTTACTACAGAAAAGCATAGGAACAATAAGGGACCAATGGATGAGTGCATGTACTGTACATGAACCGAGGGTAGCATGGGTGATGTATTTCATACGAGAATGGAATAAATAAATGAGCAAATGAGTTATCTGATGTGTTCCTTTGCAGTTCAACATCTTTCCTGCTGTAGAGAACATCATTTTTTTTTTATTCGCCACACTGATGACATACAATTTTATTTGTAATGCTTTTTTTCATATCAAGAATGATAGCTGTATTTATATCTAGACTTTCCACAAAAATACATATTTGTAATACCGAGTGTACAACAAATATTTTGTGAGGTTTTCATTTTTGTGCATTTTGCAAGTCGGGTGCTATTCGCAAATTTAAAAACACATTGACGGATATCAAATCTGATCCCGAAATGAATGTGACGTGCACGCAAACATTTATCTACACTGTACCCAACAACTGAAAATTTTACCACTCACAAAATTGTCAGGAAGTCCAGATTCATGAAAAATTAGACTTGCTTAAAATATGGCATATATACAGTATATGACAAAAACACAGAACTTCTGTATTCAACCATTGCAAAGGGCAATGTCTGGTTGAGAACAGAGAAATATTTCAATTATTACAGTAATCATAATCACTGAGGAAAGACAAGAGGTCAATTGTTAATTAGTACTTCATAGAGGGTATTTTTTCTCTTATCACACAACTTTACATATAGCTAGAGGAAAATGGTCTTCTGTCTTCAGGGCAGGTAGCCTCTTCGGTGTTACCACTGCGCTACCAGAGGGCCCTGCCATTATTATTACCCTAATGTTGCCAGGTAAGCATTGCCAGGTACCCATTTATCACCTGAGTTGAGAGGGACATGGTGGGTGAAAAAAGGCATCTTGTCCAAGGACTTAGGCACTTGATGAGATTTGAACTCTGGACCTCTGATTGAACACCAAGAGTTTCATTCACAATACCACAGTGCCTCCAGCTATTATAGTATATTGATTTCATTAGCAGTTGGTGACTGAGTTCATCATGGAGTAGTAATTATATAAATGGCTAATGGGTTGTATAAATTACACATGCCATAAAATAATATGTGCCACTTCAGCATGTGCACTAAAATATCACTGTTACCAATCAACCCAATGCCCATCGAAAACAAAAGTCACATACAAAATCTAAGAAAATTACCATATTTTACATACATTATCTTAATTGAGGGATGAATTTGAATATCAGGTACTCTGACAGAGAATAATGAATTGGCCTCTCAATTCAAACAAAATATTCAATGCTGAAGAAAAATTGGTTCAGAATATATTCTACAGTCTTACAACTGTACAAGCAGCAATATTTCACGGAGGAGTTTTGATGCAAATCACCCCAACAGTGTACATTTTATATCGTCTCATTTCATCTTTGTTTGACATTATGTCACTGAAAAGCACAAAGCCTGAAAAATGTCTTGAATGAACTGAATTTGGAGCAAGAGAATCACATCAAATTTTGAAGCATGCACGCAGAATGATCAGTAGCAGGGTGGGATAGGTCTTCGGATACATATCATATCTTTTGCCTATGGATGGATGTATTCAATTTGTGTTAGTGGTACACTAGAAGCTAGAATGCTCCATACCACTCAGTGTATTCCCGTAAATTCCACTCAACTGTGTACAATATGTTTCAAGTATGATTTCAATCTACAATGTAAGTCTTGTGGCTACAGATCTCCACATCACAACATTGGATATAAGGAACTATACAATGCAAATTTATGTTGACTTGTGTTGATTTATGATACCCTCACAATCTCTTTATATGTGGCCTAATATCTAGATAAATTAAGTTCCATATACAGTTGTATTTTAGAACAATTTGTACTATTTTTCGTCAGATTAATTGGATATATGCCAACAAAAAGTGAAAAGCAACTTCCAAACCAAGGTTCTGCCAGTAACACCATCTGCCAATCATTGATGACAGTACAGTTGAACCTCTATTATCCGGCCTCCCTTTATCCGGATCTCTCTATTATCCGAACGCAATCTCGCCGTGATTTTTTTTTATCTTTTTTTAATAATTACGGGAGGAAAGGGGGATTCAAAACGGATACATTTCTTAATAATTATTTAGGTAAATCATCCCAAGAATTTATAAAAGAAAATGATTTCATTCTTGCAAACACGAACCTCTATTTTGGAGTCTGTTACTGTGTGTAACAATGAAAAGGGTGCAGTATACACATTACTACATGTGGTACTACAATGGGCTACATCAGTACACGTGTATGTATATGTAGACTCTACATGTATAAAGCATCGAGTCTCCCGTATCCGGCCAAATCCCTTATCCGGACGAGCCCCGGTCCCGACTTGTCCGGATACGAGAGGTTCAACTGTACTAATATGATTAACGTAAGACAGTGGAAAACACCTTTCCCTAGAATGAGCTAAACTTGCATGTTTGCATGTTGCTAAATCTCTGCAAGGAAACATGCAATTATACTTAATGGTCTAAGAGTAGAAGAAGGTATTTTCCATTGTCTTTTGTTAGTCATGTTAGTACTTTACCAGTCATTGATGGATGATGTCACTAGTACCAGTACAATCTTGGTTTTGGAAGGTTTTTTGGTGGGCATACCCATGTAACCTGAAGGGAAAAGTAGAAAATTCCATCTGGATGAATGGCACACATTTAGACTTTTTTTTGCCACATAAGTGATGACCAATGTAATATGAATCAATACAAGTCAACATGCTTGTGCATTGCACAGTTCCTTTAATATTGATAATAAACCAGCACTATTTATTCTACAATCCCCCATGTAGTTTGTAGATATCATCCTTTAATACACAGACATAAAAAGAAGCTGGAAATAAAAGCCTGAGCGTACACATGCTTGACAGTGCCTGCCTTGGTCATATTCTTTTTTTTTTCCCCTGGCACCAGACAACCATAACCCTTACGAAGGTCACCGACAATCAATATACGTGTAAATTGGCAGCCATCACCATGCAAAGTTTGCTCAGCAAATAGGAAGGTTGGGGGGGGGGGGGAGGAGTGGCCTTGGAAGCTCTCAGGCTGTGTGCTTTTGTGCATTCCAAGCGTACATCCTCTTGTGGTTAAATCCAGAAAATGTGGAAGCGAAATGAGCATACATTTATATAAACTGATAGAATGTGCAAATACAAACCAAGTGCTGTATAGAGCTCTTCAAGTGTGGGTTAATACCTCACAATAGGAAAATTTGCTCTTTAGCAGCAGAAAAAAATATACCTCTGCATTTATATATCTCACCAAAAGAGAAGAAGTGAGTGATTTTTGTTTAATCAGTAGTAGGTATAGGAGAAGATTGTGGAAGTGAACATGTGGTAGATTTTGTGTGTGTCTGTAGGTTTGTTTGTTCCTTTTTTGCATGCCACATTAGTGAAGGGATAACAGGTGTGTTCATACTGAATTTAACCCGTTGAGGACGGTTTGATTTTGCTACAATATGCATTTTTCATAGACACCTGCCTGAGTATACTTGGGACTCGTCCTCAACATATTCTCATCATTGATTGAAACCAACTTTGGAGGTAATAAAGACATTCTGGTTTTTATAGCCAAACACATTTGTACAAGTGTTCATAGTAAATAAAACTTCACTAATTCAGGTAAGGAAATCTATTCTAGTTCAACAATCATCCCATTTAATTGGTTGGTTTATGCATTCTTTTTTCTTTTTAGTCTATTGACCTAAATTATGACTGTCATGTAGCTTTTTATTCAAACTTTTTCTTTTTAGGCCTCTTGAAAGTTATTCACAAATCTTCAAATTGGAAATAAACATTCAAACCCAGTTTACCACAAATTAATGTTTATGATACAAATGCACACCTTGCATATTATGTACACACAATGTTGATCGGTAAATAAATTCCCTCATAGAATTTCAAACAACAGTAGAATCTTTATCCCTATCATACGAAAATATATAAAGACGAATATACAACTGTACATACAGTATATTATATGTAATGAATTTTGTACATTATGCTGTGTCCCATCATGTGCATCATATTAAGCAACATTCTTTGGTCACACATTGTGTTTGTGTGTATTTTTTTACTATCACTGAAAGTACAGAATAAAATCATAAATACCTACATTTTAAGGATTTCAATGAAACAATTAGAAACTTACTAACAATGATGGTACAATACACTGCAAAAATGATAATGGGTATAGGTTTGGCATATGAAATATCACAAAAGATCATAAACAACACCCTATCAGCATGGAAGAGGTGCATGGTAGCAACAGAGGAAAATGATTATAAAATGATAGGTGGTGAGCTATTGGTATCACCAGTAAGTGGTTGCTATGGTGATGATGATGAGGTGGTGGAGGAAGAAGTTGATGGTGATGATGATAGTACTTGTGATGATGATGATGATGATGATGGTGGTGGTGATGTTGGTGATTGTGGCAATGATAGTAATGATATCATGGTGATATGCTTTTGGTATAAACTAATAGTACATTGATGGTGATTTGATGGTACAGAAGCAATATTATTCATAATAATGTTGAAGTTTGTGGTGATGATGCTAATGGTGGTGGTGGTGGCGCTGATGATGACAATGGGTTGGTCATGATATTGCAATTGGTGGTTAAAGACAACAGGTGGTATAGATAATTAAGAGTGTGGTAAGTCAGCAGTGATGGTTTTTTATGTTATATTTGTCAATCAGATTGGGGTTTCACTAGAGCCCCTTTATAATACCATGCACTAATCTCAATAAGCTAATGTCACAAACATCAATTCATGACGTCACTGGAAAAATAGCAATGAAGGTTGAACATTCTGTACATGTACATTCACTGTTTGTGTGTATTTAAATACATAAATAATTCACACACCAGCATCAAAGCTCTACACACTGTTCAATAATAAAGGCCATTTCTCCTACCATTTACTACCTATGGTAGACTAGATGATTAAGCTCCCAAGGTTAGGTGTAATGGGTATTTTCAATACCATGCCACATTTCAGTGTTCTTCCATTACTCACCTTTTGGTGTAAGTTCAGCGAGATGATGACAAAATATACCAAGAGGACTCCACCCACTTCTCTGGAGCATATAAATCCTTACATATATCCCGATCCAGACGAAAAAGGCATCGTTCCGGCGACACGAGCAAATCCTTTACTCACATCCAGCACGCATCACCACACACCCACGACCTCAACTTGATATATTTGCGGATTTATTAGGCGATCCGCTGGCTAGTGTATACTTGCGGATCTCCTTTTTGACGCAGGTGGTTGATACAGTAGACATGAAATGTGTAACTCTCGGATTAAACACAAGATGTGATATGACAGCTATACCTGGTCCAGCGCATTGATGAGCGCATTCGACAACCCTCCTCCCGGCGCTGATCACTACTCGTGAACTACCACTACTGTAAAGCGCGACATGTACGGGCTCTCACAAACAAAACGGGGAGTTCCACTTGAACGATGAACATAAAAAGCCGTTTCGCTCGTAGGAATCAATAAAATCGCTGCCGATGAGAATGGTAAAAGGAGAGGCAGAGATCACAATGCCCGCGATTCGGTGGGAGAATAGTTGTCTGTTGGTCGGCGTAAACGCCCGTGACGATCTCCAACAACGTGCGCCGCGCTGGAACAAAAAACCCGCGCTGCTTTTGTTGACGTTTATGTACCTGGGAGGACTCCTTTTCAGCAAAATGTGAGATCAGACGACACATTAACAATGAAGCACTCGCCAAATGAGGCGCGTTCGCCCGACGCATTCACAGCAGTTGTCAGGTATCTTTTCCACAATGCGCTGGGATTTTGATTCCCTGTACGCGATACAAAGGAATCCCGACAGTCCTCTGTTAGTTTTGCCTAATTATACGCTTAATTCGGAGATGGTGATCAGATTGTCTATACTGCATCGAAGCGTGGATGGTAGGCAAACGCATGCCATGCACACACTCGCCAGCACAAAAGATGCGACGAACTTGATGATGATGATGAAAGGGATGATGTCCGTCTCAAGCTACTCGGAGCTGGCGCGAATGAGTCATCCGCCAGTGGTGATGGAGAGACAGTAATGAAAAGTCGGGGAGTCGTCTATACTTTTGACGTAGCTGGCCACTCCTTTTACCCTCCTCCTCCTCCTCCTCCTCCTCCTCCTCCTATCTCAGAATGGTTGTTTGTGGTGGTACTGATTCTTATCAAATTCATGAGATTAGGACCTAATATAATCCCTCTCTTTTAATGAAAAAAAAAAAATGATAACCCTAGACCGAGACTACGGCATCATCACCACTGTCTATTTATATACACTGTCAACATACACCGCCTCTCATGAGGACTGACTATACATTGTTGTCGGGCGTAAACAAAGAAATGTCGTAGCAGACAGGCTGAGCAAAATGATAACAAAAGATGGCGCTGTAACATTGGCGATCGTTTTTCGTTTTGTCGGTACTTTCATCTCTGATCGGCAACATCAATGCGAATTTGATACAGAATTGAGACTCTATATAGTTCGTCTCTGCCGCTGCAAAGTAAGCCTGATCATCCTTTTCCATCTAAGCCGCGGTGAATGTTGTCCTCTACACTTTACATTCTACTTGAGACAACAAAGAAAGATCGAGTCCAAATCGAGATAAAATTACAATGTATTGACATTGAATCCTCAAGAGTTCCCTGGTATCCGAGTCCATGTTAACTTCCAAATGACGTGGATAGGCCCGGTGTCTGCAAATCATAAATCCTGGAAGTACATTTATCAAAATGTGTCACGGAATTTTCAATCATTTTGTTTGTGAACAATTCTGCACCTAACGCCCGCACTTTCTTGCCTTTCGTGAAGTCATAAACAGTAGAATCAGTTCTAGCATGAAGCTACTAGCTTCATGGTTCTAGTAAGCATCACAATACGCACATGTTATGCATTTTACCATAACTAAAAAATGTACAAATTTACAATAACAAAGTAGGTTTCATAACGTCAGAACATTTATGATATACTATGATGTATGGAAAATGTTTCAGGACTTGATAGTTAATGGAAGGAAAACGGACGGATTTGCATCGCATGTAACTCATCTCACTATTTTGAGTTAATGTTTATAGCATCGTGCGTATACTGTGATGCTTATTTCGGGTGAAATTACTGCTGATGACACTACAAAATGCAGGAAAGATTGTTTCAAGGCTGAAGCTGAGTTGATAGGCCCCACAGGGAAAACAAAAATGAAGATCATATGATTTAAAATATAGTATTTTTTCTTTGTTCACACTTTTCCTTAATTCGTGGTATCAAAGGACAAGTTCACCGGTTGTTGTTTTTTTTATTATGTTTGTAGATAAGAGTGAATGCAGTTTGAGCAAAATCAGACAATTCGTTCAAAAGTTGTGTATTCTGAAAGTATCTGTGCAGCTATCACTAAATAAAATTATTTCTCCATAGTCTGTGGCGTCACGTTTGGACAGAAAATATGAAGAGTATTCCACAAAATGTATTCTTTCTGAAAAATACACATTCTCCCAGCTTGTTAAGATGCGTATTTCTAAGGGTGATATTGTTCCCCTTGATTTCTGAAAGAGGTAAGCCAAGCACTCTTTCATTTTAGAAATATGAAAATATGTTGAATTCTCTTTTGTTTTCTCTTTGTTGTTGTAGGTATGTGACATCACAAGCTATATGAGTCTTCTCATCTAGCAATGGCTGCACAGAAACTTTAAAAATTAAGTTGTGGATGGACTGTCCGATTTTCCTTAAAGTGATGTGTTCTACTAATATTGCTGCATTCACTCAATCAACACATTATATCTGGATGAACTTGTCCTTGAAAACTTATTCACATCAGCAAATGTCCCCGTGGCATTGGGATTTCACAGAATAGGCACTAGATATTAGTGAGCCTCTACGCAAAACCAAAAACGGATCGATAGACCCATAGATTCAACCTGAATGAACGTGTTAACGTAGGAGAGAAAGAGTGTGATCGCAGTAAGGTTAGAAACCCGGAAGTGGAAGGAGAGAGATGAGCTGAGGACCTTTCTTTTTCTTTCTTTCTTTTTTTTTTTTATTTTTTTTTATGGCTTGTTAGCTCATCAAACCCGGAAGTCCCCCCCCCCCCCCACACACACACACACACTTTTGAAAACGCTCCGCCGGCCCTATTGCGTGTGCGCGAGACGGCTGTTTCCGTTGCCCAACCCTAGAGGCTGCTTCGTTTTATAGCTTTCATGCTGCTGTAGGTGCAGAGTTCGACACTTCTTCGATCCTCTTCCATTTTTCTCGTCGAGGGCGCCATTGTCAACATTACATGTATCTCAGAGCCTTGGCTCTGCATTATCTCAGCTTGAGAGGTTACAATCTAATCCAGACGAATAAGGCTTGAGGAAGGGTGGTAATACATTTATCTCCAAACTGCCAGATTTTTGGTGTTGTTGTTGTTCATATCCAGTTGTGAATGACTTGCAATCTTAAGTCAGGCTTGGTCGCCGAATAAAAATAATCGATTTTACCGATCAATCAATCAACCAACCAATCAATCAATCAATCAATCAATCAATCAATCAATCAATCAATCAATCAATCAATCAATCAATCAATCAATCAATCAATCAATCAATCAATCAATCAAATCAATCAAATCAATCAATCCATCAAATCAATCAATCAATCAATCAATCAATCAAATCAATCAATTAACCAATCAATCAATCTCCATATATATATATTTTTTTTCTTACCAACATGAACTAAAAAAATGTTTTTCTCTACCAAACTGTAAAATTTGGAAGGCTGATTTTTTATCAATTTATTTGCGCACTCACACAAACATATCACATATGGTATATGTGTGTATATATATATATATATATATATATATGTATATATATATATGTATATATATATATATATATATATATATATATATATATATGTATATATATATATATATATATATATATATATATATATATATATATGAAGCAATAATAATGTCACAATAGAGGAATGCATCAAATGCCAATTGCCTTGATTTTAATACAAAATCCGTATCTTCGGGAACCTCCCCCTTCATCAGGGATGACAGTGCTAATGAATTTCCATTGGTATTTAATGCATTCCTCTATTGTGACATTATTATTGCTATTTCTAGTACTGCCAATATGTGGAGCAACTACAATATGTATAATATATATATATATATATATATATATATATATATATATATATATATATATATATATATATATATATAGGGCCTATATGACCACCCAGCTCAAAAAAAAAAAAAAAATCACAAGTTGGCCAAAGTGAATTTCCATTTTTGTACATTTTAAAAAGGTCAGCTCTAAGCATTAAAATGATATAGAACTTGTTAGAATTGGATCATGCTAACCCATTCTTAAAGTGATTGAAATAAGAGAGTTTGAAGGGTTTCATAGAAAAGAGAGGAGAGCGGATTTGAAGATTAGTCACTCAGGCGTGCTATGCAGAAATATCAACAAAAAATATGTTTTATTTCCCAATGAAAACAGGACCCATCTGAAAAGATAATGGTCCAGAAAAAGTGCTATCTCAATTTGTCTTTTGTTTCAAGCCACCAAATTTTAACAGTAGGTAGACAAAATATTACTCTCTCAGGTGACTTTATGTTGGTTTTGAGATGGGCAGTCACATTATCGGTGCGTACACATGTATGGCATCCTACTACAATGTCAATGTGTTAATGGCTGCTATGCTATCAATGTAGTTCCACTTTGTTTTGGTGTAAGTACGTTGGACACTAATCCTTTTTCAAATGGAAAGTGACATAACTGATTTCTTTTTCAAATGCAATGTAAATTGTAATAGCGCTAATATTTCAGGCATTCTATTCAATGTGACTTTGTGACTTAATTGGTACAGCATGCGGACTCAGCAGTATTCATTCAAGCTACCATACATGAATAGAGAACACAGAAAGACACAGAAAATTAAATGAATAAACAATAACATTCAATAATTTCATTCTCTTTTATTCAGCTCTATATCAGTAATTGTACAATATATGTACTATACATATCTACACACACTCAGTTTAAAGTGTGAAGACGAATACTGCTGTCAGCAAGAAATACATAGTCTGATCATGGTCCTTTATCAACACGTCAAGGTTACTGTCTGAAATTCCGGTCAGAATTCTTGGGATGACATGTCATCCGGGAAACGGAAAGAAATAAACATAGAGGCAACTCCTCCAGTCAAAGAGAGATTCAATCCAACAAAAATAAACAAAATTAACATTTTCGGTAAGTACACAGGCAAAGAAAGCTATGTACCCATAAACTTGCAATATGGAAATTTAATTGTGTAACGAAGGTATTAATTAAGTCATGTAACAAAAGGAAACACTGCACCCATATGAATCGAGACTGTTGATATCTCAATCTGCACATGAAACTTGTAACATACCCAGTGCTGCCAACATCCTCGCTTAAAGGCACAGGGAAATAAACCCAAGATCTAAGAGGGCACTATTACATGGGCCCACGCTTCAAGTGTCTGCCATGTTCTAAACGTCCAAATAAAACCGATTTCTTTGGTGAGCATGTTGAAAATGGTTGAAGTACAGTCCTCTCCTGTTAAAATGAACACGGTTATAACAAAATCTTGGAAACAAAGAAGTAAAATTCAGGGCCTGAAATTATTATCTAGATATCTTTTTCTACTTTCTATGTTCGGATACAATAGGATTCCAGTATGACGAAAGAAAACTGCCAGTCCCAAGGAATTGTTATAATGAGGGTCGCCTGTAATGTCAATCTCAGTTCACTCTTCCTTTGGCCATTGTTCCACCGGGGGGGGGGGTTGATTTGCACCAAAGCACTGATGCTATCAGCAACCAATCAGATAGGAATATTTGAGTCATTGCCACGGTACCTCGGAATACAGCAAATTTCAGTTGTTGCAGACTCCTTTAACCCTAAAAAGGCCGGGGGGGGGGGGGGGGTTGAATCAACCCCCCCTCGACATTTTTCGCGACTACTCCGCCGCGCGAAATTTTTTGACCGCGCCGTTCGCTGACTTTTTACTTTCAAGTCTCGCGCATCTTTTGACACCATTTTCACGAAAATCGTGCTTACCGTTACGACGCTGTATAACGTTTTATACATGCCTGTCAGACCGATAATGGCTCAAAAACGTGATTTTGTGTGTAAAGTCTATGCAAATTGAGTTTTCTCTTCTTATTCATAAAGATATGTATATTTTCACTTTTATCGGCTGAAACTAATTAATTTTAGCATAATTATGCTTGATATAGGTTCTGTCATAAATTTTGCAGAAAAAAAAATGTAAAACAAAAGGTCGAAAAAACAAAGACATAAATAAGAAATTCATAAAACAATAAAATACATAAGAAATTGATTTTGATACCAAATTTTTTTTTCAAGTAAATTGTTAGGAATGCTACAAAGAATGTTTTCAATAAAAATTAGGATTCTAGGAGCTTTAATTTCTGATTTAGAGCAAAATGTATGATTTTATGCATATATTAGCATAAGTAATTATTATGACGAAAATTTCCATTTCTTTTTGTATAGCTTGGTAGATTACGCCACAGGTAATGCACGTGCCAAATTTCATGGCGATTGCGCGATCGATGGCCGAGATCTCAGGGGGGGTTGAATCAACCCCTCCCCGGCCACAGAACACCCAAAAAAGCCCGGCCTGGTTAGGGTTAAGGCATGGGCACGAGGTTACATGACAGTGATGGCACAATGAAACTTAGATGACATCATAACTCTGCTCAGGATGTTCTGATCACATGACCTCATTACATAAGCCTCACTTCATTAAAGCACATTACAAGGTAATCTCACTTATAGACTACTTGTTTGCAAAGTCAATGAGTGTCTCTATGTGACAGCATAATGAATAATAATTAATTATGACCTATTCATCTCTTCCTTTATGCCTGTATATCACACCCAAGGATGATCAGTCACAGTCAATGAAACAGTATGCTCACTATTTCTCTTTCAGTATAATCCACCGCTTTCATTTCACTTCTACAGACCAACTTTGTGAAATCGAGATACAGGGAGAAAAAAAGAAAAAAAAAAATTCACCTTTTCCAGCCACATCCAATGATAACATTCAACATACCGCAACGTTTGAAAGATAACCACACTGCTGGCAAAACACCAGTTTAAAGCAGGAGCAGGTCAGTGAACATGTCACCATGTTTAGCACAGGGTCAAAAGTTGACCTTCTTCCAGTTTACCATGCAATTACCCATGGCGCGATAAATCCAAATGACAGCTGAAACATCCCATCCGGCCAGCCCTGATGCAGCAAACTGCTAGACGGCACAGACTTGTCATGAAGGTTGCATCTACTTTGTATGATTCAATGGAATGAATATTCACTTGATTGAAGGAATGAGACCATGTCAGTGATGATGATAACTGATGCTGATGATGATGATGACGATGACGATGATGACGCTGACAATGAGAACGATGATGATCGTGATGATGATGGTGTTGATGATGTGAATGTTGATGATGCTGATAATGATGATGTTGACGATGAGAATGATCATGATCGTGATAATGATAATGTCGATGACGCTGATGCTGATGTTAATGATGATGTCGTTGATATTGATGATGATGATGATAATGATGATCACAATGATGTTGATCAGATGGTGATGGGTGATGATGATGATGTTGATGATGATAATAATTACAGACATGACAATGGCACTGGCAAGGCAGTTATGATCACAACGTTGTTGATGATTATGCCAACTACTGTAAAACAAGAATTGTTCACGTGCATTTTAATTTCGAGAATTTCATGAGTGCCAAGATTCACGAAATCAAAATGCACGCCAAAGTTCTTGTCTGCACTGTATGCATTAAATGCCAGTGGCAATTTGCGAAAATTTCATGCCACGAAAAAGGCTGTTGGCTCCAATTCGCGAAAGTTTCATGCCGCAAATATATCATGTTTTACAGTATAGACAACCCACCATTCTGCTTGTATGATGACAAATAATCAAAACAAGTGGAACAAACTTCACAGCAACAAGAAGCCAATTTAATTGGACGGATTTAGTAAATGCAGTTCAATTTCTTTGCAACTGTCTTTCTTGAGAAGCACTCCCTCATTTCACTGACACTCCCAGAGCTGGTTTGGACGGCGTTGTGCGGACGTTGGCGGTGGTTGCTCGCGATGGTGATGGGGCCGACGGTAGAGAATCCATTGTCAGGCTGAACTCAAATGGGTCTTGATTGCTGGTCTTGAATTTTAATCGCTCATCTAAAAAAAAAAGAAAGTATAAAAACAATCAATAGCTCAAGAAAAACAGTAGACATGCAAACTACTGTGGCCAGCTGTTCACATCCGTAAGTTGTATGACAAGTTATCAACGAAGTAAAATTGTTTAGCTATATATATGTTTGGTTTTTTTAAGCAGTCCATGCCAGATGACAACAGATAAAATTTGTACATGCATCATGAGGATATCGTGAGAAAGAACAGAGATCAACAAGGAGCACTTTCATCTAGAGCAATTACCATGTACAATGATTTTGATGTATAACTCAATACGTATCCTTTCAGCTATGATATCATGGACATGGACAAATTTTGAGATTCACTAGTACATGACAAGGATGTCATCTCTAATACACAATCAATGGCGGAAGATTCATGCCAATGAAACTTTTCTGTATTTTCAGACCTATTTCCCACTTGGAGTGGCACTGAAACCCGCGTGACATGGTAAGTGATGATTATAAATAATCACGATGTTACAGAAAGTCTTAACCTCAAGGTCTGGAAATCTATTGCAGGATGTTTCATTGTCAACTTAATATGGTTGAATCAACCACTGTAGATAAAAATATGTGCAAAGGAGTTGTTGCTGGAACAAGTGGTAGGATGAGTACATAACTTGACAGAGACACTGATCTGTTCAACTCCAAAGAAACTAGAATTCATCTCTAACATTAACATAGAAATTAATGTGAGTGTGGTAAAGATGGCGAGGGGGTGGTGGCATACAAAGATAATTTGTTGTCCATTATTTCATCATCTGAGCATTTGTAATCTTTTCATATCATCTAATAAAACATTATGCCTCCGGCGACACTTTGTGGCAGAGGCATAAAAAGGTGTTTGATTGCACAACTGTTATGTATTGGTGGGGGGGCAAAACTCACCGACAAATGTCTCTGACCCAGCTGATGTTGCAATTTCCTGCCATGATTTCTGGTAGCTACCAAGGACAAGGAGGAATTTAATATGGGTTAGTCAAATACCAGCATTGGGTGAAAATGATCATGTGATAGCAAAACATCTGGACAGAACATCCCACAACATTTTACAAATGGAAGAATATTTCTACATATACAAATGACAAAGGACAGGTGACTCTATTTTAGTGCACTCATTAGAATGGATGTCTGTATTTATTACAATATTAGAAATGCAGAGACTCAAGCCCCCATCTCATAAAATGGAGATTCTCCCGCCTAGATCCCCATGCAAACTGGAAACTCTGATCGCACGATCATGCGCACATTATGTGGGCATAGCGGACCTCATGAGCACAAAGTAAAAACGTCCCTTGTGGCAGGGGTCCAAGTTCTAGGGTTATAAATGCTCCTTGGTGCTACATCTTAGCCTTGTTTTGAACACACAATGTATATGACAAAATAAAGTTGGGAGGGGGAAAAGCTAAATTTTACACGGGAGAAATACATGTTAGGTAGGAGACACACGGCTAGAGTGGGAGAAATTCAAACTTCAACTAGAGAAGCACTCTGAGAGTGCAGACCTCCGCAAAGCAGCTACTTTCCACCACTGATCTTGTTCTTGCATAGATATCAGTGATTTTCACCCATACGTATGTCGGCCTACATTGAAAATTAAAAGCCCAATTTTCCAAAGCCTATTGTTCCATCATCAACTTTCAGCAGCGCACCGCACCTCGCCCTAGCAGAAAGTGGAGCACGCACTTTAGTGCGCGCATGCAAACCTCGAATACGCACAGCTTGAACTCCCAAGTTCATTGACCCTACCTGCCAAAATATCACAATTTCTTCATAAAAACCATAAAAATTCCTGGATCACTACCAAAATTTAATCACCTGTTACTCATGTCATTCTCGACCTTTCCTGTAAGTTTCATCTGAATCTGTTCACAACTTTTTAATTATTTTGCACACAGACAAACAAACAACGCTGAAGAAAATATAACCTCCTCCCATGGCGAAGGTAAAAATTGAAATGGCAAGCAAGCTGTATGCAAATGAAAAATCCAGTCTCCTTACTCGTCAAAATTCAGGCCGCTAGTCCACTGCAGGAGCTCGTCCACCTCCCAGTCGTCCACCTGTTCTGGCCCCTTGATCTCCAGGGTGGCCATCATACCGTCAGTGGCGTCCTCCACGAGGTGGTTGAGGCCCTGGTCGTTACTGGTGGCCTGCAGCATGCCGTCCTGGTACCTGGTCCATGATGTCGATTAAAAGAAAGCATTAGCTATGCTGATTTGACTACACAAAAACTGCCCCTACCCCTTTTTTTTATTACATGGAGAGGAATTGGTGGCATCTCAGTTGACATCTAGAACATGCATAAAGTAAAGCTGTGCTTTTTGGTGTGGTGGCTGATTTCCATAAAATTTGCTGAACTTAGCTGACTGAGCTATATACTGATGGTCAAATGGCTGAAAAAAAAAACAATAACAAGAATGCATACATCAGTTTGAGAAAATAATGCTGTGACTATGCAGATACCCATGAATAGATTTCAAAATGAAAATGAACCATTCAAGTGCTTTACCTTAACACCACTTCCCATGCAGAAAATGAGCATGGTGAATCTAATTTTTGCAATTAGCATTTACCCACATTCAGTACACTTTATTTCCTACAGATTTATTCATACAATACTGGAATCATCAGTGGCACCCAGGACCATGCAACTCAGACTTTCTTTTCTTTCAAAAGTAAAAAGGTTCAAGTGTGTGCGTGTGTGTCACACACATACACACTGCTATAGCTTCTGACCATCCGAGCATTGAGAATTAGGGTTTGTGGGACGAGCACTGAACTAGGGCTTTTTATAGCTCAGTCAGTAGAGTACCAGGCTAGCAATCCAGAGGTCGCGGGTTCGAATCCCGATGGAATCCCATTTTCTTTGCTCATCTTTCAACTGACTCTGAGACATGTTAAGTATCCATATGGTTAATACACATCAAACCTGGTTCTGGTAATGCGTTAACTCACATCTTCTTCATCCACTCCAACTTCTTCCTCTTCTTCTTCTTCTCCACATCTTCCCTCCGCTGCAGCCTGGAGTGGGGGAAGTCTACCTTCTTTTTGGAGCTATCCCACGTCACCGGATCCTGGTCTGCTCGCAAGATCAACTGAAATGTGTGCGAGAGATAAAAACAAACACAGCTGAAAATGAGCCATGAAACATATCCATCCTTCCATCATCTTGGGCATCAAGACATGAGAATTAATATGAATGGGAGCTCTCTGGCATAGTGATCAGTGGTGTGGACTTTTTTTGGGGGTGAATTGCGCAAATAACTGAACCATCTCAGGCATGATCACATGCATATGCCTCATTTAAAGATACTAAATCCTGTTAAAAAGAAAAAAAAATACATTCATATCTGTGAAATGATAGACAAGAGAAGTTCATTGAAATTGACCAAACATAAAAAGTTATTCACCTAAAATTTCCTCTTTTGCAGTACTGGTAGACAAGACTCTGATTATTCCCACAGGAGATACAAGATTTAAATCCTGCTCTGTGCATACATCCTTGGTCAAGATGTTTTGCCCACGTTTTCTCCACCCAGGAGTATAAATGTGCACCTTACAATGTTGGGTGATAATACTGGCAGGTCCCCCTGGAAGAACATCATTCACACCTGCTAAAGAAACCATCCTTGACAAAACGGAACCTATCACAATAGACTTTTCTCACCCTGTCTGATACCAGCCGCCACCCGTTGTTCTCCGTCCTCTGGTACCATCCTGTCTTGTCCGCCACCCCCTGGGGCCCAGCGCTGGGTTCAGGCATTGGTGCGATGCGTCGGTTGTGGACGTCCTTGGCAGCGAAACGCTTGGAGGGTGCAGCCGTGTAGTCCTTGGGGCTGTTGGCACACATGTCGATGATGGGACGGTGGGTGAAGATCTTGTAGTATATGTTGGGCGGGAACTTAGCCTTTGAGAGTGACATGGAGGATAAATAGGAAGATTAATATTAAAGTGAAAGTGTAACAGATCGAGGCTAAATCCTTGCACAGTGAAAGCCAATAAAGTTTTTCAGTCTAAACACGGTTCATATGCTATACAAGAACTTTCTAAACTGATGCAATGTATCATACTTACTTGATTGATTTCTATCTGCACTACATTGAAGTTCTATGATATAATAAATGAATATATAATTTCCTGGCCTGCAGCTGAACTGCAAGACTTATGAACAGTTACAAACAGAACAGATTTTACTGAAACAGTATGGCAATGAGCAGTGCATGAGTAACATTATTGTTTGAAATTATTGTTGTAAGTGACAACATGGTTAGACACATCACTTGATAAAGAGGGACAAAAATGAGAGCAATACTCACCCCAGCAAGTCTGAACTTGATGTGTATCCCAGCGGCGGCATCCAAAAGACTGGCCTCCTTTGGGTTGATGCAGCGCAGCATCATGGCTGGGTTGCCCCGGCAACGGAAGTTGATGAGGTCCCGGTAATACCGGTACACCTGCACATCCTGGTTGGGGACAATGGCGAGGGTGTCAAGTTAAGTATGACGATGAAATTCATACAAATATGGACATGGCTTTCTTTGTGTGTGTGTGTGGGTGGCAATGGAGCTGTCATAAAGATTTGCACAGTATATCAAACTCAGGCACACATCTATTTATGCAACAGAGCTCAGATTAAAGCACAGTAGCATATCTATGTAATGCTGATGCATTCTTTGTTTGGTGGACATGTATATACAACACATACCATGTAAGGAAACTTAAACTGTTAATCAAATACATAAACATCTATCCCTATCATATTCTGATAAGCAACTGATGAAGAGCATAAATGCATAAGCACAAATAATCATTGAAACCTAAACTGCACTTGGGCACTTTTCAAAATGTTGCTATGCAGTTCTATGCACTTGCGTCTGCAGGTGTTAATTTACTACATGTACGAGAGACCAATCTCTTCTTTCCTCTATTTACTTTCAATTAATATTACTTAGGTTGATGCATGTACAATGAGTATGTCTTGCTTGTTTTTTTTTTTTGTTTTTTTTTTTCTGAAAAGGTCAACAACTACATGATTGCTTTGAAATAAATTCATTTACAGTAAGAAATGTTTCCTCTGCTTTGGCCAAAATATAGTAATCTTTGTTGCATGCAAGAAATATATGACACATACAGGGACACAAAAACAGCTTCATTTGCACTTATTTTTGTCACAATTAAGGGACTGAAGTGAAAATATCCATACTTTCACAATACAAAAAGTGAATTATATCATTTAGACAGAAAATAATGTTCCAATCACACACTTTGTTTGCTTTGAGTGCTAACTGACACAGAAAACCCAACAGAAGTATACACTCTGTTCAAAAACCCTGGTACAGAAAGGGTTGAAAAGAAAGTGATATTCTCTGAACATCCAAAACATCTTGCTCATAAAGAGGAGCAACAAACATTATTCAGTCAGAGATCCGATCCTCATTCCCAGGCTCCTCCCTAAACTCACAATGTGTCTCCTCCAAGCCTGCTGGATGATGGAGGCAGCTTCGTTTGGCGCCAAGGGCGTGGTCCTCTTCTTCTTGACGACCTCCGCCCCCTTCCTCGCTCTTGGCCTCCTCTGAGACTCCGCCTCCCTTTGGCGACCCACGTCGACCGGCCCCCCTCGCGACTCCTCCCCCCGCAGGACTCCCGTCTCCGGGGAGATGATGATGGAGACGGACTTGGTCGCCGAGGAGGCGCTCTTCATCGGCGAGAGATCGCCCATGCTTATTCTCGGTCTGTCCTGGTGATGATGACGATGGCCTTGTCTTTGTCGGATGTGGTGCCACCAGCTCTGAATGATGTGGGCACAATAGTCTTCAAATCTGAAGTGAAGACATGAATATAGTAATGGATGGGTAAAAAAAGAAAGAAAGAAAGAGAAATGTCAACTGACAGTCGACAGCCACTGAAAACATGAGAATAGAGTGACAAATTCCAAGGCTATTATATATAAAGTTGCATCATTTCGGTGATCTATCGCAGTAATCACCAAGTTGATTTCTATCCCTCAGGCTTACATTAGGTTCATAATAGCTTTTGGCAACATGAGTAATGAAAATTTAGGGGTTTCAAGGACAAATGCTGAACGAGGTCTTTTCATAGCTCAGTAAGTAAGTGCATGAGGCTAGCAAATGCGACAATCACAGGTTTCTATCTCAATGGAATCACATTTTTCATGCTCATTTTCATTCACATATATTTTCAAGGAATCAGCTGCCAAAACATGACAAAGAATTGTGCCAATGTAATTATTCACAAGCATCAGGCTTTGGGGAGATTTACATATTATGTGCACAATTTACATAATCTCAGTGATTGTGGCTCAGTGCATGAAAACCATGTAATCTCAATCTTGAAACACCCAGTTTCCCTTGGAGGTAGTGTTAGTGCCTAACAACACTGTAGTCATTTATTGCTGTTGTGCTTTTGTTCTTTCTTTTTTACCTCCGTTTTCGTTACTGTTGATTTGTGTGTTCGTTTGTTTGTTTGTTCGTTCATTTGTTCGTTTGTCCGTGTGCAAAATAACTCAAAAAGTAGTTAACGGATTGGGATGAAACTTGCAGGAAAGGTTGAGAATGACACAAGTAACAAACGATTAACTTTTGGTAGTGATCCGAGAATTTTGGGGGAATTTATGAAGGATTTTTGATATTTTGGCAGGTAAGGTCAATAAACTCGGGAGTTCAGGCTGCACATATTTGAGGTTTGCATGCGCGCACTAAAGTGCATGCTCTAGTTTCTGCTAGGGAAGAAGAAGATCAGTGATGGCAATGAGCTGCATGCTTTGCGGAGGTCTGCGCTCTCAGAGTGCTTCTCTAGTTTTTTTTTTTTTATCATTATCGCATAGATTTTGGGAGGCAGTGTAGGGCTGTGAATATCACTGAGGTTTGCTCATATACACTTTATTGCTCTCAAAGCGGCCATGTTGTATAAACCCACAATCAAACTACATGTACAAGCTGAGCTCAAGTGCCATTTGCTGGGAGCCAGCAGTCAAACCCTTATTCACAGGACTGCCAAACAAGGCGGTCACTTGTGCTTGGATGTACTTACGAGATGTAGGCTTTTCCTTGCTCTTCAGCCTTCGTGCAGTAGGCGTTATAGTACTGGTTCAACCGAGACTGCTCCTTCCCAGTTTTAGCAGTTGTCAGCGAGGTGTGTGGTTGCTTAAATTGGAAACAGAATTACCAAATTAGAGACATTGCAACATTTGATATGATGGTGTTAGTTGAATGACATTTGTGTATAATTCTACATTAAAGGGGGTGGCTAGTAACTGATCAATGGGAATCAGTGGGAACGCTGGGGATGATTGTTCCAATCCTTGTGGGATTCATTTAAGAGTACATTACATATATCTCTCGTTGTGTGAAAATTATTTGCTTCAGACCGGTCTCATATTCAAGTAATGTGCAGTTTAATGTTTCCAGGTTAGCATGCCTGTACAGTGACGGGGCGATCATTAACGGCTCGTTAGCTACTTCAGTGAGGTTTTACAGCCTCATCTTACCTGACAGGCTTTGACCATTTGCACACACTTTGAAACATGCAAACATAAAAATGTGGCACTGAAAAACCTGATTCACTTCAAAACTTTCTCCCCGACACTGCTGTAACATGCTAAAATAACCACTATCAATTGTCTTCACTGGAGTGAGAATCATTAAATTTCCACATTCCTACTACTTGTCTTACAGCCAAAATGTCTGGTGGTGTGCTCTGAGCACTAACAAAACTATCAGATTCCCTTTGCGGTGCAGCACTTTGTTTCTGTTTTCTCACATCTCGGTTTCTCTTCATTTAATTCTGTCTCTATGTCTGATTCCACTCAGTTAGGGATCAATTTTCCAATCTCTCTCGTTTTCTCGTTTTCTCTCTCATCCTGTTTTCCTCACCGAGTGGATACTTGAGACAGAGCGCTGATACGGCGACGCCTGTGACCCAAGGTCGCGGCTCCCAGAATTCAAGCTTGCGCGAATGCACTGAACGCTGGCCTGGGCATCCAGGATCTCAAAGAGACGACATCTGTGTGGGAGATGAAAGCAAGGCATCACAGATTTTCGGCTCCACAACTAATTTTATTACTATAACACGATACTCTATCGTCACTTCATCTGTTAGCACCAGGAATGACATTCTAACATGTTTGCAAAGTAATCATTTCACTGCTGTGAATTGCTTCTGGGCTCGTAAACACAGTAAGCCAAAAGCTCATGAATTCCTTGGGTTTTGTGGATAACATACACATACGGAACTGATTTCTGATTGGCTAGCAATGGAGTGATTAGAATGACACAGATTGTGATTAAGTACAAACATGAAATGAATTATAAACGTGAAAATGAATTTTTAAAAAAAGGGCATAAAGGAAGAGTTTTCCAGAGATGGAAAGACAGTTAATGGAAACATACACACATGTGGGTCATAGGGTGGGGGAAAGTGCATTCTTGAAGAGACATGTGAGAAGTAAAGGAGGCATGCTTAAACATTTTTTCACTGTGAATATGCAAATTACATAATTACCATAATGTCTTGATTCTTATTTAATTTTCATTGCTAGGCTGGAGTATCAGCCATAAATGTTGACATCAAAAGCCACTTTACGAACAAAGAGATTCCCCTCAGACTCTATTGTACATGTATATGAACAAAATTTACAAGTCACAATTACTCCTGTAAATAGGTTATAGTTCAACAATACCTCACAGGTTATAATGGCAAACATATTTTCCCTCTTTTCCGATCAGTATTTTCGATGCGCTTCACAGGGTTTGCAATGATTTTTTGTTGACATTTCATGTAAAAAAAAAAATCATATTCCCAAATTGAATTTTTGAGGAGCACATAAAGGGTGAAGTCATCATGAGATACAATAGGATCTGGACTACAAAGAAGGGCTGAAGACTGTGTAGATTAGTAGCAGATGGGTTAGGGTGTTTGATGCTATGTGTTAGTGCTACCTGGTGAGGAAACCCCTCCACTGCCGCTGGATCTCGATGGCTGCAGCGCTGCGCTGCTCCGACCCCTCCCCCTCCTCCTCGTCCTCCGTCGCCCCCTCTGCATCCCGGATGAGGGCAAGGCGGACGGACTTCGGGGCGGACGCAAGGTGGCTGTCTTTGGGTGGGGATGGGTCATCTGATGACCGCCAAGGGTTCAGAGTTAGGTGACAGTGCAAAGAAATTGGTGACGGTGCAAGTATATAGCATGACAGACATTGAGCTCACTAGGAGATAACGCGTGAAAGAGTATGTATGAAGATAGAGACTGAAGACATTGCAGGAAGGATTAGTTTTTCGCAGTATGTGCACATGGGGGGGGGGGGGGGCACAATCAGCATGGAACTGGATGGATTAAGAAAAGTATAGAATGGGTTGATTCTAGCGCATGAATTGAATGCAACACACACAGACAGTTTCGAATGTCAATTGTTCCTGCACTGCAAAATTTGATAATTAACCCATTGAGGATGGGCTGATTTCACTTCAACACAGGCTTCCCATAGACACCTGTCCGAGTATACTCGGGTCTACTGTAGTCTTCAACAGGTTTAAACAAGGATGCATGGCTCAAGTGAGGATTCATGGGTTAGATACACAACATCTAATGCTGACTATATAATTTTCCCACATATGAAGGCACAGACAGGGTCAGATGCATAAATGGTGAAAGTGGGTTGCTACAAGCCAAATACTTGGATACATATATTCTTTTTGTTTTTTCATATTCGTATTCCACCCGTAATAGCTAATCAGATAACCTTTGAGTAACACCTGCAATGCAAGTTATACAATTCAGCGTCTTTTGTTTTTATTTTTGTTTTGCTTTTTTGCTGCTCCAAGACAGTACTCTGGCAATCGTTCCATGAAAGGCTAGCATACTGGTGTATCATTAGCAATGCATTACTTTGATGTATTCATGCATAAGAGAAGGTGAGGTTTGGCCTGAGCAGAACACTATCTGACCTTATGACAGGAGAGGAAAAAGTGCCTAGGGTTCAGCAGATTCAGCAGATTCATTGCAAAAACTTTTGCCACCTCAATTTCTGAATGCGTTTGGAAAGGTTTCTAATTTGAATTAACATATACACATTTTTTTTTTTTTGTCTATTTCTTTTCTTTAATTGGAGTATCGCAGTTGTGCTCTTACCTTTGAACTTTAAACTTCTCAGAAGTTTTGTCGCTTGGTTTCTGGTCAGCATGGTACAATGGACATCTGTGCAGGATAGATGAAAAAAATGGCAAAGTGCAAGTAATCAAACAGTTAAAAACAAGACTTTTTAACCATCTTGAGTGATGATTATAAGGCACAATCAGGGGCATACACATGTACATTGTAATAGGGCCAGAATTCTTCATTAAGTGTGATGAGCATTATGTACTGGTAGTCTACTGAGGAGGTGGGACCTACAATGTACACCACAAGGCACATGTGGGAGCTTGTGAATTATACTAATTACTATTTTTAAGCAGGGTGCTACAAACCCACCTGCCTCCTTGCCCAGGAGCGCGGACAACAAAGACTCAAGTTCACCTACATTAATCTGTGGTCCTAGTGTGGATTGAGTGAATGCAGCAATATTATGTGCAGATCACACTAGCTACTTAGACCCCATCTAGATTGACTAGAAGTTATTTCTAGCGTATAAAAAGTGATGGTGAAACACAAATATGAAAAGTCAAGATGTTGGCAAGATATTTGGAAAAACTTTCATATGTATCCCCCACTACTATACACCTACTGTACATTGTATGAGCTTCCTCTGAAGTCCGCATTTCCCTAGGACACCGAGATCAATGTTACCCCAACTCTAACCCTAAACTGAGTAAACTCTATAAATCCTAATCCCAAAGCCACCTAAACTTATTCATGTTACTTAAACATACCGCATACAGTTTGTATGTACCCCCAGCATACAAAATCGTAGCAGGGGGTCTCTACATATGGAAGTTTTGCCAGATATTTGAACCACTTCAGATATCAGAAGAATGAAGTGATTGCATTCATCAGTGTGTTAGAATCTAGAATCATTCATAGTGTGACACTAACGTTAGAGTCTCGCACCCTATTGGTATTGCAGTATCGTACCATAAGGCGGAAAATAGACGGTTTAACCGAACCGTAGGTTAAAATAATGTCTAGAAACCTCCTTAAAACTGTGTATGGTTGGACCTACTACTCATCGACCGCCTAATGTTTATTTGCTTAATAAGAATATTTAACACTGAAGTTCATGTAAAAAACTTGACCTACAGTGTATGTGATTGAGAAAATCCAGCACTATCAAATGCCGTTGTTCCCTTTCGATTCGAAGTTTCAGTGCAAAAATATCGCCGTCGAACTTGCGTGGCCTCGTTTCAGCTCCCCGCGGTAAAGCTCCTTATTGAGATCGACCGCTGTTTTTGCATTGACAATGCACGCAAACCGAGCTGTATTGAACACCGTGTTGTACGAAGCTTTTTAGAAACTTTCATAGAGTCTACGATTCGGTGAAAATATTCATTCGAAATTTTGTCCTTGATTAAAACCATTAATGAACAGTGAATTTTCGCGTTTTCCCACACCATCCTCATCAACGGTCAAAGCCAATCCATTTTTATGTGGTCTGCGCGCAGTGAAGTACGTACTAACTTTAAGCATTCTGTGCGCCAATGTATAAGCGGTCGGTTTCAAAAAGGGTGGTCGATATGTAGTAGGGCTACCATACAAGGAGCCGAGTGTCCCGGGGTTATACATTGTACAATAGGGTACATTGAAAATCGAATCACTTTACCCCAATAGTTAGACTGAAAGATCCGTCTGTCCAGAGGAGTCTTTTATTTTTATTGACGTTATTACTCTCCTCCGTATTGACCGATTCGGGTTCGTTGAGGGCAGCAGACATTTTATGGCACTGGGCGCAGCCATGAGCTCAAATTGCGGTGTCTCAGCCGACCCCCCCTGCTCTCCCCCACCCCCCGGGCAACATGTTTATCGCGCACTTGTAACAAAGGTTCGCGCACTAAGCAAGCATTCGTGCACTCGGTACGAGACGCCCATTGGCTAAAGCAACCATGCATCAGTTTTTCATTCTGCGCGCGTGCTAATGTAGGGAGAGGGGTGGGGAGTGGGAAGGGGGGGGGGTCGGCTGAGACACCGCGTAATGGCGCTGCCCATGCCAAAAATACACATAGCGCGTCACAGAATCGGTCAATAGGAGGGGACCCGTGAAGCCAGACGCATGTCTCCGCGGAACATATCCCCGACGCGACGACCAGATACCGGTACAGACGTCAGACCGATCTTTGATCGGTCAACCCAATGCAATAGTGTGCTTACAGACTAAGAACATTAAGGATGTACCGGGTTTACGGTACTACTCCTTGTTATACTCCTAATCATTGCAAGAAGATGCCGCTTGCTGTTTGATCAGTTACTCACCCTCCACACAGGGCTGGAACGAACGCGGCCTGTCAAACGTTTACAGCTCTGTCACCACCGTGCTTTCGGCCATACGACGGCGTCTGTTGCCAGGTTGGTAACTACGCGGTGTAACGCTAGGGTGACACTCAAGTTCAAGATGAGCCCTAAGCTCGAAAGAGAAAGCTGTCAGGAGCTAATTTCACGATCTTAGAATACTGTAAGTACCTAAAGTCACTAGCAGGTGACGCGTAGTTTCCGCTCGCAGGTTGGAAGAACGAAAAGATTGATGAAGATTCTCTTGGAAATCCAGCTTGAATAGCGCCTAGTGTTGTGCTTTCGTATGTTATTACTGTACTTGTACGTGTACGTGCAGTGTGGGTAACCGCATGCATGATTATGTTCACCTGCACAGCTAGCTAGCTCTCTGTTGGTTTCTGTGGGTTTGTTGCAACAAAATAGTACCTGCAGTAGCGCCACCAACGACAGAGCTTCTCGGCAACTCGTCCATCCGGCATTATTATATCCTTCAGTAATCGAGTAAAAATAATTAGTATTGAAAGTAATTTCATAATTTTTTTCCCTGCCGTTTCCATCTTCATGATAGGATTGAATATAAATATGTAGGGCCTAGGCCCTATATTGTACAGCTGTACTTGAAATCATACCAATCCTCATTGTCGTAGTGTCGGGTTCAACAGCAACGTGGGACAATAATGTGATTGTTAGAAAATTGGGAGCTGCAGTGATGTTAAAAAATGTTCAAGTTATCACATTACTAGTCTTGATGCATTGTGTAGGTCAGTTGTATCACAAAACATCCTACCGTATAAAAATTTCACATTAAAACCTAAAATTATAAGGAGATATCACTATTTTTCTCAATAAACCATAACTGTAGACGGTTAGTCCAGAAACAAACTTATTATAACTTTTGTTCACATTTTGAATATCTAACAATACTTCACATTGATTATCCTGATAAGAATTTGTACATTGGTTGTTTCTATCCCTATTAACTCACATTTTAGAACTATTTTGAAGCGCTAAAACTGAGTTTTTGTTTCATCTGCAAATGGTAAATAATGTCTTTAATGTTTTTATCTGAGTTGTCTTAGTTCTCTATTGATAAAGTTGAGAAAATGTTTTACTTTACCGCGCGTCCCTTTGACTACGTATCTCGCATAATTCCACGTTATGGAAGAATTTTCAAAATTTATAACCTGAAAAATTTCCTATCCCACCTATCTCTTTCTCTCTCTCTCTCTCTACACACACACACACACACACACACACACACACACACACACACGAAGAATCCACATAATTATGAAGAACCCACACATACGGTGAAATGGGTTAGTGTAAAGGATGATGCCCATGTTTAGTATAGGCTCAACGAACTTGTCGGATACATTTGAATCTAATTCCAGCCACCCCCTCCTGGTAGGACCTACACATGACAATGTGAAGAATGCCATAAATTCCACGTACGTGAAATTCATCTCACATCAGCATCAATATTAAAAAAGAGATACTTTTATTGGGCAAAACTAAACTTTAAATTCGAGGGTACGTATATAAGGATGGTATAATTTTGGTAGAGATGGGGATTCAGGTTTTAACTTTCCACAAGATAATTAGAATCTTCTTATATGAAATATTAAAAGAACATATAATTCTAAGAGTAATTCAAAGTTTATTTGACAAAAAATGGTTTTGAAATGGCCGAGATAGCCAGAAACAAAAAGGTCCTAATAAAAGATCGGTCCCACCTTTTATTAGAACCACCTTGTATTACTTTGTTTTTGATATCTCAGCCACATTTGAAAACCGATTTTCATCAAATAAACTTTGAGTTCCTCCTAGAATTGTATGCTCTTTAATATTTCAGATAAGTGGTTTGTAATTATCTTGTGAAAAATTAAAATCTTCATCTTCATCTCTACCAAAACTATGCCATTCCTTTAAGGTGATACATTTGTTTGAAAATTTGGGTATCATACAATATATCCGAAGATACCATAAGTCTTATATTTGTAATTACACTTGAATTGGAACGATTTGGTGCGAAATAAGATACACTGGACGCTCAGTGGTTTTAGTGGGCTAAATCAGTCGGCCTTAATTCTGTATAGAGTTGATATGTAAGGCATGTTTAATGTTACAACTGAGTGCATACAGATAAGACCCGTTTCTTATAGCAAAATAGCATAACTTTTAGGGCCTATGCCTTAAAACTTGTAACTACTAGTACACAGGTTATAAATGACAGGCACAAATTATAAGCGACCCTTTACAAAATCCTAATCCAAGACATACAAACAACACAACCCAACATCAAAATAGTGGTCAGCACATTAAACATACAGCAAACAAGAATAATAATACTTATTTATTAATAATTCACCCTTCATCATAACAGCAATTGCCCCAGATTATGAAATAGTCAATGACCTGTAGGACTGTACGAGAGTTAGAGATGGAGGGGATGATTTTTGAATAACATGTTGACGTCAGCAAGAATTTGAGCTACAGGTAATATTACAAAAGGTGAAAGAGCTATCTTATGTGGGTCATTCAAAATGGGCGCTGGTCAGAGATAAATACACCATTGTATTAGTACATGCCATGCAGTGCCGTATATACGACACTGATACATGCCACAAAAATATATTATAGTAGTCGCTTTCGTATGATCACAATGCAGTGGCTCCACGAATTTTAAAATCCCATCTAAAAACCAACAGCATAATATTCTTGGTCTTTATTTTTGTCCTGAATTTGTATCATGCAATCAATTTCCCATGTTGTATATTATGTTTTACTTAAATGTATAGACGTATATAGAATAATAACACTTTTTGGGAAAAGAGTGATATTGTTAGGGCTTGGTATTATTTTACATTTGATTACTCATTTATTGTAGTTGAGGAGTGACCAAAACTATAAAAATGAAAGTTAAAAAACACACACACAAAACTTTATGGGAAACTGTATTTTGAGGTCTTTTGAATATTTGATTCAAATTGACACTTTCAATATTTATAACAAATAACTCTTTAATATGGTCATTATATGCCACAAAGGACCGTAAAGGGAAATCACTGTTAATCGTGTAAATGGAAACAAATCACACAATATTGTCCCGGCGCTCACTTTGACGTTCGCCAAATTGTTCGCTCAGTACTTGACATTACACTACGGCCTCCTTATGACATCTCTTTTGTTTGAAAATGGTTTTCAAAAGTGCATTTATGTGCTATACCAGCTTTTACATCTACTGTATTCATACCTTAAAGGGACTGTACAGTACTGGGTGAGGTGGGAATTCATGTTTTGAACATTCCTAAGTGAGATAATGAGAAACCTCATATGAAATATGAAAGAGGATGTAATTTTAAGAAGGACTCAACGTTTATTTGATGAAAATTCGTTTTCAAGTGGCTGAGATATCCAAAAAAGTGCTAATAATAAAAAGCGACATGCCACAGCTTTATTAGGATCTCTTTGTTTCACCTTGTTTTTGGATATTTCAGCCATTTCAAAACCGATTTTCATGAAATAAACTTTTGATATCCCTTAGAATTGCATGCTCTTTAACATCTCATAGAGTGGTTTCTGAATATCTTGCAAAACCTTAAAAGCTAAATCCTCACCTCGACCAAAACTGTACACACCCTTTAAAATGATAGTACAGGATTCAAAAAAAAAGTGTCATATCAATGCAATGTAATATTCTCAGAATATTAATGACAACCGCCATATCTTTATTTTGGATCGTGTGCAATAATGTCGATTGATTTTTGAAACAATTTTGTTTAAGCTTTACTAAAGTTGTCTGCTACGTTTGTAAGTAATGGGGACACTTTGATAGCCTAACCAAGATCTCCGTTAAGAGTGTTCTTGTATATCATAGTTTTGCTACAGTCTTAGGGAAATGTCATAAGTTTCTGCAAATTTATACGATCTATATAGTGTATACGTTTTCCCTAAATGAGCGAACACATTACCCTAACAGTGACTTTCAGGTAATGATTTCAGTAAAATGCCATCACCGATATCATATTGTATTGATATAAATCATCAGTGGGTTTCTACATATCAAACGCTTTTCATTAAACTACATATTTATCTTTACAATAAAGAACATGTATAAAAATCGACACTTGTGGGGATAGCAATATGCAGGATCAGGGAGATAAAAAAAAAATGTGTGAATATATATAATATATATATATATATATATATATATATATATATATATATATATATACATGTATACACACACTGAAATCTGAATATCCATTACTTAAATACAATGTACATCAGTTTCATAGTGGGTCCTACATACGATAACTTTTTAGAAAATAAATTGAACTACAAAGACCTCGTACCTCGTTAATATGCTGTAGTCATATTGGGAAGTAATCTACGTTATGTTTCTTAAAGCTGAAGAGTTTGAATGCAACACCGTTATATCCATTTTGTCAACATGAGATGTTTGAGACTGAATCTGCTCAAAAACAAATGAAATAATTATGATATATGTAAAAATTGTAATAATATCTTCAAACATATATCTTGTTATGTAACGAGTGCAGTACTTCTGGTGAAAAACTTCTAAATTTCTCTGTTTGATGATGAGCTTGCTGAAAAACGTTGACGATGTTTTTGCGTTCAAACTCATCAGTTGTAATGTCACTATAATAAGTATGTGTAACCACCACGTCATATTCTAGCGTTGTCACGAGACAGTGACTATACCTATACATTTTAGATCAGATGGTGATTCAAAATAATGTTATGTAACGAGTGCAGTACTTCTGGTGAAAAACTTCTAAATTTCTCTGTTTGATGATGAGCTTGCTGAAAAACGTTGACGATGTTTTTGCGTTCAAACTCATCAGTTGTAATGTCACTATAATAAGTATGTGTAACCACCACGTCATATTCTAGCGTTGTCACGAGACAGTGACTATACCTATACATTTTAGATCAGATGGTGATTCAAAATAAGGAATGTGCTGCGAACAGAGGCTATGTACAGCAATATGAGTCGGTCGTTGGAACTTCATAACACATGGCAAATGCAGGCGTCTTTGTTCAAACGGATCTGCGTTGTGGGTGGGCGAACACAACTTCACTGTTTGGAGTGAGTTGCAGCGCAGATGTTTGCGTAAGTTTCCTGCACATCCTCCTCCTTAGGGGGATTCCTGGCTACTTCGTAGAGGTCATCAGCGTCCTCATTTCGACTCGATATCACTTTCAGATCGATCGCTCCGTTGTCCGGCTCCCTGACCTTCCACCTGCAACTTCCGGGACATTTTTGTTTTATTTTGTTTTGTTTTCAAAATGGACGATGACCACGTAAAAGTATGTGTCCCGCAAGGATGCAGCAAGGAAGGGTAACAAGGAACGAAAGAAAACATAGAAGAAAATAACCATAAGAAAATTGTTACCTTTTTTGAGTGTTTTATACTTTCTATACGAATACATATTGTTACTATGAACCAGACTTTGTATACATAATCTTTTTTTTTTTTAGTGGATATATACCTTTCTTATATATACATGTACCATTTTGATGTTAACTTACCATGCGCAAGCCATGGCGATGAGACTTCCAGTGACAGCAATCGCCAAACTGATGCCGTAGTAGATGTGCAACCACGTATTATCGCCTGCAGGCCAGAGTAAGAAGACTACACAACATAAACATTTACGAATTTTTAAACTGACAATACTTATTTATTCATATTCAGCTTTCTTTTGATCACATTAAGTGTTGATCAGGCTATATACATCCATAGAAGTCAACTTACATCCATCTATTACATTGCTTATAGGTCCTTTTAAAGCATACAAACCAAGGCACTATAGTCATTCACACAATCACACAATGTTACTGCTCTCCATCGAAACAGCCTACGTGCGTACCACTATAATACTATCCATAGTGAATTTATTCACATTTCAAACAGAGTATAATTTCAACATTGACAATGCAACATACTCGGACAGTGACAGTGTTTAGTATTACCCCGTGTTTTCATCCACCATTCATTCACACAGTGAAACTGCTCAGCATTTACTATAGCGCCGGTGCTGACAATGAATCGGCATGTGAGTGGCGCCGCAAAGATATAAGATCCAGATAACCATGCAGGGGCGGATCCAGGAATTCCGTAAAAGGGGAGTCGCCTTTGCTAAATTAAAGGGGGGGGGGGGGGGCGCACGCTTCCCCATCTTTTATTTTTATTTCTTTCGTTTTAACCAAAAATAAAGAGGGGGCGCCCCGGTACGCCCCCCCCCCCCCCCTGGATCCGCCACTTGATAACTTTACCTTGATCGCAATGCTGTCCTCCGACTGTCACGTTAGGAGAAGTACCATTCACATCGGCGTACTGTGAAGCATGTTCTTTGCGTCGTGAAATTATGTAGGGAAATAAATTTGTATGGTTATAATCGTACAGAACACACATACATACACACATATTATACTTTCAAACGTAATAGTTTACAAGACAGAAGGCCGTATCCACAGTATGTATAGCAATAATGCTTGCAAGCAATAGTGGGCCGTATGCATACAAAGTAACAAATGCTTGTGCTAGCCTTTTACTTGAATCTGTATGTATAATATGCATAAACACAAGCTATTGCTTGCGAGCAAAAGCTTTTGCTAGCAAGCACAAGCATATTGCTTAGAAACCAAATGTTTGCTTTGCCTCACAGTACTGCTGCATGTAGGCCTACTAGTTAACACGTTCTTAGTGTTGTATTTCTACTTCTTCTTCCATATATATATATATATATATATATGTATATATATATATACAGGGCTCGACACTAACGGTGGCCCGGTGGCCCGGGGCCACCAAAATGTCAGAAATGAAGACTTTGGTGGCCTGATCGGGCCACCAAAAAAGGACGGCTGTTTGCCTTTGGGCCACCAAAAATAAAAGTTAGTGTGGAGCCCTGACATTTTATATATATATATATATATATATCATATATACATAATATATATATATATATATATATATATGTATATATATATATATATAATTTGTCACAAATGTACACACTAGTAGTTATGTACATGTATGATATACACTATGCACGGCTGTTTTAATGTGTATGTGCACAGGTGGACCAGATTAATGGAGAACATTCTATATGATATAGATATAGTACATAACAGGCTGATCAGATCAGTGGAGAATTTTCTAGGTGGTATACAATGTAGCTACAGTACATGCATGTGACAGGAAATACATTATAGCTCACTCAATCTAGAATGATTTAACCCATTCCAGAATGTTCTGGGAAGTGCTTACATATTTGGCTGAGTGAGGTACTGTCCCTGTAGCCCAATGTGATTGGTAGTTATTTTTGGCAATGATGTTATGCACATAGCTTAGGCAGTGAGTCATCTAGGATTTCTGGAACAGTCTTGGACTTGCTAGTATACAAGTATGTGGCCCCAGGTTGGAGAAAATTACAGAATGTTCAAGAAAGGGGTGAATGGATAGTATATAAGCCGGAGAAATTCTGCAGTAGGCAGAGTACCTAACACCACTGCTCTGAGAGTTACGTCACTTCTGGCTCTGAGGCGACTTGTTATAGTCAGTCCTGTGTTACCTGCTGACCTGCTATACAAACTGTGTTTGTGGAGATAAGGCCTGGGAGACATTTTGCCTGCAGAGAATTAATTTTCCTACATTGGAGATAGACTCCATATTTTAATGTCAACGGACATTGCTACGACAAAGCTGTGACGGGCTGGATTCCTAGCTGGACATAGTGAATCATCATTCAACGCCTCGACTGGACGTGGTCGTTTAAAATAACGTTGGATTCTGCACATTTCGCTGTGAACATTATACCGTGGACATATATCGTGGATTTTACCCCGGATCTATACCGTGGATTAATGCAACCTGTGCCTCTGGAGTTACGTCGGAGGAATCATTCATCGGTGCGTCATTCTGTACAGCGAACATCGTATCTGGACACTACCAGGGAACTGTAGGGACTTTGTGATTTCAGATTTGGGCTGTAATGCGTGTAAGTGATTCCACTACCGATTTATAATTGTTTCTATTGATCATTATTGCACTGATGTGAAAACCGATTACGAGTCTGTACCCACAATATCACTGTTAATAAACCGCCTGAACATTAGTTGATTGTTTCTTTTGTGCGATCATTCTCAGTGTGATTTTGGTCGTAACAAATTATGCACATGCATATAATCATGTATATGTATACATGTCCGATATGAATTGTGACTGTGTAGATAGCTTTTGTGTCATTCTTTATCCTAGCCAGCTCTAGCATTTTCTCAGATTGTCAAAACTATATATCAAACGGTATCAATCGACTGATGGTGTGACATGCTAATAGTGAATGGAACAGTACCGCGGATACTGTTTGTCAACCTTGATTAAAAATGCACTCCCCAGTTGTCTTGTTGCAAGGCGTGCCGTTCAAACAAATACACTTGTTGATACACTGAGGTCCGTAGTAGCCCTTGTCACACACGTCTGGGACTACAAGGAGATAGAAACGGATCGAAAAACAACAACCAGATGAATAGAACAATTTGATTTAAAAAACCCCAGAATTCCATGTTGTATCGTCTACTATGACATGACGATTTACAATTACAATGTCTGTATAAAGGCTCATGTAATTCCAATTGTATTTTTATTTCTATCTGTGTCTAAACGATGCAAATAGTTGTGCATCATGAATACGTGGTTGCATAAAGCTTGATGGGCTGAACAGATCCAAATGCATGCTAATATCAGAAAACAAAGAACGATTCTACGGTATATATCGGATAAGCTATACTTCTTTCACAACTTTGTCAATATCATTGCAAGAATACTATCTGTGTGAACATTATGAAAGGAGGTTTTTTTTTTCTCGTCTTTGCAGACACAAAACCAGTGAGTGTTATATTTTCCTAATAATGCAATGCAATTATTTCTTCTTTAGTCAGTCTATTTCTTATCCACTGCTTTATTCAGTTCAGTTCAGTACAGTTTGATTCATTTTTATATTTCTTTTTTTTTCTCAGAGAAATATGAAATTCACTGACATCGGTAATACAAATAAATATACATATCTTTTGAAAGCATGAAATCAAGAACGCACTGAATACAAAATTAATGGTAATGGTCACATCATCATGATCGTGGTATACATTTAGTGTGTGTGTCAGAGAAGTTATGACGTGGCCTTAATAAAAGCTAATACAGTACTCTCCGCATAATCGGGTAGGCTCGGGCAGATTGTTTCTTACCCCATTAAGCGGAGTACCCGATTAACAGAAGAACACGTCTCATTCACATTTGACACACACAATATGTATGTACATGCATTGTACACTGCACCGAACACCTACACTGTATGCTTAACACGCGTGCTTGCACGGGACATTATACATACCTTACACTTGCTCAGTCAGGAGCATTAATTTACACTCTTTTTATGGACAAATATGCCTTCATAAAACTTTGTGGTTTGACTAAGACTCCTCGCTAACGTGGAAAATTTGACATTCATGATATCTTAAAGCGTTATATCTGTGATAAAATGTGGGTAGAAAGTAGATTAGAAGAAAATTATTTACCCATTTATGCGGAGAGGCAACCCGATTATCAGGTGATTTTAATGTGCATTGGAACTGATTTTGACTTTTCTACCCAATTAAACGGAGTACCCGTATAAGCGATACCCGATTACGCGGAGAGTACTGTAGCTTGTAAATTCACTGTAGGTGCCAAATTCATCGGTGTGAAAATCACGAGAACCGATCATGGTTGTCTTGACCAACCAGAACTACTCCAATATTAAAATCAGTATTGGAGGATGAACTAGTATAGACTACAATGTTGCTTCTACCTAAATGTTGAATAAGTTAATCCATACATTTCATGATACTGGATAAAAAAAAAAAGAATATAACATTGTTAGATTTTTAAGTTGTCCTAACGTTACTCGTGCAGCAAGCGGCGCTTATACAAGGAATACACACAAATGTAGATTGTAGCCCCGTTTGATTGTTCGATTACTGAATTGTTGGATTGGATTTTTCTTCCTGTAATTCCTTCATTTATACACAATATTCATTCATATATTCTGGACAGACCCATCTGGGTAAGAGATGTAAATATCCTTATGGGAATAGGAAACAAAGTGGGCAAATCCATATGGGTAAGAATTTTTTAAACATCATTCTATAGGGATGAACTGAGCTGACCCTTTTGAGAGAGAGATGTAAATGTGATAGATGGGTCCGCATGAGTCTCGTATAGGAATGAACTGGGGAAACCATATGGGTATCAATCGAGAATAGTGATATCTACATATGGATATGGATATATATATATATATATATATATATATATATATATATGCGTACCATATGGAAATGAACTGGACGATGCCCATAATGGTTATCATGGGAATGAACTGGGCAGACCCATCTTAACTCATCTGGGTAAGAAAATGTAATGTAAATATCTTATCTATATTGGTACCGTGTGGGAATGAACTGAGCAAAACCACTTGGGCAAGAGATGTAAATATGATAGATGGGTCCACGTTGGTTTCATAATAAATGGGAATGAATTGGGGAAACCAACTGGGTATCAATCGAGAAATATGTTATGTGTATCATGTGGAAATGGACTGGAAAATGCCCATGTGGTTATCGTATAGGAGTGAATTGGGCACACCCATCTGGGTAAGAAAATGTAATGTAATTATCTTATCTATATGGGTATACCGTGTGGGAATGAACTGAGCAAACCCATTTTGGTGAGAGATGCCAAATGGGTACAGTATATGGAAATGAACTAAGCAAACTCATTTGGATAAGAGATGTAAATATGATAGACAGGCCCACATGGGTTTTATATGAGAATGAACTGGGCAAACCATCTGTGTATCAATCGAGAAATATGAATATGTATATCATGAAATGGACTGGAAAATGCCCATGTGATTATCATGGGAATGAACTGGGCAAAACCCATCTGGATAAGATATGTAAATGCCTATATGGACCTCATATGGGAATGAACTGGGCAAACCTATATACTAGGGGAGAGATCCATATTGGTATTATAATGGCAATGAATCGGGTAAATGATGTTAATCTTGAGTGAAATATCTTAGGAGCCCCATGATTATGGATATGCCCATCTGGGATCCACATTGACAGCAATATGAAACCATATGCAGCCCATATGGGCATGCTACCTGATGGGATGGCAACGATCGTCATGACCTTTATGCCTTACATCTGGAGCTGTGTGATGTGTAATGTGACGAAGTTAAATCTAAACTCACATGACAATGTGAATTTCAATCTAGTTTACAGAGAGAACAGCTCAATGGTAAATCCTTAAGCGATCTATAAAGGTGCAATCACACATCGCCGGTTTAGATGGCGGTTCATGGCGGTTCAGCAAATCGCCGTGCTCCGCCAAAGACCGTGTTTACACCGTACACAAACCGTGGTCATCCGTCACCCATCCGCCATGAACCCCGAGAACAGCGGGGAACCACGGGGAACCGCCAGAAAAATTAAACATGTTTAATTTTTCGTGGCGGTCTTGGCGGTTTGAAATGGACCGTGTTCACATCGCCGTTCATCGTGTTAAGAACGGCATCCTCCGTGTTTGCACCGCAGGATCCGTGATAATACCGTGTTAACACCGCCATAATTTCCAAGCGAAAAGAAACAATGAACTTAAAAGAGAATAATGGCTCCGGCGACACTTCGTGGCGGAGCGGTAAAAAATGGAGATAAACGCAAAGATGAACCCATAATGCAAGATCGGGCAAATATATTGAATGCTACAGTTTCCTTACTTCTTTAACACATATACAGTAACAAATAAAGTTTAATGTTCAAATAGTTGAATAGTACATCATTTACATAAAAAGGTAAGTTCATAATTTTATCAAAGCTTAACAGCTTTTAAGATGGCCAGCAACGTGTTACACACAGAAGACTTATAATGTAAATATGTTAGGTTCTGCTTTCGTGATTATGTATGCCATTTTTGTAAGACATGTTGATACAGATATAGTGAAACTTAAGTGAGTAGAGGGAAAAGCAATGTTGAAACTTGAAAAAACACCATTATTATGTTACATGAACCTGTAAGTAAAGAGGAAACTATGCACATAATACTATAATATGCTTCTTTGATAATGTATAATGTACATAATATATGTCTTTTTTTATTGACTGCTGTTAAAGATATCATTATTATATCATCATCATTACCGGTCTTTGATATAGCGCATAATACCTTTGGCAAGGTCTCTATGCGCTTTAGAGGGGGAACAAAAAGATAAACAGGAAAAGGTAATTTCAGAAACAGTAACATGTTGCATAAAATAATCATCATCTACAATCACTATGTTACTATTTTAACAGTTAAGTATTTAAAAACATTTTGGACTTATTGATGGAATTTGCATGTTCTATCACTTGGAATGCTGTTCCACAGTTCTGGGGCGGCATAAACCACGTTTGCCATCCGATAGTAGTTTGTCGTAATGGATCGAGGATATCACATACAGATTCCCCTTACGATTTAGGAACTCTCCTAGGCTCATATTTCACAAGAAGCTCTGAAAGATAAGAAGGAGCAATTTTGTGAAAACATGGATAAACAAGCAACAAGATCTTAAATTCAACACGCCAAATAATTATGTGAAAACTTATTTAAGAAAGAATAAATAAAAGAGAGATGTTGAAACAAGCAAGTACTTGTACATCACTTGATAAATAAACCTACAAATGAACACGAAACTTTGGAAACTATTTTGGATTCTGCTTTGATAGGTATGTCTTTTTAATGACAGTTAATACGGATATTTTAAGAATTAAAAGAGAAAGAGAAAAGTCACATTGAAACTTGAAGGTAATTGGTTGTTGCATCACTAATATCAATCTGTAAAACACAGGTGGTTACAACGTTTCATAATTTCTTTGAAATTGTGTTTACCTAACAAAGCAAAACGCTCATCGTTGAAACCCATTGAGGACAAGTGAAAGGGCTCTGATTGCATCCAACTACATGGGCTTGGTATGGACTCCTCCACCTTCCGGGACGATACGTGTTACTACCGCGTCAATCCGCGTTTGCTCCGTATTCAAAACGTGTTGAGAACGTAGTCAAAGTGCTTTCCGCCATCATTGGGACACGGTTCACGGCGGTTTGAGAACCGCCATGAACCGCCATCTAAACCGGCGATGTGTGATCGCACCTTAAGAGATCAATGAATAATCACTCACTCTGACAATTGTCACCGGTCCATCCCGCCTGACAGTCAGTGTTCTCGCCCTTACATACCCCAGAATAACGATTGCAGGTCCCCGACTGGCAGTGGCACGTTTGGGAGCATCCTGGACCATACGTGCCAGGAGGACACGCTATGAATATACCACAAAATATATCTTATGCATCTAAAACTCGAGGAATATAATGAATCAGAGTTAGCAGTCAATGCACATATTCTTCAGCAATTCAGATACACCTCTGTATCTTAAATGAAACAGGGCAAAAGGAAAATGATAACACAAAAGGAGACAAGTAATCCCGAGGTCTCGAGCTCACTAAAATAACGGCAAGTTTATCTTAATAAATCCCATACATTCTATTAGTGAAAAAATGAGCATAGAAAATGGGATTCCATCGGGATTCGAACTCGAGACCTCCGGATTGCTAGCCCGGTGCTCTACCGACTGAGCTATAGAAAGCCCTATGCATAGTACAGTATTCGTCTCAGAAACCCTAAATTCTCAATGCCCGAATGGTCAGAAGCTATAATAGCAGTGTGTTTGTGTGTGACGCATGCACACACTTGAACCTGACGTAAACCCGAAGGATAATTCGACTTGGGGATAAATGAGAGGAATCACCGAAGTGATGCAGTTTTTTGAGTAGACCTATGTAACAAACGCAAACAGAAGGAAACTGTGTCTGGTTCAAGCGTGTACATTGTGTTTTATTAAAAGATCCCTTATTTAGGTGTTATTTGGGCCCGCTTGGGCCCCAGGGTGAAAAGGACATGGTGCCCATTTGAGCAAGTACGATCTTATCACCCTAGGGATTCTACCTGCCAAGTCTGTTTAAAATGTATCATGGTGTTATCAAGGAGAAGCTGAAAATGTGAAAATGGGTTCCCAATTCGGGCTGTCCAAAGGGGCCCCTACGGGCATCCCCAGATCTGCTATCGAAACTTAAAACTACATTCTCAAATGTACTTCCTCAAAGCACAAACGGAGCTCTATGAGTTCTGGTTCTAGAGAAGAAAATTATTCAAGGGGACTTTTCATCCCCTTGCCCCCCCCCCCCCCCCCCCCCAGTGCCCACTGGAACAAGTTAAGATAATATCCATCTGGGAAAAATGGGCCCCAGTATGGTACGCCCCTGGGGCCACCATGAACAAACCTGAAACTGCGTCCTCCAAATGTACTCATTCATAGCACTGACTATAAAGCTTCACCATTTTTGGTTTCAGAGAGAAAAAAAAATAAGCTTTTGCACAGAGCATGACGGAGCACAATAGTCTTTGACTCAGATAAGCTGAATCGAATGGGGCGGACTGGATCAACCAGTCCACCAGTAGGAAGGAGGCGGAAAACTAAACCCTGTGCGTTTCCACCTGTTGACACGACTGCATCGGAAGAAAGAGTATGTCACACTAAAGTACTACTCACGAGTTTTGCAAAGCGGCCCATGAAATCCAACGGGGCATGTGCATCCATAAGGGTCTGGGAGGCAAAAAAGCTTTTCACTGCAGCTGTCCCGCCCGCGCCCAGCACTGCCGTCACAGCTGAACTCACACCTTGAGCCAAAGCGATTTCCAGCCCTACAGGCTTAAGAAACAGAGTTTGAATTGTATCATGAGGAGATGCAGTACACATCTTATATATATAAATACTGTACATAAACATTGTATTTGCTCCGCGTATTGTCAGTACTATAGAAATAGCAATAATAATGTCACAATAGAGGAATGCATTAAATGCCGATTGCCTTGATTTTAATTCAAAATCCGAATTTTCGGGGGCCACCCCCTTCGTCAGGGATGAACATGATGAAAGTGCTAATGAATTTTACAGTGATATTAACAGTGAGGTGTTAATATCAGTAGGATATTAAAGTTATCAAAATTCCCTACCACTTCCTGTCTTGAACTTTTGTTCAAAGAATTTTTTTTTCACATTTTGCCGACTGGAAACTTTGTTACATATAGATATTAATATGCACAATATGATATGCTAATCAAGTAGTATTTGCTCAAGAGGTAGGGTTTGAATTTTTAGAAAACATTTCCTTTTGACTCAAGACATATGCATACTATAGGCTGGGAGTTTTTTGTAATAAAATGCAGTTCTTAGACTGTAAGAAAAACTTCAAAAAACAGTGTCTTTACTTTAATATTTTTATTGATCATGTTAATTAGGTGGTAATGATGGTTCCAATTATTCGTATTCATATTTTTTTTTTCTCATTGTGTTTCATCGAATGTTTCTACCAAGTTACATATTTGTCTTGGATGAGATTTAGGTCTTTTTTTAAAATTTTATAAAAATTAATTGCATAGATTATGCAAATTAGGGGTTATTTGCATAGATACAGATTGTCTCTTTGGATGAAAAATTCCAATTGCTTAAAGGAACATGTGTGCCAAATAGGGCATTAATTTTGTACTATAAAATGCAGTGATCGCCCTTTTTTTCGCCCTTAGCAAGCCTACTAAGAGAAATTATACAATGTATAGGCAGGACATATTTGTAATAATTGCAAAAACATGAATGGTATATGGTATATGCGGTACAATAACATAAACATCTGGGCGGAATTTATGTTTAACAGATTATTTTTTCTACAGAAAGAAAAGTTAATACATAATTGTTCACTGTTTAAAGAAATGATGACTTCACTGAGATGATAAAACGAAACTAATTCCGTTGCATGTTATAAGATTTCAATAAAAACAATTGTAATTCATTCTTAAAAAGAATTTAAAGTTTCAGCTGTTGTTATATTGTTATGAAGTGAGTTCCAATACTTTGGCCCATCGCAAATGAATGTGTTCTGAGCCAGCAAAATTATCAAAAACTAGATGTGTCATACCTAATCGTTTGAAATTTTGTGATTATGCGTGGTCTGTCTATGGGGGCTTACCTTAATTTGTTTTCGAGAGTGTTGTTTAACCTTGTGTTGATTGCTGTTTGCTCAACGAATACTTTTCCAAGTCGAGTTGCTTATTGGGTGTCAAAGCTACCGTGCAGTTACCTCAAAGAAATGGTAAGCTGCGTTTTCTTGATGGAGGGCTATTTTATTTTTTCTAATGCAAGACAATATCAAAAGCACTTACTGCGTAAGCAATTAGATCCAGCAAAATAGTTCGGGCACATACAGAGACCAGACTTGTCGTCGCATATTCCCCCGTTGTAGCATTTATCACAGACTCCATAGCAAAGGGGCGGGCCCCATTTACCAGCAGGGCAATCTGTATAAAGAGCATGTACACATAGGACTCTATCTATATCTCTGAATGTTTGTATATGTCTGCTTCTTTGCCTGAGTTGATATGAACATATAATGTAGTTACACGTATGTGTTCATGTATGTATACATTCTAATAGAGTGAACTCATGATGATCATCGGCGAAAAAGGTATGTGTTAAAGGCGCTGCTATCTCATTAATTTCATTTAAATGTTATATGTAGAAGAGAGCATGAAATTGAGTGTACTTTTATGCTCATTTTGAAAAGACATGTGTCAAAGTGTTGGTTAGGAATTCGGTTACAGTTTGTTATTTCACACCGCGGCGACCACGGACGATTTTTTGCACCTGCACCTGCACAAGTTTCGTGATTTCGTGATTTCTGTTTTTTTTTCCCGTATTGTTTTCTATGTTGGTATAAGCTGTCTCATCTGTACACTTGCTGGACTTTTCTACGCAAAAATGAAGATCTGTTGGTGGAATTTAAGCGGGAAATTTTTGCTTCTGACCATACTGGTCAGTGGACTCATCTGTGTACTGAGAGCAAGCCCAATACAATATGAACCACTACTTATCGGCACGGCATTACCGGTCAGCCGCATAACATACGACCGAGACACTCTTCTCAGACTCGCCGGGTCTGACAGCGTGCGCAAGTCTGAGCCTGACTGTCATGACATTCCAGTGGAGCTGAAACGTCGAAAGCGTGGACGAAAAGGAGGAGTTAGAGCTCGTCTCAGAAGGCGGAGTTTTCGACCGCCGTTGCCCTCAGTCATATCAGGTAACTGTCGTTCCCTACGAAATAAGTTGGATGAGTTGAAAGCGTGTGTGAATTACCGCTACGAATACCGTGAAAGCTGTTTGCTGTAGTAGACTTGCTAAGGGGGTAAACGCTGCATTTTTTAGTACAAATGTCCTACTTGGCACAGATGTTCCCTAGGGCAATTGAAAAATTTTCATCCAAAGAGACACTCTGTATCTATGCAAATAAGCCTTAATTTGCATAATTTATGCAGAAAAACATATAAAAATTATTTAAATAAAATATGTGCATCCAGCAGAAATACCTAATTTGTTAGAAGTATTCTATAGAGTAAGTGGAAACAATTCCTGCAAAAATTGATTTCATACCTATGTAAATAAACATACAATTTGCATAATTACGCAAGTTATTGTGCAAAAATCTGCATTTTTGAGAGAATTTCTAAACTATTAAGCACTGGATCTTGTAATACAAAGTTTGAACCTGGGATAGATGTTCCTTGGGTCAAAAGTAAATGATTCATCTGAAGAGACAAACTGTCTCTATGCAAACAACCTGCTATTTGCATAATATGCATATCAATACCTACACATCCACGGATAATCAACACAAACAAAAAGCCTTAATATGACAATGTCTTAAATCGCTTTGAACTTAATTATCCAAAATCTATAGAATAAGACAATATTCTCACAACAAAACTTTTCGGTTGCTTAAATTGTTTCCATATTATTTAATTAACTTAGGCATTTTATGCATAAATTATGTAAATAAGTACATCAGACGTGAAATTTCAAACCATATTGATCTTTGAAATGATTTTTGCTATCAATTTTCCCTCATTGCATAAATGCTTTGCAGGGTGGGAAAAATAGCAATCGATAGTGACACTCTTAAAATATGATTATGCAAATCTAACAGTAGGGCCTACATATGAACAGGTGCAAATCGGAACAATATTGCTTACAAGAGGACTGTTTATCCCTTGCAAACATTACACAACTGAGGTCATGGTTAGAAAATCATTACAAAAAACACTACCATAGTGAAAGTGTGAATTCTGATTTTCATTGTATTTTGTAGGCAATCAAGCAAGCGAATAAGAGGCTTTTAACATCAAACTGATTATAGATTTGTGCAAATTATGTGGATGCAAGGGTGTCTGCACACATTAAGAACGTACAAGCCTGAGTTAGAAACAAAGTCTGTTTCTGAAAAAAAAAAGTTAACTCAGTACACTATGAGCTACTATGGCATGGAAACTATGCTAGGAAATTTATACACAATAACATTTTGATAAGGCAATAATATGCAAAACTTGTCATGTGAACAATAAAGGAGATGTTATACTTTAAGTCGAATAATCTCAGTCTCTAACTTAAAATCAGTCAATTTCAACCATAAATCAAAGCAGAAATAATATGTTCATAGCCATAAAAGAGTATATTCGATGGCTTTTACAATTACTAGGATATGATTTGTCAACAGATCGTCACAGGCTACTGTTTACGAGAATCGTAAATGTCATATTCTCCCTGGTTGTGATTGTTTTCCCTTGGGATAATGTAACTCCATGGCGGTCCAAAGAATGTTATATTCCACCGCGTATCAGCTAATACCTGTATAGATGATCATGACCTACACGATCTTAAAGCTTTTTCCAAAAAATAATTATGTTAACTGGTTTAGTGTAAAGATGTCAGAGGTTAAATTAAAAGAAATACACAGGTAAATATGTAAAAGGTAAGAATGTCAGAGGTTATACATATGTGCATCAAAATCAACTTCCATGCGACCCATACATTAAATGTAATGATGGTGATGACTATACCATGTCACTGAATTCCATGTCCTTTCCTACTTATCAAGAGGAAACAAAAACACTTGAGAGGGGAGGGCTTAACATTTTTTTTCGATAATCAACAAAGGTATCACTGTCAGGTAGAACATGCACAAATATGTACTAAGTTTCATGATACCTTGATTAACATTCAAGATATGAAAGAAAAAGTGAAATATAGCACTTTCCTCAGAGCTTTGACATTTTGGCAGGAAATTTCCCAGAGAATATCCATTAGGTAATACATGTATATATTAAGTTTCAAGAAAAATCCTACAAGCATTGCAAAAACATGAGGGAAATAGTGAAATTTTGAGGGCCCAATTGACCTTGATCTTTGACCCCTGACCTTTGACAAATGACCCCTAAATTCCCTAGAAAATCCCTGCCAATACCAAGTTCCATGAAGACACCTTGAACCATTTGCGAGATTCAGAGAAAAAAGTTAAATTATAACATTTTCACCTGAACTTTGACCTTTGACCTCTTGATCTGAAACTCTGGAGAATCTTATTTTGGTAGTACATTGTATGCAGTCAGTAAGTTTGAAGAAAGTACCGTCATACACATGTACGTTTCATAGATATGGGGAAAATAATGAAATTTTAGCATTGACCTTGAACTTTTTGACTTTGACCTCTTGCCGGTTATACTCAAAAACTGCTTATGATCACTTGCCCCATCATACGTCATCTTTGGACCAGGTTTGGTGAAATTTGTATAATCCAGTCTTGAGTTATCGCGTAAACTGATACAATTTCTTAAGTCGACCTTGACCATTGACTTCTGGTACATCCGGGTATTGATATGCACAATATGCTAATTAGGTGGTATTTGCATAGACAAATAGTGTTTTGATATTACAAAACCTTTTCCTTTTGACTAAAGGAAATGCATACTACTTCCGTAGTTTTCATTATAAAATGCAGTTCTTTGACTGTAAGAAAAACGTTAAAAATAATGTTTTTACTGTACTTTCTTTAGTAATTATGTAAATTAGCTGGTAATGATAATTCAATTATTCAAATTCTTTTCTCATTTTGTTTCATAAAGTGTTTCTATCGGGTTATATCTATCTATAGGATGAGATTTAAGGGGAGTTTCATTAAAGCTTCATTAAGGCTTTTTACTTGTTCTGATTATCTATAGATGTATAGGTATTGATATGCATATTATGCAAATAACAGGTTGTGTTTGCATAGAGACAGTTTGTCTCTTCAGATGAATCATTTACTTTTGCCCCAAGGAACATCCATCCCAGGTTCAAACTTTGTACTACAAGATCCAGTGCTTAATAGTCGAGAAATTCTTTCAAAAACGCAGATTTTTGCACAATAAATTGCGCAATTATGCACATTTTATGTTTATTTACATAGGTATAAAATCAATTTTGGCAGGAATTGTTTCCACATACTCTATAGAATACTTCTACCGGATTAGGTATTTCCGCTGGATGCACATATTTTTTTAAAAATAATTTTTATATCAATTTTTGCATAAATTATGCAAATTAAGGCTTATTTGCATAGATACAGATTGTCTCCTTAGATGAAAAAATTCCATTTGTACAGAGGAACACGTGTGCCAAATAGGACATTTGTACTATAAAATGCAGCGATCACCCCTTTTTTCGACCTTAGCAAGCCTACTACTGTGCTTTACTGAAACCTGGTTTTCATCCAAAGACACCACATCTGATTCGGATATAGATGGTTTTGTGTGTGTTCGAGGAGATCGTACAGAGGCATCGGGAAAACTGGCAGGAGGAGGAGTCTGTGCATATATCAATGAAAGGTGGTGTGATGAAAGTAATATAAAGATCTGTGACAGTTTCTGTTCTGAAAATATTGAATTATTATGTATTTCGGCCAGACCACACTACCTACCACGAGAATTTTCTAACATCTACGTCATGGTTGTCTACATTCAACCAACTGCAAATGTTGACATTGCTGCTTCTAAAATACAGGATATCTCTTCTAGGATTGCAGCTTCATCTCCAGATGCAGTGCAGATTGTGCTAGGAGATTTCAATAGCTGTGATCTACGCTCTGTCATGCCACATTTTTACCAATACGTGAATATACCTACGCGAGGTACTCGCACATTGGATAAGTGCTATGGAAATATATGTAATGGTTATAAAGCGTTTGCTAAGCCACCCCTGGGAAACTCTGATCATAACATCATTCAGTTGATTCCACAATATAGGCAGAAGTTGAAACGTCAGAAGCCGACAAAAGGGAGGGCGAAAATCTGGACAAACGATTCTACAGAGACCCTTAGAGCATGCTTCGATTTTACAGAATGGGACGCTCTTCTGGATTCTTCATCCTTGGACGGGGCTACAGAAGTGGTAGCAGATTACATTAAATTCTGTGAGGAGATGATTGTTCCAGAAAAAAACTTTTAAACGATACCCTAATAATAAACCATGGGTGGATAAACGTTGCAGACAATTTATTCATCAGAAGAATGTAGCTTTTTGTAACAATGATAGGGAAGTTTTGAAGAAAATTGAGAAGGATTTTAAGAGGCACATTAAGGCTAGGAAACGAGAGTTTGGGAAAAAGATAGAAGACAAATTTCAAGAAGGAAATCCTAGGGAAGCCTGGAAGGGTTTGAAACTGATGACAGGGTTTGATACAGGTACTCAAAAGAAAAAATGTAGTATTATAGGGGATGATGTTTTTGAATTTGTTCAAAAGTTAAACGAGTTTTACTGTAGATTTGACAGTGATGACCAAGTTTTTTTCAGATTCTTTTGCTCACTGTCAACAGGAAATACAGAAAGAGATATTTAGTAGTGATAGAATACTGATATGTGAAGGAAAGGTAAGGAGGGTCATGGAATCAATCAAAACAAACAAATCAATGGGACCGGATGGTTTATCTGCGAAACTTCTCAAATTATGTTCACAGCAGTAATCCCAAGTTTTTTGTAAGTTTTTTCAATGGTCTCTTGATACTTCTCATGTACCCAATATTTGGAAATGTGCAACAATCAGTCCTATTCCAAAGGTTCCTAAACCTGCTACACTGAATGATTTTAGACCAGTTGCTTTAACACCTGTCATTATGAAATGTTTTGAGAAACTGGTGAAAGAGTTTCTGATTGAACAGACAAAGGAACACTGTGACCCACTTCAGTTTGCCTATAGGAGTAAGAGATGTGTTGACGATGCACTTACCTACCTGTTACATACTATTATCAAGCATTTAGAGTTGTCCAAGTCATATGTTAGAGTGTTGTACGTTGATTTTTCGTCAGCTTTCAATACCATTGTACCACAGTTGTTAACTGGAAAGTTACATAATGTCATGAAGGTTAACCCATATCTGTCTCTGTGGATAGGAGATTTCATGACCGACAGGTCGCAAAGAGTACGCCTAGGGGAGGTAGTTTCTGATAATAGAATACTGAGTGTTGGGACACCACAAGGATGTGTGCTCTCACCTATTTTGTTCACTCTTTTAACAAGTGACAGCCCAGTAAGTCCATCTTGTCATATTGCGAAATACGCAGATGACACATGTATTGTAGGATTGATACGTAACAATGAAGAAACGGTTTACAGGAGAAGTGTTGACAAGTTTGTGGAATGGTGTGAACAAACATCACTGGTTTTAAACACCAGGAAAACTAAAGAGATGATTTTTGATTTTGGTAAAACTGGTCAAAACAATCATGACAGGATTTCCATTGGGGGAGATACCATAGAGCAGGTGTCAGAGTACAAATATCTTGGAACAATATAGACGCTAAACTAAGGTGGGATGCAAATGCTAAGAAAATTCAGTCAAAAGGAAACCAGCGATTGTATTTCCTTAGAAAACTCAGGTCATTTAATGTGAAGAGTCAAACACTTGTTTTGTTTTATCAAAGTGTAATACAGTCTGTCATGTGTTTCTCATCAATAGCATGGTTTAGTTGTTTAACAGAGAAAAATAAGTCCAAATTGACAAGGGTTGTATCACAAGCCAGTAAAATTATAGGAATGCCTGTGCAACATTTAGAGGATATTGTACAATCTGCTCTTGTGTCTAGACTTGATATTGTAATGAAAGATGAATCACATCCGCTTCATGATGAGGTGACTGTAAACAGATCAGGTAGAATTAGACTTCCAAAAGTAAAGACGGAGAGGTTCAGACGGTCATTTCTGATCGCAGCATGTAAAGTTTTCAATAGCAGATTTAACAGATGAGGTTATTTTTTTGTTATTTATAGTATATGTCATATGTTTAAAATATGTGAACTGTTTAAATGATTCATGATTCATGAGTTGTATTTTTAAGACAAGTGCCAGATGACTCGGCCCAAGCAGGGCTCTGAAGTATCTACATGGACTATATGTGTTGAGCTTAACTACCCTTTGTGCAATGTATTTGTGGTGTGAAAGTCCAGTATGTGTGCACTTGATGACAATTGTATTGTTCATTAGTTATGTTGAATTGTTACATATTTTTGACTCATTGCAAAATAATTGTACACAAATTTGTAAACAGCAGCAGTGTAATTGTGGATGAGCCAACAGTACACCTGGGAAGTTTTGAGCTGCATGTCTTGCCAACCGTATGACCTATGACTGAATTGAATGTTTTAGATTTTGTGATGAAACATTTTTAATTTGTTTATTATATATTGTATTTGTTACTGGAACATACGCAGAAAAGGAAAGAAGGAAAAGAATTAAGAGAACTTTTCAACAAAATACAAATATGATAACATTATTGAGCATTTGCAATACGTCACACTGCCTGTTATATTTTAGTATGGTGTATGAATGTCTCTGTCTTTTTTTATAGCCTTTGTCACGCAGCAAATTCTCTTTGAGATAACTTACTGTCTCCTATCCTTGCCCAGGCTTTTTGTGTGCTGGAGCGCTCTTTCACGTTGATTAGGTGATAGTTTTGGTGTATGTGTGTGTGTATGTATAAGTTTATATGGGTGTAACTCGCGGGTGTGGGGTATGTGTGTGTGCGTGTATGTGTGTGTGCGTGTGTGTGTGGGTGTGTATGTGAAAGTGTACTCTCTGAGAGTCGGGGGGGGGTAGTGGTGGTGTGTAGAACATGTGTTAAAGTCTCAACTGGAGGAGTGCTCTAGCATATATGGAAGTGCCTGGATGGGGTGAATGGGGCGAAGGAAAAAAAAAAGCATACTTTATATATGCTTATTTTCTCCTGCAATATTTTACTTTTTTTTGTATTAAATGTATATATTTTATGTATGTATGGTATGAAACACATGTTAAGTTATTTCATGATTTATATTCTTCATTTATGCACCTCTATCTTTATGTATGTCCGAAAACAAATTTTATGTATATTTTATACATGACAATAAATTATCTTGAATCTTGAATCTTAATGCAAAGGCTCGTTATACAGAAGGCTTGCTATTCCAAAGATATTCTGAATGTTTGTTGATCCGAAATGAAGTAAAGTTCGTTGTCCTTGTCATATTTTCCCGGTACACGTGGTTCAATGAACAGTGTCCGGGCACTATAGCATTGGTATTCTATATATTTTTTCCCCACCTGTGTATCTCAAAATAACTACATGTATATTGTTAGAGAATAGTATATCATTCACTCATTATTTCTCTAGCGATCCACGTCCGACAAGCTTTGCTTTTTAGTGGATCACTATTTTCCATGATCGAATTTATTTTCCGCTCGCCCACGTAGTATTTGTACAGTGTTCCTCTTTATTATTGTACATATATGTTGTTCTATAATTTGTCTCGTATATTACATGAATCTCTTGCAAGCGTTTGAACAATATCATTTAATGACATGTATACATTGTACTATGTTTTTGATTTCGTTGATTGGAAATAAACTATGATTGAATTGAATTGAATTGAATTGAATTGAATCGAAGATGCGGTCCTCCGATATTTCCGAAAGTTCGCAATTCCGAAAGTGAAATAGTCCGGTGGTTTGCTATTCCGAAGGCTCGTTAGTCCAAAAATGGGGGGAAGAAAAAGAAAGAAATGTTCGATATTCCAAAGGTTCGTTAATCAGAAAATGTCCGAACATCTTACTTGATTCTCACTCTATTCTTCCTTACCACTCTCTCTGTTCCTTTCTCTACCGTCTCCACTAGTGCAACTTCAACTTCCAGCCCATTACTGTCCCCCACTCTTCACTTTTAGCCCTCCTTACAACCCTCATAATTATGTCGACGTTCCCTCTTCAATTCTCCTCTTTCTAGGCTCTTCTCCTGCCAATAATGGTGTCACCGCAAACCCTTCACCCTCAAATTAAATGTTGAAAGCGCTCAACTTACAACATAAATGCAGTACGTGTATGTGATTATAGTTGATTTTCTTTCTTAAAGACGTATATTTCTTGGAACTTCTTTTTTTTAATAGGACGACCATATCTATTACACTAGCCCATTTACGACTCAGTCGGATTTTTTTTTCTGTGTCACCCGTTGATGTAAGCTTCTTGATTTCTATTTACATCTAAGCATTTTAGGAAGAAAAATCAATGACGACGCGTTCACAGATCATAGGGAATTGTTATGAGCGATGTAACTATAATACAACATGTGAGCAATATGCGAGTTGTATATTAATATAATTGCATGGCATATTAAGAGATAACATTTATGAGTCATATACTTGTGCAGGTATCATGAAAATTACCCCCCCCCCCGGACAATTACCCTCGGCTAAACACAGCTTGGTAATAAGGTTGGAGTAAAAATGAGTATTAGGGTTATGTTACGTGTTAGAATTTGGGTTAGGATTAGCATCAGGATTACGATTAGGATTAGGGTTATGGGAAGGTGCAATAACTTATTCAGCCACGCTGCAGATCCATTCTTGCAATGTTTTGAACATTGAAATTGCAGACAATATCGTTTAGATATTTAGATTATGAGCATTCAGGTATACACAAAGGTAGGGGCCCGCATCATATCCATACCTTCTGCATCCTCGCGATGTAAATCGATAAAAAAAAATACCTTGATTAGAAAGTGAAAGAAATACCTCGAACAATGAGCCTGTAAAATGTTCCTCTGCCGCTCTCCCGCGTGTCTTTACAGTTGATTTCGTATAGACCCTCGTCTGCTAGAACAACTGGCTTCGGAAAGAGAACGGCATTGTTGAGGGCTGTCGTCAGTAAACTGTCATCCTTTCTCCAGGTGGTCAAGTTCTTGGGACATTCTGTTGATTCTACCATCTCAATGGTCACTCCCGTGTCTCCAATGTTGACCGTACGAGTGACACGCCCATCTCTAGAGATGAAGAAAGCTATTGCGAAATCATAGAATTATATAGACACAATGTGATGATTAATGTCAGAGGAAATTATGACACTGGATGTGGAATGCCCATTTTTTGATAGTTTTTATTTCTTGCTATGCCGAGTCTATTGTATCGATGGGACATTTCATCTTGGGGCTGTATTTTCCCATAATGTTGGGCTTTACATTAGGTTATACTTTTATCAGAAGACCTTGCGGATCCACCTTCATCTTAAGCAAAAAAGTACCAAGTATTATTGCTTTGGAAAGACGAAACAAAAGTTTGAATGTCTCGAATGTTGTTGTAGATTAAACACTGTGCTGTAATGATCGTGACAACACAATACGGAAGTGCGAAATGAAATAAAGAACAGGAAATTAGAAACACAACACAGACGACTAAGAGACAGTACACAAGATGCAAGATGAAGTGGGCATTGATACAATTTATACAATCATAGCCTGTAGGAGAAGAGCCCGGGGAAGAGTATAGGTGACAAAATGAGATTAATGGCTTTGGAAACTGTGATGCTTAAGATCAACACAAAATCGACATAAAAAGGAAGTACCTTGAAATATATTTTGATTGCGCATGCTATGCAGCTAGAAACTGTTTGACACTTACATGTATATGTGTGTATGTGCGTGTGTGCGTGTGTGTATGTGTGTGTGTGTGTGTATGTGTGTGCGTGTGTGTGTGTGTGTGTGTGTGTGAATATGTTATAGGCACCACGTCTAAGGCTTTTGAAAATTCTGAAAGCTATTGTACTATGAATTCAAGTCAATTCTATTCAATAGTTAATTTATTTCCATCAAAGACGAAAAAGAAGACATGATTCAAAGCGGTACAAATTGTCAATTTGACTTTCATTCATCTGATAAAGACAGTTCGTTGAATACAATATGAAGTATATGCACGAGTGATATTAAAAAAGAAGCAATGCACACTTTGTCATGGTAAAAAAAGAAGAAGATGTAAGTAATCATAACGACGGAAAACAGTGTTCCACTAAAAAGCCAAGCTTGTAGGATGGGAACACTGGAATAAGAACAACAACACCAATGTACCAATGAAATATATTTATATTAAATTCATCTATATACCATTATACATTTGCTCATTATCTATGATGCTGATAATACAAGCATACTATAAACAGTACTTAACTATGATTTTAGAATGTATGATTATAAAACATACCATAGCATAGCAAAATTATGGCACAGACACTGTGAACAAAAAAGTCTCAAACGAGAGAAATTTTACTGTATCTAATGAATCACTAGCATCGAATAGTAGATGACAGTATCAAATATGCACACCATGAAGGCACAGAATAATGGGTCTTGCAGGGGTAAAAATCAAATTCTTCAAAGGAAGTAAAATCAGCTGTTCTTAATGCGACTAGTATTTTAGTAAAATTTGGTGGATAAAGTGCATCGTCATGATTACTTCACTAGGGAGCTTTAGAGTTTGCGGCGCGGACGTTTGAGACGACGCTTGCGCTGGACGTTCTTCTCTCCCCTGCGTCGTGCTGAAAAGTAGCTTTAGATTACGCTGGGACGCAACGTATAAAAAATAAAATGGCTCCCCCAAATGATTGGTACATGAAGTAGTTCTCTACGTTGCAAACTGTGCGGACGTAAAAATAGACCAGGGTCCCGTTGCATAAAACTTTTTTAGCAACCTTAAAAAATTCAGGTTGGGATTTGCCCAACCTGAATTTTTTAAGGTTGCTAACCTAAGAATGTAAAATTCGTTGCATAAAAACTCTGGTTGGGAGCTTCCAACCGGAATTTTGTGATTTTAACCGGAAAAAAAATCCGGTTGGAGTTTTATGCAACGGGCCCCAGTACGCCTAGTGAAAAACTCAGGCAACTCACGGAAGCTAAAAATACATCGACTTGACGCGCGCTTTTGCGCATTAGTCCGGGAGCCAGCGGGGGTCAGCCTAGCTGAAAAGGTTACCAATTTTTATGTATATAGCAATTTAGTACATATGCCCCTAAATATGGAAATGCACGTCTGGCTGGTCATCGGTGGTGGGTGTGGCCAGGAGGGCCAAAAAAAAGGACCCCTCAAAATTAGGCTAGCCTAGCTGGAAAAATAACCCCAAGGAAACAACTGGAACTTGTTCGTTACACTTACAAGATAAATGAATGACCATTGCCAGACGTTTTAAGTGGTGGGGGGTAGCCGCCAGACGCTCTTAAAGGCCCAACTCCAGCTAGGCTAGCCTAGCTGAAAAAGTAACCTCATGAAAACCACTGGAACTTGTTCGTTACACTTACAGGATAAATGAATGACCATTGCCAGACGTTTTAAGTGGTGGGGGCAAGTAGCCGCCAGACGCCCTTAAAGACCCAAATTTTTCCAGCTAGGCTAGTCTAGCTGAAAAAGTAACCTCATGAAACCAACTGGAACTTGTTCGTTACACTTACAGGATAAATGAATTACCATTGCCAGACGTTTAAAGTGGTGGGGGTGGCCGCCAGACGCCCTCAAAGACCCAACTTTTTCCAGCTAGGCTAGCCTAGCTGAAAAAGTAACCTAATGAAACCCACTGGGACTTGTTATTTACACTTACAGGATAAATGAATGACCATTGCCAGACGTTTTAAGTGGTGGGGGTGGCCGCCAGACGCCCTCAAAGACCCAACTTTTTCCAGCTAGGCTATAGCCTAGCTGAAAAAGTAACCTCATGAAACCCACTGGGACTTGTTATTTACACTTATAGGATAAATGAATGACCATTGCCAGACGTTTTAAGTGGTGGGGGTGGCCGCCAGACGCCCTCAAAGACCCAACTTTTTCCAGCTAGGCTAGCCTAGCTGAAAAAGTAACCTAATGAAACCCACTGGAACTTGTTATTTACACTTACAGGATATATGCATGGCCGTTGCCAGACGTTTTAAGAAGTGGGGGGGGGGGGGGGGGTAGCCGCCAGATGCCCTCAAAGACTCAATTTTACCAGCTAGACTATAGCCCTGGCTGGAAAAGTAACCTCCTGAAACCCACTGGAACTTATTCTAAGTTTGTATCTCACCTGATAAACACTGTCGACATAGTATTCTGGTGTTCTTTCAATAACTTTCCACACTTTTGAGCTATATGACCACCAAATTCACTCCTCAGATCATCTAATGATTGCTGTCAAGTGTTAATATTGGTGAAGTCCGACTACTCTGTAATCACAAAGTCGATACGTGGACGAGACATCACTTCGCTTTTCCCTTGTTAGATGGTGAATATAAGCTTCCGTTTCTAATTCATACAGCACCAGCATACATGGCTGAGAATAGCGGTAAAGAAGATTAGAGTCTTTGGCAACAAGTGCAAAATTAAATTCTGTGCCTTATTAGCTAAACAAACGTGGTAGGAGGACAACGACCTGTTAGGCAATATGGCGGACCAATAGCTTTATATTATTAGTGTTATAGAATAAAATGACAATGATGTCGTTCTTTTCATTAGATGCTTTTGCAATGACTCAATGTATACTTTTAATCGAACTAAGTATATATCCATGACTTGCTCATGAATTACGGCAGAACGATTCGGTGAGGAAAGTTTTCTGTCATGTCATTACGGAAGAAGTGAACGTGTCAATATTTTGCTATTTGTTCCATAATTATTTCTGAAGTGGTTAAATGTATTTTCCTAAAACATGTTTCCTTTTATATAATACCTACGTTGCATCCAAATGCCTATTCGTTGAAAAAATGTATGGCCATGTATTCAAAGGTCAAAGATCATAGGTTAATGGAAGTAGGGCATACATTGTACAACATTTCACTAAGTTGTTGTTGTTGTTGTTTTTTTTTTTGTTGGGGGGGGGGCGGCATGATTCAAAGTGTCCTAAAACCTTGTATAATACATGTAGGCCCTATTTAGTTTTGTAGTCACGACTCTTGCTACGTATGATGCCAAACTCTTCCCGCTCATACAAATGCAGCCGTTTCAGGGAAATAATGATTGGTAATGCTGAAGTGGTTCATAACATTCCATTGATACTATGTATAGAACAGAAAGTGAATTTGACAATGGTATATGATATCCGCAATATACTCTTTGACAGGTTCTATCATCCGATTAATAATGTATAAATTGAATATACAGTAGTCCCCTATTCAGTAACTACAGGTTAAGTTAGATAAGCTGCATTCATTTTGCACGCGACCATGGCGTTATAGCCAAAGATGATTGAATTCTGTAAATCTCTGTGTGCCTGCACAGGAATGGAAAACGAAACAACTTTCTGTGTATAGAACAACGAAACAGAAACTGGTGCTCGCATTATTCTCAGTCACTTTGTTATGCATAATGATGGTTTGCTTATTGCAGTTCCGGAATCTCAGCTTGACTGACTCGAATTGATCCCAAATCAGTCGGCATGCGTGTATCACCCAAAACAATATCTGAACACAATTATAACTGCAGTCCTCCATAGTCGGTATTGGTTGCCGATAAGGGCTGGTATCAAGTTTGATTTTCATATTATTTACAGTACCTTGTATTTAAATGCCCGTATACGATGCGTATCTCAGTTAACTCTTTAAACCATAGTTGTAATCTACGTGCCAAGAATCTCATGTTTTCAATTAGCGTGAACTCCAAGACATGTCATGATAAGGACTTTAAGACAATTGGCATCGTCATTATAAAACGAATCCCCATTTTACAAGACACGTTTTAGATTTTAGATAGAAATATTGATTCGTTTGAATGCATACAAACAGCTTCTTAAATCCTCTTACATTTTGTTTTTGATATATGGTGTATACTTTAGAAGTGTAAGAAGCATGCTCTTGTTTTAGAGGCTTTGAGTACTGGTAGCATATGTTATTTTTTATAGATTATGTGAATAAGTACGCATTCAAGAACGTTTTGAATAAAACATATCCAGACAACTGCATATCATATTTTCACCTCTTCCTTCATGCAGATGTATACTCTTGCCGAGAAGGTTAACTGGTTGATAGATATACTAGTAGTGCTCACATTATTGAAAAGGTAATTGGGTAAATTTTTGGTTTCAGTATATTATTCAAACACAACTTAGTTAACTTTTACATTAACATTTTCACAACTCACAAATTCCACACATACACACATTTCATGATTCACAAGATCCAAGTTACACTAATCCTTTTTACTTTGCAGAGTGCAACAACAACATAAGTTATATACTGAGCAAATATGCTTACATCAGTTCGCACTATTCAAGGTTTAGTGTATAGTTAAGAAACTAAATCGTACCCGATTATGTGATGCTAAGTTGCACCTTGAGATGATGGGCAATATTGTCCCTATAAAGGAGCAGGCAGTGACACTGACTTGCTCCTTTAAAGGAGCAATTTTGCAGCAGTCATGGAGCAAATAAGCACCACATAGGTGCAACATCATACCAATAAGGCACAAGAATGCACCCTCAAGAAAGGGTTAATTCTTGCATCCTTCGGGCATAAAGTTGCACCTAAAGGTACGAGGTTGCGCCTTTTCCAAGGGGGCAAAGTTGCTCCCGAGGGTGTAACTTTCACCCTTTCTTGCGGGTACAAAGTAGCACCCAGAGTTCCAAGATTGCACCCTCAAAACAAGGCACAATCTTGGAACTTTGGGTGTTTCTTTGCACCCTCATGAAAGGATGTAAAGTTGCACCAAGATGTAAAGGCTACACGGGGTGCAAAGGTGCGCCGAAAGGTAAAGGGTGCAAGATCGCACCCTCAAGAAAGGTGCAACTTAGCACCACTTAGTGTGGGTGGAAAGATGCACCCTCAAGAAGAGGTGCAATCTAGCACCACTTAGTGTGGGTGGAAAGATGTACCCAAGGAAACATTTTCGCACCCTCAATAAAGGGTTCAACTTTGCACCCTCTCTGCAGTATTATTTTATACACACGTAAATTCCTTGTTCCTGTGAGCTACGTTTAATATGAGCGTGACCCAGTATTAGACACGTGTCAAGCCTTTGCAGACACAGATTTTTTTTTCTTCATATTGTTTAAAGGTCATTTAAAACAAATTTAAATATATATTTATTTCTTTTAAGTTAAGAGGAGCAAATATGGAGATCATGACCTGTGATACATGTTACGGGAAGTCTATATTTTTATGTGTACTCATTTTTTTTCAACTACAAGGAATTACCTATGAGCTAATTGGATAAAGAAGCTGAGCATTCCTTTTTTTTCCATCAGTTAATGTCAGTGCTGGTGTATTATTCTAGATAAGTTGGCATTTAAATGTCCTCCAAACCAAGTACTTACTGTATAAAATTATATTCCTGTGAGTTACGTTTCTTATGAGCATGACAGATCTGTAGACACGTGTCATAGTGGTTACAAACACTAAGTTTCCTTTGCTTTCATCGTTATCAAGAAGCGATTTTGAACAATTTCAGATGTTCTGGGTTTTTTTTTCAATTTCGTTACGAGAAGGCAATAATGATTTTATATAAAACATGTTAAGGAAAGTTGATAGTTTGGTTATTTTATCATTACTCATCTCGTCTTCTCAACAAGAAGATGATACACATGAGCTCATTTGCTAAAGAAGTTGAAGGATGTTTAATTGCTGGTAGCCACGTACCAGGGGCTTTTGTCATAACATTTCGCATCATAAGGGGGCCCTGAAATCCAAATGCATGTTGATCTGCGTTGATTTATAATACCCTCAACATCACTTTTGCGGTGAAACGAATATCTAGAAACATTTCATATATTCTTAATGATTTTTTATTTTATTTTTCTTCAGATTACTTGGGAACGCCCACAAAAAATCCTTCCCAACCAATCAATATTCATATTCTTGAGATGACATCATCTGTCAATCATTGCTGAAGTGCTGAAATGTTTAACAAAAGACGTCGGAATGCACCTTCCCCTCGACTCGGCATAACATTGCATGTTCCATCGCCATGTCTTTTGTTAGTCACATTAATATGACGGAAACATTGCATGTTCCCTCGCCATGTCTTTTGTTAGTCACATTAATATGACGGAAACGTGCAAGTTATGCTGAGTCGAGGGGAAGGTGCATTCCGACGTCTTTTGTTAAAACATTTCAGCACTTTCGCAATGATTGACAGATGATGTCATCTCAAGAATATGAATATTGAAATGTTTAACAAAAGACATTGGAATGCACCTTCCCCTCGACTCGGCATAACATTGCATGTTCCATCGCCATGTCTTTTGTTAGTCACATTAATATGACGGAAACATTGCATGTTCCCTCGCCATGTCTTTTGTTAGTCACATTAATATGACGGAAACGTGCAAGTTATGCTGAGTCGAGGGGAAGGTGCATTCCGACGTCTTTTGTTAAAACATTTCAGCACTTTAGCAATGATTGACAGATGATGTCATCTCAAGAATATGAATATTGATTGGTTTGGAAGGATTTTTTTGTGGGCGTTCCCAAGTAATCTGAAGAAAAATAAAAGAAAAAATCATTAGAAATATATGAAATATTTCTAGATATTCTTTTCACCGCAAAAGTGATGTTGAGGGTATTATAAATCAACACAGATTAACATGCATTTGGATTTCAGGGCCCCTTTAATCCCTCGAAACTAAGTACATGCAGTATTAGTTTATAGATAACATAATATTTTTGTTGTTGCTGTGAGCTTATTCATATGAATTTTAGACATGTTTCTCATATGTTTCTGTCATATGCTTTACTGAAGAACAGCAAATGTTGAGTTGGCAATGTTGGCAATGTTGGTATTGGCAAGAGAGGTTGATCATTACTTTACATTTAAGTTCATACGAAGTGCTGGAGCATAAACTTGTCTTGAAATATTAGCATCCAAAACCCTCCAAACCAAAAACGTGCAATACTAGACACGACAGGAATTCCTTGTTGTTGTGAGTTATGTTTCTTAAAAACACTGATTTTTCTGTTTTTGCAATGTACTATGTTCAAAAACACTCTTGAACAATTTTCAGATTTCGTTTCTTTCTTAAGAGAAGAAAACGGTGAGGTCATGTGAAACATGTTCCTGTAAGTTTTATTTCGTTAATAATTTTTCTTTACCCATCTCCTCAACCATAAGGTGATACGGTACCTAAAGAGTCATAGGCCAAAGGTGTTGAGCTTTACTTCCCCTTTTTAAAGTAAATTTAAGAGCTGGGGAAATATTTTTTTAAAAAGTTGGCATTTTAAGCTATGTACACCGAGGACGAGTCTTACTGAATGGATTTCTTGTTGTAGTAGAATTGTATTTTTTATGAGCTTGATGGAGTATTAGACAATTGTAAAGTGTTTGCAAAAGCTGTTAATGTATTCCCTTTTGCTAATATCCAAAGAGTTCATTTGCCAAGTTTTGATTGTCTTTTGTTTTAATCATTAGGGGTTTGTTTTATCATGGTCATAGAGGAAAGAAACTTAATTATAAAAAAAGCCTTCATATAAGAAGAGATACTGACAATTTCATCAAAAGTTGTGATTTTCAACATTTCCAAAATGCAATTGATGAATATTTCTCCCCAGGGCACAGAAAGAAAGTAGTTTTTACTCTTTTTTTTTCACGTCAGTATGTTATAATACCCGCGGGTTTACGCCCATCCCACCAATTTCCATCCGGATACTGTACCCGGCCCTGTTTTTTTTTTTTTTTTTTTTTTTTTTTTTTACACTGCAAAGAAAATGAGAACACTGATGTTTGAGAAAAATCCCGACATGTTTGATTGGGCAATTCTTTTTTGATGTCTATTATTCTTTCCAAATAAGTTTTTTTTTTCGGTTATCACTGAGGACAAATACAGATACCCTATTTCTTCTACCAAAACCACAGCACTGTATATTCTCATATTTCTACAGTATTTCGTCTCAACACTTGCCCTATTGATATTTCAAAGCATGTTTCCCTCTGCGCTCAAGAAACTCACCCATTAAAGGAGACCTCCGGGTGATTCTCAGATTTTTACATTTGTACAACTATGAATTAGCTTTACTGAGGACAGAGTTTCAGAATTTGTGATAATTGGGATGAAGAATAAGAATATTTTCAAAAAATAGAACAAATTGCAATGAACAAGGATGATGACATGGGAGAGTCACCATAAGAATGCATGAGTTGGGGCTCAAGGAAGCAGAACAAAAGAATAAGGCATGCATAGATTATACAGAGGGGAACTCGCAAGCAAGCGGTATTGTTATGGAATTACACTGCTATCATTTCTGAAATAATATGTGAACCTTATAGCTGGTAAAATTGGGTCATTGAGAGCGTCTGGGGGGTACGCCCCACCACTTAAAGCGTCTGGAAACGGTCATGCATTTATTCTGTAAGTGTAAGAACAAGTTCCAGTGGGTTTCATGGGGTTACTTTCCTAGTTTTCAGCTAGGCTAGCCTAGCTGGTAAGAGTTTGGTCTTTGGGGCGTCTGGCGGCTATTGTCTGGCAACAATCATTCAATTATCCTTTGAGTGTATCACAAGAACAAGTTCCAGTGGGTTTCAGGAGGTTATTTTTCCAGCTATATATGGGCTAGTCTAGCTGGTAAAATTGGGTCTTTGAGGGCGTCTGGCGGCTACCCCCCCCCCCCCCCCCCCCACCACCACCATTTAAAACGTCTGGCAACGGTCATGCATATATCCTGTAAGTGTAAAGAACAAGTTCCAGTGGGATTCACATGGTTACTTGTTCAGCTAGGCAAGGCTAGCTGGAAAAAGTTTGGTCTTTAAGGGCGTCTGGCGGCTACCCCCCACCACTTAAAACGTCTGACAATGGCCATTCATTTATCCTGTAAGTGTAACGAACAAGTTCCAGTGGGTTACATTAGGTTACTTTTTCAGCTAGGCTAGCCTAGCTGGAAAAATTTGGGTCTTTAAGGGCGTCTGGCGGCTACCCCCCACCACTTAAAACGTCTGGCAATGGTCATTCATTTATCCTGTAAGTGTAACGAACAAGTTCCAATGGGTTTCATGAGGTTACTTTTCAGCTAGGCTATAGCCTAGCTGGAAAAATTTGGGTCTTTAAGGGCGTCTGGCGGCTACCCCCACCACTTAAAACGTCTGGCAATGGTCATTCATTTATCCTGTAAGTGTAACGAACAAGTTCCAGTGGTTTTCATGAGGTTACTTTTTCAGCTAGGCTATTATTAGCCTAGCTGGAGTTGGGCCTTTAAGAGCGTCTGGCGGCTACCCCCCACAACTTAAAACGTCTGGCAATGGTCATTCATTTATCCTGTAAGTGTAACGAACAAGTTCCAGTTGTTTTCATGGGGTTACTTTTCCAGCTAGGCTAGCCTAGTTTTGGGGGGTCCTTTTTGTGGCCCTCCTGGCCACACCCACCACCGATGACCAGCCAGACGTGCATTTCCATACTCAGGGGCATATGTACTAAATTGCTATACACATAAAGTTCGGTAACCTTTTCAGCTAGGCTGACCCCCGCTGGCTCCCGGAATACATGTTCAGAATAGTTTTTTTCCTCTGAACGTCCCCCGTCGCGAAAAATCTAAAGCTCCCTAAGAAAGCATTCATTGCTTGAGAGAGTTACAAACGGGAACATATTGAGGGGAGTACCGTCACTTCTTCTGAAGAACGTGTACACAGTCGTGACGTCACTCCAGTCTGTGTGAGCGCGACAGTAGAATGCTCCGCTAACATTCTGAACGGATGAGGACGCGCTCAACTCTCTGGCGTGGAGGGTGGAATTCACAGGCACGGTGGAACCATTGTTGAATGAGACAGGCAATATCATTCCAAACTCCAGCTTGGCATCGCGATCGGGGAAGCTTTTGTAGCATCGGTACATGTGTGGACGTGACCCATTCTCAACGGAAGAAAACCCTGTTGCTAAGACTGTAATCGCAGCCTGCTTACCTGGGAACGCAACAAGATGGTTGATACTAACAACATTACTTGCAACATTAATGCTAATGAACGGATAGATATACAGTACCTAGGTAGGTGTCATGAACATACATGTACTTTGAGAAACTTGTATTACCTGTGCTATTAGATACATTTGTTCTTCTTTAGACGTTAATGATAATGTTAATGACTATGATAATGATAATGATAATGATAATGAAGGTCTTCTTTATCCAGGGTTGAACCTTTTCAGTGTTGATATTGTTCTACAAGAGGGCTTTGCCTTTATCAATACCCTATAATAATGTCAAGTACGCAATTATACATCGGGTCGAAGAGGAAACGATGGGTAAAACATCTTGTACAAGGATTATAAGCTTGATAGATGCACTATAGATGCACTATAATTATACTAAATAATGCTGAGAATGATCTTTTTTTTTTGGGGGGGGGGGAGCCCCCCCCCCCCCCCCCCCCACACACACACACACACACACCTTCACGGAATTCCTGGATCAGCCTCTGTGTCCCTCTATTGGAGACATCAAAGAGGTTGTCCAAAATAATGTTGAGGAGAAAAAGTTATATGATCGGCCAGCTAGGAATCCAAAGTGAAACATAACGAAGCACTTCAGCGGCGCTATGAAAAGCAGCATTCGAAAGATCACGATTAGAACCGACTGTAATATGCGCGAGGGAAGTTAAACAATTGAATGAAGACGTGCTACAAGGTCGGCGATGAAAGAAAACAGAAAGCGAAGAAAACGAAAGACGAATGATCATTATAAGTTATTGTCTTCCTTTGAAAAATCAATTTGTTCATTTTATTATATTCACGAAACTATGATTGTCAGCAAGAAGAAAAACAGGGACACTTTCACAGACAGAGAGAATGTGTATGCAATGACCAGACGATTCAACGATATTTACGACGGGTTTGTATGTTTGTGTATTTATTCATTTTCCATTTCACATTAAAAAGTATACAAAAAACTTCAATCATACATGAATGAACAAAGATAGGTGATGAGAGCTATACTCGAATTGCCCTGTAGTATACAACAAATTGCACTGCACATTAAAGGTTCTGTCACACCTTTCCGAGCAAGCTACGCGGGCTTGTTGCGTGTAGGGATTTTCCAGCCGGCAGGATAATTTTCTGTGCATGGGCGAACAGGGATTTGGGTGAGTTTTGCGTCTTACCTGCTGGACGCGTGCTACTTATACGTTCCTTAAACGTTTTATGTTTTACGAGCAATATACGGGAAATGCGGACTACCTGCGTTACAACTGCGTGTTACCTGCTTTGTAGTTGCCTGTGAGGTACGGCCACTATGAGCCTCCTACTGGTGTTCTGCGTGGACCTCTTTGGGCAGTCCCCGCGACTCACCAGGAACAGGTTTTGACCATGCTCACGGGCCTATCACCTTTCCGGACAAGCCTTGCTTGTGACTTGTGGGGGACAATGCCAATCAACAAACCAACCAAACAAAAGAACATCATCATCAACAACAACACCAAAGAAGTATCTTAGAGGCCCGGGGGAGGGGGAGGGGGGTCTCGCGCTCACCTTTTATACCGCAAGGTCTCCTCCATACGCATTCTTGCAGACTATACATTACCTGAGAACATTGCAAACTTGAGGGGCAGGGGACAGCTTTGAGGGCTTCCAGGGGGCATGGTGTCTGCATTGTATTTGCATATATTCTATCACACTGATGAAATACAATCATAAACAGAATTAGGTCCTAATTTAGTCCCCCCCCCCCCCCCCGCAGCATTGTGCCCCTGGGGGCCCCAAAATGTTGAATTGTGCCTAATTTCTACACATATATTTTTACACCCTAGCGACAACACCTGTCAAGTTTGGTGAAAATCTGAGCAGATGTTTTCAAGAAGAAAATGAAAAAAGAGAAAACTAGGCCCCAACAAAGAACCTTTTTTTTTTGGGGGGGGGGGGAACACGTCTTTGTTATTTTTTTCTGTGAAATTTTACGTCGCAGTAACGTTACAACTGACCCCATTTCCATTCATTCATTCATTCATTCATTCATTCATTCATTCATTCATTCATTCATTCATTCATTTGTTTGTTTGTTTCCATTTCCAGCAGAAACATATAGATAATAAATACAGTAATTGAATACTTAATTACAGCACAATACATAATAAAAGAAAAAAGTTTACAGAATATTGCAAGTCTGCGGAAATGCTGGAAATGGGAAGGAATGCTAAAAAGCGATGCTTGTAGGGTGCACCCCCCCCCCCCCACACACACACACGTAATACAACAAATCATAATGATTGGTATACATATTCCAAGAAGCAAAATAACATAAGAAGCAGTATTACAAAATAAACTAAGATAATGATTATGGAAACCTAACTAACCCGAAACAAACACCCTGGACAAATCCATGCTCTAAGTTGCTGTCACGCAGTAAGAGAGAATAAATAGAGAGAGAGGGAGAGAGAGAGAACAGAGTGGGAGATTATCTTCACACCACTGTTTACATGGTGTGAAGAGGACTATAACAATTAAGACGAGAGTAATTGGTTGGTTGGACGCGCTCAGCAAAAATTGCTTGATTTTAAGAGAAAACAAATTAGATATACCAGTTCTTTTGCAACCATTAAAGGATCATGTTCAATAGATTGTAATTTTGTTTGGAAATATCTTACGATCTTTTTTTTTTCTCCAATAATTATGAAGTCACTCACACCGTAAATCCAATAACAGCAATACGTTTTGGGCAAATTCGATGCGAGTATACGTGAAGGTTAATAAATCCCTTTGGTACTATATAAGCAGCCATATGATTAAACAAGGAATTTTATGAACACTTCCTTTTATACGAAACACTTTTGTTTTTTGTGGTCAGTTATCTATGGGTATGAAAAAGGAATACTCTTAAGTCATTTAAAAGATTGTCCCCAGGTACTATAATATTAAAAAGGGTCTATTTGTCTGTGAATAGACTGCAACATGATTTATCATTCCCATTGTTCGCTTTTTGTTCAAGACTCTTCGCAATTTTGAATTTAGGAGATTCCTCATATCAATTGATTGACCGAAATTAATGCACAATAAAAGTCTGTTAAAGTTCACTTTTAACTCTTCACCAGCCATTGTGAGAGATTGTCGTATTGTCTCTCCTCTTTACATTAGCTCTTTTGACTCGTAAGTGTTTGCAGATTAAAGGGCCCCTGAAATCCAAATGCATGTTGATTTGTGTTATGATACCCTCAACATCACTTTTGAGGTGAAACGAATATCTAGAAGCATCCTCTTTATTTTTAACGATTTTTTTCAATTTTTTTTTTCAGATTAATTGGGATCGCCCACAAAAAAAAAAATCGTTCCAAACCAATATTCCTCAGATGACCTCATCTGTCAATCATTGCTGAAGTACTGAAATGTTTAACAAAAGACATTGGAATGCACCTTCCCCTCGACTAAACATAGCTTGCATGTTTCTGCGATATTAATGTGACTAACAAAAGACATGGCGAGGGAACATGCAAGTTATGCTGAGTCGAGGGGAAGGTGCATTCCAGTGTCTTTTGTTAAACATTTCAGTACTTTAGCAATGATTGACAGATGAGGTCATCTGAGGAATATTGGTTTGGAAGGATTTTTTTTTTTTTTTTTTTTGTGGGCGTTCCCAAGTAATCTCAAGAAAAATAGAAGAAAAAAATCGTTAAAAATATATGGAATGTTTCTAGATATTCATTTCACCGCAAAAGTGATGTTGAGGGTATCACAAATCAACACAAATCAACATGCATTTGGATTTCAGGGCCCCTTTAAACTTTAAAGTACGTGCATTAGCGCTATCGCTGGCTTTCATGGGGTTCATGCACATTTTCAGGCACCATGCAATCGGTTTAAAACCGACAGTCAAAATGGACAGAAAGAGTTTCTATAAACGGTGTAAAACGCACTACCGAAACCTTCTACTTCCAAGCTTCATTAAAAATAGCCAAAACAGAACATGAACATCACTTGACCCAAAACACACATTTTAGATAAATAGCTCGTGGTTACTCTGATCATTCATCACAATCCATAGGAATATTCTTAAACATTTCGCTGACAGAAAGCAATTCTGACAATGCATCTTAAAAAATCAGCGACTTTATGTAATTTTTTAAGATGCATGGTCAGAATTTCTTTCTCTCAGCAGGGCAGATCCTGAACCAAAACCAAAACAAACCAAATCAAAAGGCATGTGACATTCTATTCTTAAAAAAGTTATTACACGATGACAAAACAAACAGTAAATTTATGAACTTTTAAATTAAAGAAGGGAACAATGATCGTTAACTCTCGTGCATAGTCGAGTAGATCGATGATTAGACAGTAAGAACAAGAAAGGACAATAATAGTTATGTGCCAATAATACTTGGTAAAAATAATCAACAGAAATCAAGATTTTATGTTTGGTTACTCATGACTTTATTCAAGTTCAAGGCAATGTGAGTAGAACATTATGTGCAAAAACCAGGTCCAACGTAATTCATTCAAAACGAATGGCAGGCTAAAACACGAATGCAACTACTGTCCGTGCTTTGCTTTCAGCAAAGACCTTTTTTTTAACAATAGTAACAAGGATACTATTCATTGTGCATTAAATGTATTTTCTTTTTTGAATACAGTATTCTTTGATTTTTATCATGAGAAAACTACTCACCAACACACAAGACACAGGGCATAAAAAGCGAGGAGCACAACGCAATAAACGTGATAAAAGCAACACAGAACGTCCGTCGTCGACTTTCTGCCAAGCTCGCGGATTCGAACGCCGGCATTTTGAAAAACTTTGATGCTGGTATTATTTTCATCGAAAGAGCAACAATCCCACAAGAGTGACGCGCGCAACGAAAAGCAATATGTCTGAAGAGTTTGACCATTAGTATTCAGTTTTATATCCTTGTATATTTGTAATGAACAATGTTCGTCAGCTTCAAGTTCGAAACAGAGAGTGCGAGTATTTTTTTTTTTTTTAATGAGGAAAGATATTGAGAGCTCACTACTCACAAAGAAGAGTAGGCAGAGGAAAAGGGGTTTGCTATAGCATTAAAGGCATAATTCACCATTTGCAGGTGAAACAAAAACCCAGATTTAGTGCTTCAAAAAAGTTCTAAAATGTGAGGTAGGCATAGAAACAACCATTGTAAAAACCTTAATCAGGATAATCAATGTTAAGTATGGTTAAATATACAAAATGTGAACAATAGTAATAATAAAATTGTTTCTAGACGAAACCATCTACAGTATGATTTAATAAGCAACACAGTAATATCTCCCTACATTTTAGGGTTTCTTGCAAAATTTGTATATAATAGGATTTTTGTGTTACAACTGACCTACACATATGTATCAAAATTATGTGATAACTCGGATATTTTAGGTACAGTTTACCTTTGGGAAAAGTGATTTTAAAAATTTTCAAGTTATCACATTTGATGCATATGTAGGTCAGTTGTATCACAGAACATCCTATCATATAATTTTTTTTTTTGCAATAAAACCTAAAATATAGGGAGATATCCCTGTGTTTCTCATCAATCCATAACTGTAGACGGTTTAGTCTAGAAACAATTTTATTATAAATATTTGTTCACATTTAGTATATTTAACTATAATTAACATTGATTATACTGCTTCAAATTTTTACATTGGTTGTTTCTATCCCTAACGCACATTTAAGAACTATTTTGAAGCACTAAAGCTGGGTTTTTGTTTCATCTGCAAAAGGTAAATTATGCCTTTAAGTGTATGTAGTCGTTGAAAGAAATGTTTAGTGAAAGAAGACCCTTAGAAAGAGGAGAGTGAAAGGCCTAGCCTTTTGACAAGGCTCGTGGCTGAAAAAAGACTGACTTCGAGGAAATATCGCGTTCACTGTTGTTGCTGTTGTTTTGGTTGTTGCCTCAAACACAACAACAACAACAACATCACCAACAGTGAATGCGATATGGCAAGCCAAACGGTTCACAGCGTCAGGACACGTTAAGTGCTTCAAAATGCCTACGTACGCTATCTATACCCTGACTCGGCGTAATGCGCACCCATAGGTAACGTAACTTCACGCTTTGACTGTAACGGCTTGGTATAGTATCAAGAACCCTCACGTCACGTAACGTAAAATAACGTAACGTAACGTGACGTGTGGGCACCCGTTACGCACGTCAGGCTCGTGCACTCGTCATCGAGTACTGCGAGGAATGGGTGAAAGCGAGACCGAGTTGCGTATAGCCACGAGGCCTTTTCAAACTTTTTTTTCTGCCACTTCGCAACGTACGCTAGCATGATTGTTCATGTACTCATGAGTCAATCCGCCTTGGTTCAAATCAAATTCATGTCAGGTTAAAAAGGCCTCATGGTTGCGCTAAGATCGATCTTAGTTTGCAGGCACAAAAACCCTAGTCGGTCGTAAAGGAGTCTGCGCTGAAAAAGACTACATTCCCCACGAACACTGTCTCATAGGCCGTGTACTGTAAGGCTGCTACAGGAGAGTGTTTTGGCGCAGACTCTTTTACGACCGACAAGGGTTTGTGCACAGCAGCGCCGAAACAGCCCAAAGCTGGGCTACTTTGAATGAATGAATGAATGAATGAACGAACGAACGAACGAACGAACGAATGATAGAATGAATGAATGAATTTGTATTTATTATCCAGTGTAATGTCAAAGTCATAGAGCATGTTTACGTGACTAATGCAGTCAAATGGAATAAAGCAATGATAATAAGGAACCACAAAATAGCATAAATGCTAATCGAGTCTGGCCCCTTGCAGTTAAGGAAGTTACAAAGTATTATTTTTTTTTCAACTGTGCAGTAATATGTTACCACGGTTACTGTTAATAGTTATCAGTAAGATATTCTATTCATTACATGATGAATAAAGGCATATTGATAAATATAATATAAGTTTGTCATACACGATGTCTCGTTCTAACTTTGTTTTTTTTTCTAATATTGTTTAACATTTTGTGATATTGTTTTTTTTCCCTATTCTGTTGCAAGATACACGTGTTGTCATTTTTCAGTGTATAATTTCCTTGGAAAAAAAAATGTAGCAATAAAATTGAACTGAACTGAACTGAACTGAACAAAAACAGAAAGTATTTACATTAAGGGAAAAATATAGTATTATGTCAACAATATATGATGACCATGTATACTTTCTGTTAAAAAAAAATTCTACGACAGCTTTATGAAAACTTAATCTTGATATTTTCTTCCTAATGTTGACTGGTAGGTCATTCCAAAATGTTGTACCTTGGTAACAAAAACACGTCCCACAACTCGTCTTAAACTTTTGGTATAAAAAGATTCTCATCTTCTTTTTTTGCCTTTCATAAACTCAAACTTTTACGACTTAGCTCGGTCCTGGCCCTCACCGGTGAGCTACTGAAAGGGAGTATAAGATACTCAGACACTAGTCTGGACAAAGGGTTCGTACTCAGATTAGAGACTTGGTCGAGATTGGTCCAGTCCGCTCCAGAACCAGTTGAACCAGGAGTCGTATTATAAGAGCGTAGCATGAATCGTTGTGTCTTTTAAAGGCATAATTTACCATTTGCAGATGAAGCAAAAACCCATCATTAGTGCTTTAAAATGGTTCTAAAATGTGAGTTAGGGATAGAAACTACCACTGTAAAAAATTGAATCCTCTCATCGACGTTAAGTAACGTTAAATACACAAAATGTAAACAATAGTTATAATAAGAATGCTTCCACACTAAACCGTCTATACAGTTATGGTTTATTGAGAAAAATACTGATATCTCCTTATATTTTAGGCTTTATTGCAAAACTTTTATATGTAGGATGTTTTGTGATACAACAGACCTACACATATGCATCAAATGCGATATCTTGAACATGTTTAAAATCACTGCTCCCAAAGGTAAACTGGACCTTTAAGTGTCGCGATGTAAAGACCAAACTCTCTGAGGAATAAAGTGCTGCTTCAACCTGAACTGAATCCTTGTCCGTGATTTTTCTTCGCCACGCTACCCGAGAACGACTGCATGAGAATGCTGACGATTGAATGTTGTGACACTGTATTGTAGGTCCCTATGCTAATCACCCATATAATGACGTATATTTAGCATAAAATCATATCAAGATTTATCATAATATCTTTATGTATGAATAAATACTAATGACACGTTTGTAGTATCACTACATTAGAGTTGCAAAATATCTATTCGGTAAATGTTTCAGTACACTCAGGGATCAAGGTGCCTAGAGAACAAATAACAGCCTAGGAAAAAAAGAGAGTCTTCCCACGAGACCGACACCCACGAGTCATACGAAAAGTACTAAACTCCTCTGACTTGCTGTCATCATTCCTTTCTCCCTCCCTCTCTCTCTCTTTCACACACACGCACACACACACACACACACACACACATACACACACACACACACACACACACACACACACACACACACTATTTAGGCTTCTACCAATAATGGTACAAGAGTTCGGAAAATAAAACACAGTGAAAAATCCAAAAGATCTGATGCCTCATCAATGTCCCATCAATAAAATTTGCTCCGTAAAAAAAGTTGCAACTTTAGATCTTATCTACTGAAGTCTATTTTAATGACTATCATAACATGTACAAGCATATCTGCTTATCGTGTTTTAAGCGTGTAAATCACTATTTTTGTGGATGATAGCAAAATTTCAATACTGTTTCCTCCTGCATTTTCTGCATCGGACAGTAAGTGCTGTTGATATTACCTGTGATATTGATATTTCACTATGGTTATACTCACAGTTTTCTAAATCAAAATTACAATAAACAGTTATTTGTAATATTTCGTCTATCATTTTCTAAGAAGAATAATGTGTATGAGGTTTATTTTTGACTGTTTATGATAATCGTCAACATTCTATTCTAAAATACTGTGATTTTGGGAGTGTGTGTGTGTGTTTGTTTGTTTGTTTGTGTGTGTGTGTGTGTGTGTGTGTGTGTGTGTGTGTGTTAAATTCTAGATTTGACAATGAGGACAGTAGGCGTGAATGGTTGCAGTGTTCCACGACCTACAAGCTTGGCTTTTTAGTGGAACACTCTTTTCCGTCATGATTACTTTTTTTATTTGTTACCATGACATCAAACTTCATATTGTACAAGCATCTTAAAAGTTTTACACAGACATACCCACCCACTCACACACAAGCACTTTTCGACAGTTTACAACGAAATGAAAATCAATACATGAACAGGTTATATCAAAAAATGTAGTAAAATGTATAAACATCAGCGACATGATAACAACACAATAAGAAAAAATTATCTTCCCAAATTCACATTTTGTTAAATATTTCCCTTTTACATAATACTTTGAAACTTGACAAAGTTGAGCATGCTCTTATATTCTCCCACTCATACCATATGTTTATTCCTGGGTAGCGTAATGATTTCAGTGCTTGAGTTGTATGTACTATTGGTTTATGTAACAATATTTTCTGCCTTGTATCATAAGTATGAAGAGATGAGTTACACTTAAATATGTTATAGAATTATAAAGTAATCTTAAAATATTTTGAGGAAGTGTATATTCGATTATTTATTTATTTTTTATTTATTTATTTATTTATTTATTTATTCACCGTAAATTCAGATAAAAAAAAAGAGTACAGTAAAAGTATGACAAGCAATATACAACATATGATCAACAGTAGAATAATACATAGAAAGCATCAAATATGGAAAAGAGGAAGAAAACAAGAGAGGGAAATAAGCAACGAATATGTACTGTAGTATAGCCCATTCAGCTCAGTCTACGAAGACATGGCTGTTCTTCCATGGGGTCCTAGTATAAAATTGATATTGACATCAGGAAAAAAACAAACATTCAAACTGTAAAAAATGTATATCACTGACAAGAGAAAAAGGACATTGTATGTCGACTAAGCTACAAAGAAAGTAAACATACTATAAAAGGATTACACAAAATCTGGAACAAATGGTATCAATTTACAAAATGAAGCAGGACTACAAACAACTTTTAAGCTTGGAGGGAGATTGTTGTATTGCACAGCACCCCTATAATAAAAAGTTCTTTTACAGTATTCTGTCCTGTGTTTTGGCAATGCTAAGTTACCTGTTGACCCAAGTAAATAATTAAAATGACAATATTGGAATTGATCTTTTAAATACGGAGGTGCAAAATCATGTAATGCCTTAAAAACCATGGTGTTCAAATGGCAACAACGGCGAGCTGCTAAAGACTTCCAGCCTAGACGTGCATGCAGCTCTCTGACCGACATATGTCTATACGGACTTATTCCTAATATTATTCGACATGCTCTGTTTTGAAGTTTCTGTAATAACATTGTGTGTTTAGAACTGGTTGAACCATATATGACATCTCCATAATCAAAGATAGGAAGAATAATTGCGTTATAAACAACTTTTAGATTGGACAGATTGATTGTATGTCGTAATCGGGATAACAACCGTACCAATTTACTTATTCGAATGCACATCTTATCAATATGTAGGTTCCATTTCAGACATGGATCTAAGATCATGCCAAGATATTTCGTAGAATGTACCTGACAGATAATATTTTCATTTACCAATAAATGTAATTTATTGCACCTTTTTAACTTCATCTGAGAGCCGAATAACATACAAACAGTTTTATCTTGATTGAGGCTCAACTTCGATTCTCACAACCAACTAAAAATGTTCTGTAGTTCAGAATTCAAAACAGACTCAATCATAATGATGTCTGAATGTGAAAAATAAAATAACAGTATCATCAGCGTATAAATGTATTGAACAGGAATGGACTTGTTTGACTATGCTGTCAATATATATGATGAACAAGAGCGGGCCCAAAATTGACCCTTGCAGAACACCGTAATCGATATTGGCTTCCACTGATGTTGATGAACTAAAATGTGTATATATTCTGCGATCAGTTAAATAACTAGAGAACCATGACAAACAACTCTCAGCAACACCTACAGCAGATAACCTTTTTAACAGAATGCAAGGATCAACAGTATCGAACGCTTTGCGTAAGTCTATAAACACTGCACCGGTGTACTGACCGTGGTCTATGGCGGTCAGCCAATCATCAGTTACTTTTAGTAAAGTAGAAATGGTTGAATGATTTTTTCTAAAGCCCGACTGGGCTTGGGATAAAATATTGTTTTCTTTCAATATTTTAGATACCGAAGACAGAATAGAAATGGGTCTATAATTATTTGGGGATGCTCTGTCTCCAGTTTTATATATTGGAATTATTTTTGATCTCTTCCAATTGGAAGGAAATGTACATTCTGATAAAGATCTATTGAATATGTGGGTCATGAAGAAACAATAACCGGAAGAGCCATTTTTAGCATTATCATAGAAATATTGTCTACTCCCGTAGATTTCTTATTACTCATTCCCAGAATTGTTTTCATTACATCATCTTCTGTTACTGGATTAAATTCAAAACATGATTGGACAGAATTAATATCAACAATATCATTTCTGAAATCCGGAATAGTAGCCGCTAGTTCGGATCCTATATTTCCGAAAAAATCATTGAATTGATTAGCCAAAACTGAACTGTTATTGCTATCAGTGCTGTTGTTAACAAACTTTTTTGACGGTAGGAGCGGTTTAAGCACCGACCAAACGTTTTCACCGGAAGAGCAATTAAAAGCATTTGATAATTGTTTAGAGAAGTATTCTTTTTTTTGCCAATCTGCATTGCTTTGTTACTAAGTTTCTGACTTTACGATACATATTCATAATATATTCATCATTGTATTTTTTAGGCCTTTCGTTTCAGATCATCTCTCTTTTTTATTAACATTTTAATATTTGCGTTTATCCAGGGGGCAGGCTGTTTTCGTACGCGTTTCTTTTTAACAGGGGCAAGTTTTTCAATCGAATCCATAAAATATGTTTCCCAAAGTTCAATTGCTTCATCAATAGTTGTGGCTGCTGATATTTCATGCCAAGGGTGATTAGACAAATGAATACGAAAGGCTTCCAAATCTACATTTTTAAAATTTCGGTAACTTATAATCCTAGAACTTTGCACAGATTTAAAATTCAAAATCAAATAACATAAATTGTGATCACTCAGTCCAACATTAATTACTCCATAAGCTTTTACTATATCAATCGCATTGGTCATCATATGATCTATTAAACTCCTCGTATTATGCGTGACTCGAGTAAACTGCGTGGTATTTATTTGCTGCAATGAAAATAATGTATTTATTTCTTCAAAACACTTCAAAACATTCGACTTATATTTCTTGCGAATATCACAATTTATATCTCCCATCACAATAATATTTATTATGGACAATGGACAATGCTCCGATACTTCTTGAAATCTTCAATGATGTGTTTGTTTGATATGGGCCTTCCAGCCAATGAATTCATCTATTGCAACACCAAGAAATTGAATTGTCTTCACACACCGGAGAATTATATTATTTTATTTATATCATTAAGACTGGACATGTCTTTTTCCTCGTGCTCTTCCAAGTGAAACGAAATGGAAAATTTCAGGATCATTGAGGCTACGATTCGGTTTATCTGTTATACATATCAAACATGAAACATGTCGAAATCCTGCTGCTGCTGTACTGGTTTTATAATGTGTGTTTTTCTTTGAGAAAAAAAAAGTATGTTTTTATAAAACCTTTGTCACACGTATCTATGGGAAATTATATACAGAAGAAAGATCATAAATTCGGATACATATAAAAGCATGAAATAAAACTCACAAACACACAGAACCACAACATAGATACACACGCTCACACACACACACACACACACACACACACACACACACACACACAAAGCGACTCCTTCATACGAGTGAAAACAGAGCTCCAGATCATTTGATTCTTCACACACACTTTTCATGCAATATCCGTAAATCTATCCAGATTCTTCTTGCTTGCCCCATACTTTTAATAAAATTGAACTTTAATTTAACTATCTAAGCCCACTATTACTACCTGTAATCATGCATTCATGTAGTAACTCATGTAACCTCATCTTTATTGCGCAGAATAGTACCTCGTTTTCACTAAGATGACATTCGAGAATATTGTAGTGATGAAAATGCATCGCAAGACGTAATCTTATTGTAAGCTGCAGGTGTTTCAGAAAAGTGATGTCTGTTAGAAACGAGTTTTATTGACATGTGATGTTATGATGTTCAGAGGCACGACAGTTCAGTTGCTGAAAATGGGATGTTAAGACGTGTGTTTGTTTGGACAAATATTTTACGCATATGCCTGTGATATTGAATAATAGATATTTGGGTGCTGTTCGTTATTCCGAAGGTTCGCTATTCCGAAGGTTCGTTATTCCGAAGGGTCGTTAATCCGAAACACGCAAATTCCCTATACCTAGATGTTCGTTAATCCGAAAATGAAAAAGGGTTCGTTAATCCGAAAATTTGTGGCGTTATTCCGAAGGTTCGTTACTCCGAAGATTGCTTAATCCGAAAATTAAATTCGGAACAATGAACCGTCGGAATAACGAATCTTAGGAATAAAGAGCCTTCGGAATAACGAACCTTGGAATAACAAGCTGTAACCAGATATTTTAGTGGGAGATATGTCAGTGGATAGTTATTCCAGTGGGAGAGGAAAAAAAATATGCACAATATGATACACTCAAATGTAACAATCCATCATTTCTTAGTAGCAGTATACATTCAACAACGATTTCAAACTAAGACGACGTGATTTTGTTATCACCAAACAAGTCTCGCATTGACACAACTTTTCATGATTTCTTTTAAAATGAATAAAAATCATGAATTTTATCAACTGTGTAGTTTGATTGTAAAGTTGGAAACCGTCCGAAATCGTCTACAGCAGGCGCCTAGACTGAGGACCCTGTAAGTGGTTTGCAGCTCATGTTGTAAGTGTCAAAAATAATGGGAATAGTTAAATCGTCACGAATTTGACGAGCAATTCGGGGAAATAGAAATTAAAATCTCGATCCTCTTTCTTATTGCCTGCTTCTTGTATTCTACATTAGTTCTATGATGACATGAATCCCTACCCATAAATGTAGTTGCTCCAAGACCATGAGGTACAAATGAAGTGAGTGTCTTTGAGGGATGATTTGGAAGGTATTTTCAAATGGAGTTTACCCGAGTATACTCGAGAAGACCAAAATAGTAAGGATTTGTGAAAGAGCACTACCAAACAAGATGTTCCATTTTCCTATTAACATGCCTCCACCCATCATTCAACTCACACCCCATCTCAACAGCCAAAGGTTAGGTTGACCAGAAGAAAACGATGACCTCAGAAGTGGAATAGAGGAGTGTGACGTTTATTCATGATCAATGCTATGGTGATAAACGAACATTCAGTTACAGCATTATGCCCTTTAACGGCGTACTTTCACTGCGCATGCTCCCTCCCATCTCTCGCTAATACACTGAGCCGATGAACAACAGCAAAAGGCCACAGAATGTTCAATTTCGATGTAATTTGTGCAAACGATAGTCATTACCTCTGTCATCAGTGTACCGTGCTGTAGTTCAACCCATTTTGTAACATTCCTTATATAGCTTTATTCTGGGGGTGACAGTAGAAACTCGGACCATTTTTAAAAAATGACAAGTTTTTCGAAGAGTAAAGTTATAGAACACACGAACCGTGCCAATGAGTAAAGTTTGAAGATGGAGATTCAAAGTAAATTAACATTACGGCCTATCTCGTCTTCGATGAGACCTTACGGATGGATGTTTCTTTTTTGATGGCGCTGGGATCTTTAGTACTACCAAAATATGTCACACTTTTAGGTCATGAAACAATGTTGTAAATCGTCATACGTTACCATGGTTACTATTACGAAATAGTAGTAGTATGGCATGGTTACATAACATCATGTAAGCAAAGAAAAATAATCCTGCCCAAAAACCAAAAAACAAAACTAAGAATATCAAAAGCTTGAATAATGCAAACTATATTGGAATACCTCAATGGAGAGGCAAAAGGTATGTAGAAATAAGATTACAAATCATGTTCGCCCTAAGATAAAACCCGAAGTACTTTTTTTTTCTCCTGCCCTAGATGAATGGTGCTCCTTCTCCGTTTTTTACAACCATGCACTTAGGTAAAATAACGACTAAATACAACGCGATAAATGTGTGTTTTTTCCTCTCACGTCTGCGCCGATGGCCACAGGGGGAATCCTTCGTTTCTCTAGCTCCATGTCCGTCAAGACGTTGATGGTAAGAAATATTTAACAAGCAAATTTGTCAAAAAATCAGAAAAAAAACCCAAAATAGTCAGAACTAATGATATCTGCGAATTGTCATGTGAAAATTTTCTCAAGCAGAAGAAAAATATGGATGATAAGTCACTTTGCTTTCCCCGGCTACACTGTGTCCCAGCACTCCTTCCCTGTCAACCACCGAGGTCGCAGACAATGATCAGCGTGTCGTTCCGCCTGTCGTCGTCGTCTTGGTCGACGTCGCTGTTTATTTGAAGTCCTGGTGGACCTGGCGGGGTCTGCCGAAGTCGCCGCCGGCCTGTGAGGCGCCCTTGTTGGAACCCATCTGGAGACCGATCATGTGTTTGCCGGCGTCGAGCTGGTCTTGGGTGAACTCTCGGACGTTCCCTTCCGACTGCTTGGGTCCGAGGATGGGGCCGTTGTAGTCGGGCTGTGATTGGGCCTGATGATAGACACGGAGTTCACATGTAGTTCAGGGCGATGTTGAAGGAAAAAAAAAAGGGGGGTAGAGAAATTATGTTTATTAATAGGGAAGACAAAAATGCAAGCAATTAGTCATTAGGCTTTTTATAGCAACATGCTCCCCGTCACACGGACGCTGACAGCACAGAACATTAGTAGTAAAGTATGCCATATACAGCTCGCGAGAGTCATTTTCATACCAAAAAAAAAAATAATAATAATCGCATTAAAGATGTTTAAACACTTGTGGCAAAATGAATCTAGAAAAAAATTAGCATTTGTATTGAAGATTTTATTGCAGAATCAATGTAGATTGATAGATTGATAACTTATGCACAAAATGTTTCGCTCATTGTATTATTTCGTAATGTGTGAAAATTGGGTCCCTCCGTTTTTCACACAATGCATACTGATAATTATTTCAATTTCGTTACCTCAGCAACCATTTTGTAATGTATTCCTACTGTAAGTTTTCAATTATTGTTTTCTTTGTACAAATTTACATGCATTATTTTTGTGTCACTGAAGAAAATGAGATTTATGTTTATATGTTATTCTAGTTTGAAAATCGAAATAAATTTGAACTGAACTGAACTGAAGATGACGTCGTATACTTACATAGCGGGCAAGGGCGATGATACACTGGGTGAACTGTGGCAGGTTCTTGGTTTCGAAAAGGTCGTTGACCTGGAAGACTTCCTGGTCCTTGAGCCCGAATGTCTTGCATCCTTGGATGAAGGACTCGAGGTTCGCCCTCTGACCGCAGTCACGTGAACGCGAGAAAGAAGAAGAAGAAGGAGAGGAAGAAGAAGAAAAAGAAGAAGAAAGAAAGACAGAAAGAAAGAAAAATTCAATTTTCAGTTCATATGATTTTATTTCCAAGATTACAAAGTAATACAAGGTAATAAATATAACGCTCACATGAGTAAAGAAAGTAAGAACACAAAGAAGAGGAAGAAAAATAAGAGGAGGAGGAGGAGGAGGAGGATAATGAGAAGATTGTGAATTAGCATTACAACGTGATGGTACGGAAATCATAGAACCGCAAATTGATAATAACATATGATGAACACTTAGCCACAAGAGGGTACTCGAGAAGGGTTCACGAGTCATACAGCCCACGAGTCATAAAGCCCACGAGTCATGCAGCCCATGAGTTTGACACTAAGAAACGAGGCCCATGGGACCGGCACATTGAGCCTCGTACTGTAATGTCGAATATGGGTTGTTTTACCTAGTGTCAAACTTTTAGGCCTCATTTACCTAGCGTCGAACTCATGGGCTGTATGATTCGTGGGCTGTATGACTCATGGACAATTTTTCATTGTTAAACTCATGGGTTGTATGACTCGTGGGTCTCGGTTTCGTGTAAAAGAAAAGTGCAATATAGTATACATGATTCAAGTCGTTGTTACAACTTTAAACGATAATAACGACGAAAATACATGTCCTGAGAAGTAAAGGTGTACAGAGAAAAAATTCAGTCTCCTCCTCTACCTGTTTGAATACTGCGGATGATGTTTCGATCTTCCTTACGGCTCCTTCACAGAATTTGTTGACAAGTCTAAAGTGGAATAAAAACAGTCAAAACAACAACGTTTCAAGGATATGGTCCAAATCAGAGTTTAACTGGTTGAACTACATTTGAACTACTAAATTAGCATACATTCCGTCCAATTCCGATGTTCCGGTGAGTAAAGGATGTACTGACAGGTGTATATTGAAGACGTCACAGTGGATACAAGAGACGTCATAATAAAAGGAAGAAGACTTCCGTCTTGTCATGGTCATGCTGATTTTTTTCCCCTGCCTATATAATATAGTATAACTATAATAGATGCTTTTAATAACAGTCACAACGATCAGAAAGCAATCGTCAGGCGTGGCTGCATGGTAGTACTCATGGCCGGCGCCGCGTTTTCAAAAGAGACTGGTGCCACTTCAGGCTTTCACCAGCTAACAAGCAAAAAACAAACAAACAAACAAACGATCATAGTTGCTGTAAAAAAGTCATAACGATCAGCAAGCAATCGTCAGGCGTGGCTGGGAGTACTTATTTACGATTGGAAATCAGACAGGTCGACTGAGGGCCACCACACACTATACGACTTTCGGTCGCACGACTAACATACTTTGGATCTGAAATAAACAAGCGTGTTTATTCTAAGACTGATGTGTTTTATTTCGGATCCATAGTCTGTCAGTCGTGCGACCGAGAGCAGCATAGTGTGCGGGAGCTTCACATGCGTACTGGAGTCGTTCGGGGCACTTCCCAAAGGAACCTTGTCCCTACAAAGCCATGATGCACAAGCATAATTGTCTTCGGACACTAACCCCTAGATATCCTGTACTCTTACAGTCTTATGACAACCAGCCTTCTAACAGAAAGTCGTCAGAAGTCGATTGTAAATTGACGAATGGCAGTCACCAGCAGGCGAATTAAGTACACCTTTTTGATTTTAGAAGAACAAATAAATCTCATTTCTTCTGAAATGGATGACGGCAAACATGAATGCATGGACGACCGTATCAACATTTCGGATTTTGTGAACAGTGATAGATTTGGATGTAATGCAGTGACAGCTATGTGGCCACGATTCTGTGAAAGATATGAAAAAGGTACGATATATGAACACGAAGTTTGAATGAACGCTGCATGATTCTTTCATTTTTAAATAGATCACACAGTGAAAATGAAGTTTGTTGCACCAACATGCACCTTGGGAATGCGTCATTAGTGGATAAAACGTTGACTTGAAATTCATATGTCATGATAATCTGTCTGTCGCTGGCATTTTCACCTTCAAAAACTTTTCCAAGAAAATAAAATTTAATGTGCAAGTTGAAAAGTAACTTGATAGAATAATCATGCAAACCCAGTATTGAAGATAAAGGGAAATGAATAGGACTTACACCTGCTAAGATCTGATTCTATCGAGAAAAAAACAATTAAAGACAAACAAACCACGAAGGACAACCGATGAAAAGAGATGAAAAGAAGCGGGCAGTCACAACGATGAATAGCTGGGTCATGTTTCGCAGAAACGATGTAGATGAAGAAGTGGAAGGGGCGTGGCTTGATCCGTATATAGGCGTGATCCGCGGACCTCTCGTTGTTCAGGAACAGTCCAGGGGAGGGACTTCCATCGGCGTGCCGTCAGGGGGGCGTGTCGGAAGAGTGGTAGTATGCATTGTCGCATGACATGAGTCTTAGATGGCGTAAATTCTAAACCTGCGTGACCTTTGACCCAACTTTCATGCCATCCATGTATTCATGTGAAACGCTAAGTTTTCGTGAGAAATACTAAAAAAAATGATTGCTTTCAATGATTTTCATAACAGTGATATTACTCGGATTTCGTGGATGATTTTTGCGTTTAATGCGATGGATGCATGTCTTCGCTCATGTCAAAATGACTAAATTGAAGATGGGTGACATTTTTCTAAGTGACAAGCATCAATTTCTTTGACAAGTGGATCTCCCTCCTCCTCCCTCCTCTCTCTCTCTCCCTCTTTCTTTTCTCTCTCTCTCTCTCTCTCTCTCTCTCTCTCTCACTCTGTCTGTACCTTGTGAGGAAATCACACAAAAGTGAATCTATGGCAAATGCTATACAGTGCACTCCCGTCGGTTACTACAAACTAAAAATGCAGGCCGTATCATATAATCCGCACTTTTTTTTTCGTGTTTTTGTTTGGTTATAACGGAATTTCGATATAAATGAAAGAAACCTGTCGGTCCCGAGGACTTCGTTATAACGGGGGTCCACTGTAATTTGTAATAAAGTAAAAAGAACATACTTGCATGACTGGAAAATTGATCGCATGATGAGACATGACTGCGCTTATGGCCGGTGACTAATGAAAATCTTAAAAAAAAAAAGGATGTCAGAATTGTCATTGGTGTTTTTTTTTTTCTAACAGACAGATCAGAGTGCTATAGGCAATGTAGTAACATGCAAATGATGTTCAACCAGTCTTACCATTCTTTGACATTGCTGTATCATTGCAGTCACACGCCATGCCCGTGATTCATTTTATAATAAGAACAGCAACAATAACATCAAAACAATGAATTTACTGAGACCTAAGACACAAGAGAATCTTTCAAAGCAGACTGAATTTGTTGTGGTGGTGATGAAGTCAGCACCATGGACAGTACGTGTAGCGCGTGGGCGCGCGAAAGGGCCGTCCCTTTCCTATCTCCGTCGAGCAATTAGCGTCAGTCCCATAGCTTGCAAATTTTAGTGTGTTCTACGTAGGCCTATGTATTGATTCCTTTTGTGTGAATACACAACTTCTTCTCTCTCAGTCTTGAACTCATTTTCACACGATATAACTTTCACAGGGTTGCTGTCAAAGTACTGATGTCAAAACTATGTGCTGCCATGAATGCAATTAATACATGTGTATTTTCATTAGATGAATGTGTGAGTGTGTGTGTATGTGTGTGTGGGTTTGTGGGACACTCAAAGAAAGCATTGTGAATTTTTGATTTCCAAGTGCGGAAATGCTCCATGCTAAAGGCACTCTTCCTTTTGTGGACGATGTACAGTAATACCAAATTGACTGCTGTTTCCTTATTGTTTGAACTGAAGTGAATAAATACACGTGCTATTTGGAAAAAATGTGATTTCAGTCTTATGAGACACTAACATGACGAGATGACACAATTCTTAAGACATGAAATTATTATGCTATCATATATCGATGATATAAAATAATATGTCGAACTCTACTGACTGAGTGGCAAACTTAAGCTTCTAGAGGAGCAACAGTTAAGCATACAAAGGTTTTGAAAAGCTATCAAGACATTTATAAACATACATGTCCGTTTCCCAACACCATTTATCTTTGGAAAAGTGTCTATTGTGATGAGCAAATCATTCATGTGTATTTTTGCTTATTTGAAGCATTTTAAGATCAGTTTCAAACACATCATTATTTTATATTCAACATTGTTAAAGTAGCTTCTTTTTACACAATATCAGAGATTTTGATTGCTGTAGGAATAATGCATTCATATACCGCAGATTTGTCAAACCTGCAATACGTCGAGAATTTCACGCGGCAAGTTTGCAAGAAAAGTAAAAAATGTAATTCTGAGTTTTCCTTATAAGTTGACTGCAGGTGCGTGTGTGTGAGCGTGTGTGTGTGTTTGGGCGTGTGGTGTGTTTATCATTTTACTTTTTTGACAGTTTGACACGAAGTACGTCACAAAGAAGGGCATACACTGCTTGATTTGATCTAAACACTTTATTCGCTTCTGCGCTATGCAGCTAGAAACTCACATAAAACCCGACATAGCCCGTTAGCACAAGGGAAGATTAAAAAGTAGTACTTTCAGGATCGGAAGACCATGTCAAAAAGAGGGGTAGAGATCATTCTAGAGTGAAAACAGATAGTCGACACAACCCTTCTCTATTTCTTTTTTCTTCTTCAGAACGTGCCCAGCAGGAAAGGAAAGAAAAATACCTTTACAAATATACATGCAAGTATATAAAATTATGAACAATGGAAATATTGCAAATTATAATCGTACATATTTCTTTTTCTACCTCATAGCTTCCCTACATTCCTTTAACGGCAGAGTCAACTAAGCATAACCACAGACGCAACAAAGAAGAATAGACCATTCATGTGCGTATGCAGTCCCCCTTTTTTAAGTGTTGAATGTGCAACGAATGCAAATAGATTGTAATAGCATAAAGCGCATTTTATGATACATTATGTTCAGCCTGATAGATTTATCCTCTTTGAATAGTGTGTTTGCTTGTTTTATCGCTGTATCACTGTCCCCTAATTCCCGCAAAGATCACAATAAGTTGCAGAGAAATGTAGTATGCACATAAACATCCGAATCTAACGCAGTACAATATCAAAACATAGAATTTTTAACGAAAGAGCTACACTACGATGATTGAGATAAACATTATTCAACCGGTACTACACCTGCTTACAGACGTCTAATTAACTCGTAAAAGTAGGTGGAAAATTTTTTTATCCATATATTACAATTCTTAGCATTTTTTTCAAAGTCTTTGAACGATTAAACACCGTCAGATTGAGTAGCGTATAAAGTATAATTGTATGGAACAATGTAAGCAGAATGCTTTTTTTTTATTATAGCTTTGACTGTGTTACAAACGATATGAGCGTATGACATTGAAGGCAATGAAATGGTGGTAAATATAAACTTCTGAAAGGATAGTATATCACGCTATTGGTGAAATTCGTTCCCCCTCATTGGTTTTGCGTTCTTCTTCCTCTTTCTCTTCCCCTATCTCTCCTTTATACATTCTTGCGATTACAAACGATGACGGACGAGTCGTGGTGTGCGTCGTCGACGTCGTCGTCTATTTGAATTCCTGGTGGACCTGGCGGGGTCTGCCGAAGTCGCCGCCGGCCTGTGAGGCGCCCTTGTTGGAACCCATCTGGAGACCGATCATGTGTTTGCCGGCGTCGAGCTGGTCTTGGGTGAACTCTCGGATGTTCTCTTCCGACTGTTTGGGTCCGAGGATGGGGCCGTTGTAGCCGGGTTGTGATTGGGCCTGTCATGAACACACACATACATACACGGATGACGTAATCTTGAACAGATTTTTCTTGAAATAGTCAAAGATATCTCTCCAAAATCTGTAAAGTGACTAAATATTTTTCGGAGAAAAGTTGGTGAACTAAGGGGAGATCAGACCGATAGGAAGAAAAAAAAAACCTTCAGAGAAAATACTGAAATACTGTAAAAAAGAACGCTTTGAACTCCCTACGATGTCGTGCCCTGCACGAGAGGTTGCCGAAGGCTTACGAGAGATTGGCGAGAATTTGGTCCGCCAATGGCCGCTCAAGATGTATCCTGAACATCTTTACAGAGACAACTTCTTTTTTTTTGTGGGGGTGGGGGGGGGGGGTCTCGGAAATGCTTTGAGATCTTTCCAATTCTTGGTTGCTCAATGATTGCTTACTGGTCTCCATCCTGTGGAAGGAGACCTTAAGCAATTAGCATCTTTGCCTTCACTCATTAACAACAGAGGTCTATATATCTGGGATCATCGACATAATCTGGAGAATTCCCTTGATTATTAGAAGTGCAAAATCCTTTCGTATCAGTGTTACTAAAAAAAAATCGAGACAGCGATGTGACTTCTTAAAGTCCAGAAGGGTTTATTTGTGCTTACTTCAGTCCTCCATGTACACGCATAAACTCGGTATAACTTGTTCGTTTATTGCATTAAGTGTAACGTGTTAGGTGTAACGTGTAACATGTAACGTGTAATGTGTACTCACATAGCGGGCAAGGGCGATGATACACTGGGTGAACTGTGGCAGGTTCTTGCTCTCGAAAAGGTCGTTGACCTGGAAGACTTCCTGGTCCTTGAGGCCGAAAACCTTACACCCGTTGATGAAAGCTTCTAAGTTTGCTCTCTGTTATGAACACATTGAAAAGAGATGGGGGGACAGATGAAAATAAAACAACAACAGAAATTAAATAAATAAGAAAACCTTGGGCACATGAGCATGAAGTTCGAAGGCAATATCATATTTGTATTTAGCTGTTAAGTATGCGATTAACATAATCATTTAGTTGAAAATCGTTATCTGTATCCTATCAAACATTGGAAAAATGAAAGCCACAACAACTTCTTGAGATATTGGTTCGTTTATTTATAGATTTATTTACTGATTTATTTATCTATTTATTTTATTCATTTATTCATGTATTATTCATTCATTCATTCATTCATTTAAGATTTTATTCACCATGTTATTGTGCTATACTGAGGAAAATGCTCCGAGCAGAATCACTTTTCCTACAGCATATACGTGTAGTGATGTTTAAGATCAAAATTGCAAAACGGTACATACATTTTGCGCGTTTGTGAAAAAATAAACATTTCCCTAACTTTATGTTGCCGAACGATCTCAGGACAGAAAAGATCTGCTTGATGATTTATCTAAATTGTTATCATGGCATCTGAGAATAATAGAAATGTTGACATCATTTACTATGTTTATTAAATCAAATTCATCCCAGTTTTACAATAACAAATAACAGAATAGATGTATGGTCTTGATTTAAATTCAAATATAATTTTGAGAACGTTTTACGAGAGGTATGACTTCTTAACAGCGTGTAAATTGAAACGGTGTTCTCTTAGTCAATTTTGATAAAAACATCTGCGGCTACAAGATTTAGAAATATTCCTAAATTCCTTTACAGTTAATAAGTTTCGTTATTCCGATGGCTCGTTAATCCGAAAACGAAAAAAACAACAACAAAAAAACAAAACAAAACAAAACCCCACAAAGTTCGTAATGTGGAAGATTAATTTGTTAGTACAGGCACCCTCTATTCGTTTTCGGATTAACGAACTTCCGGTGTAACGCATATTCGGAATTCGCACAAATGATTGGAACGAACTTTTTCATTTTCGGATAAATGAACATCTAGGTAAAGGGAACTTGTGTGTTTTGGGATAACACATTTTATTTCATATTCGGAGTAACGAACCTCCGGAATAACGAACATCATTCCTAAATTTTAGGTCCCATTCAAAGAACCCTTCATCACGTCTCTTATCTGATCTTACTCTATTCATTAAGGTAAAATATTTTAGTAACAGGAAGTCAGGTGCATGCAGGGAGTCAGGGTCAAGGGGCAACACTGTGGTACGCTTTCACATTTTTTTTTTGAGAGGGGAATACCAAAAAGGAGAGGCGACTTGACAGAGAAGCATGCTATAACTAAAACAAAACGTACGTGTACGTCCTAATTCTAGAGAAAAGTTGCAGAAACACGGAAGAATTGAAGAGTCTGATCGCAAAACGAGCTATTTTGAATTTAAAGCTGCTAAAAAGCGAAGAAAATAATAAGAGCATTTATGGGATATTTTTAAACATAACTTCACAAATATCCCTTGTTATATGTTACAAGTGAGGTATCACGGACAAGGTCTTCCCTTGCTCTATGTGATGATAAACTTACTTTAAAATGGTGCTTAGCCATTCTTTTGTCTTTTGCGATCGAACTCTTGACTTATTACATTTGACTCAAAAAGAAAAAATCCGTTTGTAAATGTTAAGTGTCTTACCTGCTTGAAAACAGCACTGGAGGCCTCACACTTTTTCACAGCTCCGGGGCAGAATGTGTTAATGAGTCTAAATAAAGACATACAGACGTACGCATGTATGCATAGTGTGTGTACGGGTCAACACTATAATAGGGCAGAGGGGTAGGTTTGAGGTTGAGTACAGCTAATGTCTCGAGTTTTCTCGAAGACAGGGGGGGGGGGGGGGGGGTGATGGGGGGGGGGGGGGGCGTGGTTGCAGGACTAGGGATAAAGTTTTCTGGTCATTAATAGATTCCGCGCCTTCCTTTCTTTGTTGCTCAAATAAATCTCTTTCTAAGCATGTACCTACTTCGCACGTATGAATATAGGTATCGTGTTACTCTAAACGTGTTTCTTCCATACTACAAATTAGATTGCGCATACTTCAGTGCATCATTAAAGAAAAATCATCATTTTGGTCCACATATCGTATTTTCTTTTCGTTTTCCCATGATAGGACTGACAATAATCCGTAGTAATTTGGTATTGGTAAGGCCTTTTTATCCCTGAGATTCTTTTTTAACGACAAAAAAAAAAAAAAAGAAGAAGAAATTTAATAATACAGCTGTAAAACAGATGTCACATCTAGCAGCAGATCCTTTGAAAGTAATTTGCGGCTAGTGTCTACTTAAGTAAATTAGAAATAAAATTTGATGATTATGATGATGGAAAACTTTTTCTTTGATGATACATAGGGCCTAATGATGCAGTCGACTAAATAGTTATCTGTTCATTCTTTTGTAAAGTTGTTATCTCTTTGAAGAAGAATTATCCCTTTGATAGTGTTTTGTCATTGAAAGCACAAAAGTATTCGTAATGTATATCAAAATATTATGTATTTAGGACAGGCTGAGTCTATTTCTAACGGAAAACTCTTAACATCCATGCAAGGAAATTGTTGCTATCATTTTCATGATTATTATCACTATATTGTTATCATCAAAACACCCTCATGGTAAACAACGGATAATTAAAAAAAAAACACAGGAAATGTGACAACTGGGTAAACATGACGAAAGATAAAAAAAAACCCACAACGGTACAAATGAATACAAAATAGAAGGGTAAAAACACGTGGGCTAGGACTCACTAAAGTTCTGTCATGATTGTCCCGAAGCTTGTGACAACATTAGATTTTACTGATGGAATTGATGGTAATGTAATCATCAAAATTTTAAGGAACAAAAAATAAAAATGGACTGATATTCATAATATTCAAGAAGTAAAAGACTATTTACCGGCACGATATACTTTCTGCGCGGTGCTTCTATGTGTGTTATTCCATGCATGCTGTGTAAAGGAAGGATCCGGTCAGCACAATATGGGTAGCAGAGCCTGCTTCCGGGCGTTAGTGCGGTTATACGAACAATTATTTATGAGTTGCCGAAGAGGACAAAGGGACACACAGACAATATTATTACAGCAAAAGCAGTCTACGCGTGGACTTTCACGGCTACTCTACGTTCTACGCACGCTGATTCTGCTTGAGTATGTCACACCGTTATACACTGAGCATGCATTGTGTCAATAACACTTACCCTTGCAAATGGATTTTTTGTGGCATTCTCGATTTTCGTCACTGCACCAGGTTTAAATTTGTTTACTAACCTGTGAAAAATAATTAAACGATCGATGCATGCCAACATATCAAATCAAAAGAGACATTGTGAACAACAAACACAAGAACGAACCATTAAAAAAGAAAAAAAAAACAACAACCAAGAGCATAGAAAAGGCGAGCGTTATCTAATTGTTGAAAACCAATTCGGTTCACAGTCTCAAGAAGCGCAGAAGTGTTGAAAATATGATAAACATGCCATGACTTTTGCCCTCGTACTTTAAATGTGAAAGTGTATTGTAAAGAGCAGTTAACACGTATGATTCGTCAGTTCATCAGTTTTCTTGACTTATGTGCCAAAAAAAAAATGGAATAGAAATTGCTTCTTTCAAAAACACAAAATGTCACGTTCTCATCTCTTGTGACTTCGCACTTCCTCCATATTTGGGATAAACCAGCTTCACCTCAACGTCAATTGGAGTAGATCTTGCAAAAGGTAGGAAATGTTTCCATAAAAATTTCGTGAAATCAAAGTTATCTGGAAACAACCTTATGCCGTCCTTTCTTTGAGCGGTTGAAGAAAGAACAAACAAACAGGTGATTAAACCCCAATTTTAACATGTTACTTTATGTTACACACGAGGCAAGATCAAAATCAAACGTGCATACATTCTGCATGCTTCAAACTGTTGTTAGTGTCACGAAGACCGTAACGAAAAATTCCATGAGTGAGGATGAAAAAACAACGGCAAACAATCAGATCAGTGTTTGCATTTCGAAACGCAGCTTTCATTCAGTATGAGATGAAAATAAACATTTAGGTACATTTGGCTCTCCATAAGATTTTCTGTCACTATCGTGGTGAATTCACTGCAATCGTGAAAAATCTGATCGATCAAATCGTGTGGCGATCACAGGTTCGTCAATCTGTAACCTTGAACCTTGACGGGTGTCGTTTTGGTGAAAATGCATTTAAGGACGTATGATAGGAAAACAACTCTCATATTTGTTGGTATGGATGAATGGCTTACAGTTTATATAAGTGCATGAATACTCGTAAATGCTTTATGATGGTGGAATATGAAATTTCGGTACACCGGGAAACACGAGATTCACCTACAAACCTTGTAAATATGATTATGATACATTGAAACAATCTTGATAAGTAAACATCCGCCATAATTGCATTGTTCCATACACTATTATCATATCTATTATATCGAACTTGTAGACTTCGGACTTTGTTCACTACAAAGACTTACTTGCACAGAATGACACCGTTCTTCAGATCGTCGTATGTGTTTACTTTTTCACCAGTGTGGAATTCGATGAACTCGCAGACCTGCTTTTCTAGTTCCGGGTCACGTTTGCTCTCGATCTGTCGGGGGAGGTCAAAGAAAGAAAAGAGCACCAATACAGTCAAAAGTCATCAAAGGAAAAGTATTATCACTAAAGCAAATAATGACTTCGTTAGTATTATTACCATTCCGATAACCATTGTTGCTTCTACATTCATCTCTCAGACGGAACACCTTTCAACTGATACATTATTATGACAGAAACATCTGCATTATGAGCAGAAACTTATAGTAATGTTGTTGTTGTTTTTATAGGGGGTGTCGAAAGTTGTAAAGGTAAGGGGAAAATGATGTGATTACTTATTACATTATGGTTTCCGTAATAGTTTTTTTTTTTTCTTACTTGAAGGGGGCATAGTCTGTCGTTCTGTCGAGTCCCTAGAATCATGGTTTGTTTATCATAGTTATCGTGGTTTTGTTTATGTTTTATCTGTTGTAACTAATCTCATGTATTATCTACTCGTGTATTGCATTTGCCTATTTATTTGTGTCGCATGTGTTTATTCTAAGCTATGATATAGATCAATTATTTGAGTGAATTGCAATAAATCACACTGAATTACAGATGACGGCCTATACTTCTAAGTTATACATTATTACGGACCTTTATTTCTCATCTGCTTTACACCTTTTTCACTTGTATTTCCACCAGTACGCTACCAATTTTGATTTGATCGCTGAACCGCGGCAGTCGTTCAAACCGTACGGTTCTGCCACATGCTAAGTGTGTACGACATCGACACTACACTGACAGGGACAACGGTGCTGAGAGACTTTTAACCACGTTAGAAACGTCAAGGGCTTGTGCTGGCCCCGGCGTGCTTGCCCGCAATTATGTCCTGTGTGGCTTTCCATAGGTTTGTGGTTGGTCACAGTTTTGCGTGGCAACCAACAAAGAGATTGTATACGATCTCTTGACTCAGACACTAATTGGTAGCGGGCGCCATATTTAGTCATTTTAGATCTTCGAAGAAGAAGATGTTTGGGGTTGGGCGGGGAGAGAGAAGGGTTAAAGGCTAGAGGGAAAGGATCGACAGGCACTTATACATGCATGAAAAATCAGACTACAATGGAAATGGTTGCTTACCCCCCACCCCCCTCCCCCCTCCTTTCCTTCTCCCTGCACCTTCCAGAGTCGAATCCAGGTCATGGAGAGTTTTAGTGTGGCCTCCAGTTGAAGGCAGAGTGCGTGAAAAGATGGTGACATTATCTTTAGATGTTCGTTCGTTTTCTTTCTATAGGAGAATAAGTACTGTATCCACAGTCAACGTTTTCCCCTACAATATATATATATATATATATATATATATATATATATATATATATATATATATATAATCCTATTTTCCCTTTTTCATGTTGATCTGGCACTAGGCCAACGAACGAAGGAATCTAAGCTCTCGATTACAATCTACATATGTACTAAGAATTGCTCTTTTCGGCAAATTAACAGAAGCGTGCAGAGTCAAAATCATGTTTTCTCATATCTATTCGGAATTCTCTTCTTTACAATCCAATCGCATCAAATCTTCTCCATTCTCATCTTATACTTATAGCTTTTTCCCTTTTTTTTTCCTTTTATCATAAACGCTGTCTCTTCTTACTCCTGCGACCGAGACTTCCGTCAACCAAACACGCCACATGGAAACATGCGGGGTGACGTTCACTGCGACTGCCAACTGATTAGCCCTGCCCGTGTGGGATCGACGTGTTATGGCTGGCAGAGATTTCGACGGACTTCTAAAAATGGCAGTCGACGTCGGGGCAAACCGCGTGCTTGGCATTCCTGAGGCTTTCGGGGTCATGGATGTCCTGGGGGGGGGGGGGGGTGGGGTGGGGTGAGGGTGGGATGAGGGGCAAACAACGCGCAGAGTGGATGGTAAGAGAATTGGAGGAGGAGGAGGAGGAGGAGGTTGGAATGGGGAAGATGATTTTCCTTGCCTCCTCCTGAGAGGAAATTTTAGTGGAGGGCAGTTGAGAGGGAATGGAGAGAGACCAGTATGGGGTGGGATGCGGAAAGACTGGTGAGGGAGAAAGGGGAGGTTATAATACTCCTTGACTTAACCGGTTGCCCGCCAGATATAATCATTCAGGGCGTGCTCCTCACAAACACTCCTCCACAACCACTTTTCCAGATGCGTTACTCTGCGTCTCCATTCCTATGGCAATGTTTACTTTTATGTCTGGGTCACTTTGGTCCAGAAAAAGTGTCTTGAAAAAAAAAAAGAAAACGAGAAAAAAAAAACTTCTGAGGGTCATGTACAATATCTCGGACGACGGCTTGTAAAAAAAAAATAAAGTAAAGCAAAGCTACTTAGGAACTTCACTCAGACGGGACTTGAACTGACAAATAAAAATGCCTTTGTTCAGCTAGATGTTATCTTAATATGTGGTATGGCGACTGTATCAGAACAGAGAAACAATTTACGTTGACTTGATCTTCAGAAGACCATTCAGTGTGTCATGACGTGCCTATCAACACCAGAGTGTTTTTACTGCAGAGATCACCATCATGTCGCCACAAGATTGGCATCCTGAATCTTTCTGCATATATTATATATCATTGTATTGTAGTCTAAATAGATGTGGAACTGGTAACTTCTACACATCTGCACAAAATCAAAAAGAGATTCACAACAAAATCGCCAATTTGAGAGCAGAAAGGAACTTTAGTCTTCAAAAATGTCCTGCCAATTAAAGATCCATAATACATATACCAAAAAAGGGGGGCGTTCACTTTGGATGCGTATATCAGCTGATACAACTGTAATATTTCCTATACACTCTGCGCAATGCAGGCTGTAATAATCATATCAAGTGTCAGGATCGGTATCATCTATACCTTTCATGATTGCCAGTATTGATGTGCTACTAGAATAACGAGCTTATCACGGGACCGGGCATTGATCATTGATATTGACCGGTAACCAGGAGGTCACGAACTCTTAGTACAAGTACTTTATGAGTAGTCGGGATAAGATGTCTAAATATCCTTCGGCAGTTCACAGCATGACGTCACAGATTTCGCGAGTGCGCGCTGCGTGCTGCATGCTGATACAACACCGGAGGCTACGGGACGCACGTTTTTACTCGCTTGCGCGCGCATTCCTACGTGCAGCAGTTATATTGTGTGCTTGTGTGGCGGGGGGGGGGGGGGGGGGGCGAGCTGGGTAGAGTCTACGTGGTGAAGATTGGGGTAATGGACTCATACTTATTCACCAACATTTTTTTTTTCAACAAAGTGACAACTCCAACGTGACATCGTTGGCAATGAATGGGGCCTATACCTTGGGATTTTATGGGCTGGACACCTTATCAGCAGAATGCCCCCTCGTACACACAAATAGAACATTGAATGACGTATCTTATTAAAAGTACATGGCAGTGTAGGCCTACTTATTGCTTGATGCTTTTTTTCGGTACTTGGAGATTTAATGTCATAAATCAGATATCAATCTTCAGATTCAAGTCTTATCTCATCAGAAAACCCAAACAGTAGGATGTGGGACCTATGTTTTTATGTAGCTAACTTAATTTCACATTACAATCAGAAAAAAAAAAAACAAGCAAACATTATTCACACCCCTCCTCCACTTGTAAGGCAAACATATCATAAAAGTAGAGAAAGTTAAGAGGGACAAATAGTGACAAACAAGGTGTGTATACAACTCCTTCCAGGGCTATTTAATCAGAACAACGACACACCATCTTTTCTTTCTCTTTAATGTGCAATAATGATCGATGATTGCCAATGACAATATTATAGTGCTTAGCACAAAATTCTCGTTGACAAGGCGACGTGATTAAAGCCATAATTTGTTGTTCTGCCGGACGTAATTTTTATCATGACGAGGAAAATGAGTTTGTCGCTATGAGTTTATCTGTCCGTTTGTCGTTCCGTTATTTTTCTACCTCTTTTCCGAGGAAGGAAATCCGGACCACGCGAGGAATGTCCCTCCCCCTCCATTCCCTCCCTGGCCTCCCCCCCCCCCCCTTCCTCATCTGAGGCATTCCCTATAACAACTGATGTGCTCATTGCAGAATTCAAAACAGGGAGTTGGAATTTGGAAGGGACCTCTGGGTTAACCAGGATAAGATTGGTCCCATTTTTCGGCGTTGTGCAGTCCCCAGCTAATGCATGCTCTGCCACAAAAACATGATCGGGGTATGGTGGTATATATCCTCGCAACGCGTGTTAAAATTTGTCGATTTGGTTGCTTTTTCTTAAGGCGTCGACCACAGTTTGAAAAATCATGTGCATATTTCTTTAATATGCAATCATTATTCGTGTATAACTTTTTTATGTAGTGAGTTAACTATTTTTGATCCCATTTCTACACTTTTGTTGAATCCAGATCTACATATCTTGGTTTATATATAAAAAAGAGAAACATTCTTTTTTATCTCAAGTTCTTTTTTCTGTGCATCTGTCTTTTTGGCTCAAACGTCTCTACTGCGATTTAAAAACTAAATTCTTTCAGTGATCTAGGACTTAGTGCAGATAATCACATTCAATTCAATTCAAGTGAATTCATTGTAGGTCCTAGACTGCATGTTTTAGTACTCAAGGCAAGATTTAGATAACTTCCATATAGTGAAAGCATTTACCCCCCCCCCCCCCCAAAAAAAAAAAAAGCGTAAAAAGGGGTGCAGACGATTGTAGAGGAAGGTATACTTATATTTAGAAAAAAACCATGCTGTCCTGAATTCTTTTAGTGTTTTCTCTCGTCTTACCTTTCTAAGTTCAACTGACGGTTTAGTGTTTACCGAGAAAAGATATGATTCGTTTGAGGTATGCAGAAAATGTCCTATCATCTCCCTTTTCCCCCTTCACTACCTTCTCGCCGGTGAAACTGAAAGTTGCTTCTTTTAGACGTATAAGAATTACCCCCGAAATTACCAGACGATCGTCAAGCCATGGCCTATCCTCGCGCGCCCGTATAAGGAGATGAAGAACCAGTCGTCTGCCGCAAAATATTTGGGACTTGGTGCATCACAGTTTGCTCCCCTTTCTTTCATTCTGTCCTTGAACTTTCCCTCTTCGAAATCTTCTTTTCTTATCCGTCTGTTTCTATGTGAAGAAATTATGCCTCCATAAACGACGAAGTATTGAAATGTGCTGCTAGTTAGTAGATGTTAATAATAAATGAAGAGAACAAAGCCATAAACAAACAGCAGAAGTTTAAAACTACTTCATTAGTAGGCTTTGACACATCAATTCCAAGAATGCCCATTTCCGGGGTTTGGTATGATTCTTTATCAATCAGAGTTTTTGCTTTTTCCCTTTTTCGTAAAATATTAATTTTGTAAGTGTTTCATTTAGATCATGAATCCTCATTTCTTCGGGTCCTTTGTCGTTCACATGTAAGTATTTGCTTCTTTTGAGAATAATTGTTCAAAAACATTCTATAGAAGATTGAAGTTACACCAAGTGGCCTTTTTTCTTCTCAAAATCTTCTTTTTGAACATCCCAGGCTCTTGTAAACATTATAAGAAGAAGTCACGGAACTCCATCTGATCTTTCTTTTCTTTTGACGTAAGAGTGACGTGCAGTGAAATTCAGTGTTGCCAATTTAATGATGAGAAGATGACAATTTCTGCAGGAAAAAAAAAATCCCAAACTGACTTGACGGGTCAAAATAAGAGGTCAGTCACGTATTCAGATTTCAGTGATGTTCTCATCTCATTTAGAGTGGTGAAGAAACACATCCTTCATGGATGTTGATTCACATCACCAACATTCCCTTCCCCTCCTTCTAATGTCATGTACGCTATTAATAAGCATCAATCAAATAACAACAATGCATTTACCGATGCAGTCACGGTCAAACGTTGACATCAGTGCTTGAGGTTAGACTGACAAACGTCCATAGAGAAGGGACAACCTTGTAAAGTGTTTCCTTTACTTGACTGAAAAAGTTTTGTAATCATGAGGTGTTAGTTCGCAAACATATCAGAGTTAAATGTGGAAGTATTTCCCTGATACTAGTACACAGTTTCAGTTCAGTTGAACTGAACTGAACATAAATATCGCTCCAATTAATCCAGTTAAGGCTCCTGTCTCCCATCTTTTCCTCACGTTCAATGGCATCCAATTTGCATTGCGTTATTGTACAACCACAATTTGATACTTGTCGTCGAACGCACTTTCTTGAAAAAAAAAATATGCAGGATTCCGTAGACGACAGGCCGACGGGTATACATTTATTGGAAGGCTAAGGGAAGAGATGATGTTATGTATTAAGTAAAAGTTTGTGTTGTATATTGCCAACATCGGAATATACAAGCATGTCCCATAAGCAGGTCTCTAGCGTGAGATATACTCCAGTCGACTTTCCAAAGAATGACGGTCTTCATAAAAATACATGGCTTCAGCAATCCCACGACCAAGACCCACGCTGCACCATGCATAATCATCGTTTACATGTATCGTATATTGTTATACAAATTGAGAGAGGGGAGGGGTTGGGGGAGAGATAGACAGATATACCGCAGATAGTATTCATGATCATATAAAATGACAGCTAACTACTCAGAACGAATGTATACCACATAACCTCACCTTCATCATTCGATATCGCATGTCTCCGTAAGCCGGTCCCTTGTTTGCTTCGCCCATGTTTGATAACTATGTGGGTCTAGGTCTCCGTTCAAATAAAATCCAAATATAATAGGTATAACCAAGAAGATAGTAGAGCCGTCCCTTCGTGTCTAAAAGAGGAGCACTTTGAAAATATTCTGGCGAATCTTAACAGAAATAAGATATCTGCATCAACGACGGATAGATGTGACCCGTCTTTGTGCACACGTACAGCTCAGTCAACTTCGGAGGAGTACTTAGTATGTTGGACCAGCGACAAAAAGTTATGCCCCGAAAAAAATGCGTCTCGATAAGTGAGTAAGCCAGTGACGTTAGCGAGAGTTCGAGATTCTGGGTCGGATTGGATCAAATTCTTCCCTCGGCGGTTGGTCAGACGGAGGTGTAAGAGGGAGCGAAGGCGAATGGGGGGCAAAATGAAGCCGATGTCTCGACGGCGGTGAGAAGTTGGTGCAAAATGTCGACTAGGGGAGGGAATTCCTCTGTTTTATATACTCCGAGTTACCCGCCTCACGGAGCCGATATCAGAGGGGCGAAGATTGGTGGTGGTAGATTACTTGGTCAGGCGGGGTGCGTTGTCCATTATGCCATTTCATACTCTAACCCCTTGATTAATTTGATGAGCTTTCCAGTTGGGATGTTCTCTTTCCCTCCTTTCTCTCACCATGCCTAGCATCTCCCTCCTCCTCCCCCTCTTAATTCGGACATTTATATGAATTCAAGGTCAGTCAATGTCAGTTAGACGAAGCATTCTTTGGAGGATGAGGGGGGGGGGGGGGAGTAAAGGATCTGGAGACCCCCTCCGCGCATCTGAACAAACTCAAAACGACGGATGCTTCCAGAAGGAATGTCTTCTAAACAGCAATTATGTCACAATATCAACAGGGGATCTTTTCTCTGCAGCCATTCATCGAATGCTTAGAATAGCGAGCATTGTCATCACTCCGTTTTCTCAAAACAAACTTGTTTCTCTCTCATGATTTATATACTTCTTTGTTTGCGATGAGAAGAACGACTTACTTCAGACTCCCAGCGATTTTCTCCCCATCTTCTTAGTGACTTTATCCAAGTTTAAACTAATGCATTTCTTTTCAATAATTTAGCACTAATTGGTTCATTTAAGTTTTGTCGGGAAATGTCTCCTTTTTTTCCTTCCCTTTCTCATTCTACTTCTGCTTCTTACTCTACTTCTTTTTCTTTTTCTTCATCTTCTTCCTTTTCTTCTTCTTCTTCTTTTCCTTCTTCAAATTCTTCTTCTTCTCCCTCTTCTTCTACCTCTTCTTTTCCTCCTCCTCCCCTCCTCCTTCTACTTCTTCTACTACTTCTTCTTTTACTTCTTCTTCTTCCTTTTCTTCTTCCTTTTCTTTTTCTTCTTCAAATTCTTCTTCTTCTTCTCCTTCTTCTTCTCCTCCAACTCCTCCTACTTCTTTCTCTTCTCCTTCTTTCTCGGGCATGAACCTACACGCTGTAACTTCCGGCTTTGCCATTTTTCTACAAGTTATAAAATACTAAGTTGCTGGAATTAATGAAGAAATTTTACAAGGGGCGTCATGATAATGGGGAGACGGAACAAAAAAAAAACGGACCTCAACGAACAGCATAATACATAAATTACATCTTTCAGCCTCATCATGTAGACCTCATTATGTAATTATCATTGTGTGTATCACAATGTTGTTAATTTCTAGGACCCCTCTGGAAAACAGCTGTGTTATGACAAACATAGCTGAGTAGGGCTATCCTTCCGTTCATTTTATGCATTATTTTGTATATGCAATGATTATATATATGTAATGTGACTTTTTAACGGAAAATAAATTCAAATCAAATCAAAATCATCATATCTATATACAGTATACTTTCAAGTAGCCTACTTAGTAGAGCAGGTAATTTATACCAAATGTAATTTCGATGTATAATAAAAAAAAAATGCTCCTAGTCATTCCCCCCCCCCCTCCTTTTGTGGGTCACTGAGGTATTACGATATGACATTATATAACTTTTGGACACTGGAATTACGAGGGGAATCTAAAGAACATGTGATTCATCCATCGAATTTTAAAGTATGCAGATACTGACACGAAGTGGATCACATTTCATTTCGGGTTGCTTTTTTCCATAGTAAAATATCGGTTTCGACTGGTCGTGTCATCATTAACCTCATTATTACACTCTTCGCTCTCCATGCCAAAACGTGCGAAATTTCAGGGGTGAAAATACCAGCTGCGAAATGAACAAAGGCTGACTTTTTAATTGTAACCTCATACCACTGACCTAGAGTAGCAACTACGAAAAAGAAGCAGCGATCTCGAGTAAAGTTAGATCCCCGAGGAACAAGGGCATGGCCCTGTTTAGAAATTCTTACGTTTCACCGCGCCCCGCTGCGTCGTGAGCGATCATTTTTTTCGAAGGAACGCCAGCTCCAACATACGTTTGTTTGCCAACTTTATTATTCCATCTTTTTATTCGTGTGATTGCAACTCTGCGTCGATTGCTTTTCATGTTCTCATTCTATTGGGGTTTCAGGGTGCTCTTAGAGGTATAAAAAGAGGCGGCAGTTTAAAATTTTGTTTTGTTTTGTTTAAGGTGCAAATGATTTCAATAGGCCATATAAAATGAAAGCTTCAGAACAATCTACAGATTTTGGAAAATAATAACCAGAATGTATGTATGTATGCATGTTTGTATGTATATGTATGTTTGAGATGTGTGTGTATTTTTAAATCAGTTCCAAATTTTATAACGCTGCCCAATATTTTGATTAATTTTTATCTTTAATGCTGTATGCAAAATTGAAGCAGAAAATCCTAATGTTTGTAAACAACCGATCATATAGGACGTACCATAGAAAAGACGAAATGTCACTCCATATCCTATAGAGCTTTATGTTTTGTTTATTCATAGCGTTACTGCGAGCGTATACCAATTCATTAAATTCAGTGTCTTTTTTTTTTTCAATTTGTACTGCCGTTATATAGCTTACCCCGACGAGCGCGAATAGATAAACTTACAAGTTATAAATTTTGTATGACATTTTTTTTTTAATTTATAGCAGCGGTGTCCAATCAGAACCGAGATGATGGCTTTGGAGAAAAGAAATATACAAAGTTCCATCCAGCATTGGTAGAATGTTCAACAGCTGTCGTAAGAATGGCCCTGCCCCTCTTATGGAAACCAAACATTTAGGTTTAATACAGTAACACTGAATGTAATGACATTTGAAGAGAACGATTAGGTTGTTATGCGCCACACACATACTCCCCATGGAACTAGGAGGACGCGCATGCGCAGTAGGCTTGAGATGGTTTCGCTGGCGTCGCCGCCTTGGGGACCAGCGAATTTACGGCTTTGCTTCCACGAGGGAAAACGAGGAATCAATTTCTGGACATACCGATGTCACTGTGCATTTACATCCAAAAACAGCTGGCGTAGGAGACGGTCAATGAATCCGAACACGATAGAGAGAGAGAGAGAGAGAGAGAGGGGGGGGGGGGGGGACATGTTGACATAGTCGGACTAACAATTTAAGAGCGTGAAATGAAAAACATCGGCCGTGATTGGCGTGAATCATTTTGATGCAGATAATTAATTGCGAATGTGATCATTAGCTTCCTTACTTCCTTCAAAGATAGATAGATAAATAGATAGATAATAGATAGATAGATACATACATACATACACACATACATACATAGATGGATAAAAATATAGATTGGAGAAAGAGTAATAGAATTTTCCTAATATCTTTTTTGTCTTACGGGTGTTTTTCCTTTCAATATAATTATAAAATGTTAGACAAGTCGCTACGACGGAGGTGAAAATGATAAAATGAAATGAAGGAACAACATAATGTGCCCGAGGGACAGAATTACCAACTGGTAGTCTTTTTCCCATGAATACCATGTGGAACATAAGCATGCTTGCACACATACCCACAAATACACACACACGTACACGCAAATAAATCAAGACGCGCGAACTAAACCTTAATGAAAAGAATGTTTTCAATTAACTGTCAAAAACCCTAGAAAAATATGACGTTGCTGAGACAACAAAAGGTTTACAAAAGCTACAGTGAATATATTTAACCGTATGGAATCAGATTATAACAGAGAGGAATATCTAGACAGCCTTGGTAGGCAACCTCCCTCATAAACTGACGTCAGAAATACGGCGTGGCTGTTCAAAATAAATGATCAAATTAATCGCATTCCATCTGGCAAAACAACTCGAAGCCAGTTTGGTCGTGTCGGCGCTATGGCATAGTTTGACAACTCCGCCACAACCGCCCTATCTCTCCCTCCCTCCCCCTCTCTCTGTCTGTCTGTATATCTGTCTATCTCCGTCTCTCTGTCTCTCTATCTCTCTATCCTTGTAAACTTTCAGCGAAAGGTAGGTGGCGCTGTCGACAACAATGGCTGGGCTGGGTGTGTCCTGCCCTGCCTGCCTCCATCTATCGCTGTGCATTCTGGGAGAAGTAACTGAAACCATGAGAATGCGTATGGAATGCTTGGAGCGGAGGGGGAGGATGGGGTGGGGGGAGGGATACCTTTCCCCCCTTTGGCATCCCACGACATGGGCAGAGAGTCAACGTCACCATCCTCCGACCATGTTAGCAATTATGGTAAGTTATGCGACGGTGTCACTGCCACGAGCGCGTTCGCTTCCAGACCAAACATACCGAACATCTTTTCCGAAAGCTCAACGGCAGCACCCCGACTGGAGGCTATTATAGAGATGAGTAAAAAAATGTCTGCTGCCACCAAGGCCGGAAGTTCACTGAAGGGATGCAAAGGATATACCCCGCTCCCAGTGTGCCATGAATTTTCAGTTTCGCATTGATGAAATCAAACTACAAACGTTTGCGATTACATAAGATAAACTTTTGCAGTATCTACATCATCTGTAGTACATGACAATCAAATAAAAATAAACAAACAAACTAAGATTAAAGTCGGGAGGGGTGGGGGTGATTGTCCCGTGACGTGTTGATTGGGTGCGGTCATGACCAGAGTTATTAACGTCATGTCAAGTGATTAACTTACAGTGTAGATTGCCTGTTGCTTGGAAAAGCATCTACCTTGTCTACAGAGCAGACACCTTCCTCTTTTGTTTCTTTTTTTTAACCTTTTGCTTTTGTTTTATAAGCAAGGAAGAAAATGTGATAAGGAAGAGGTGATCAGTAATCACAAAGTCAGCTAAATATTCGGGTCTTGTCTTTTATCATAATAAACTTAATTGTGTGATGCGAGGGTTTGGATATTTGTGCTTGGCGTCGTACACACAGTGTAGAAGAATGAGAAGTTATTGAGTTTCGATATCCAGACAAAACTATTCAAAATCATTTTGTCTCTATCTGAGAAATACCAAAATACTGTCTTTGCCTACAACAAGATGAAAATCAAAAATGAAACCATGAATAATTAAATCAACGGGGTTAGAACTGTCGAAATGGGAGCCACGTGCCATCGATTAAACTTTTGAGGAAAGAAGTCGAAGCAGCGTAAAAGGGTGACGTTTAGTCCCGTGGTCCCAAAGATTGGAAAAAAAATGTCGGCTTTAGAGGCAAGATCGCGAACCAAGTTTAAGGTGTCATGTGGTTATCGCGAAAGCAGAAGTGGCTTATCACGTGATGCGAAAAAAACAAAACAAAACAAAACAAAATGTGACTCGCGAGATCGCTCATGGTGAAGTCCGTGTGTAATTTGCATACCGCCCCCTCCCATTCTTCTCCTGGTGAGTGCGAAAAGGCCACTAAGATGGCCATAGCATAGAATATATCACTCTAATTAGTCCTGACCAATTAACGCTTTTGCTTTGCCTTGCTTTGCTTAGCTTTGCCTTGAGATGGCGTCGCCGAGCCTTACCTTCATCGCCGTCTTGCGGGCATCGCCCATAGGTGCCGCCTGGAAAGCCATTGTGGAAAGCTTCGTTTAATTCCTGAACGAGCTGTGGAAATGGAAGTGATGTGGGCAGGAGCACCAGCCTGGCGTGTATGGTTCCGATCAGCGACCGCGACAGAACTGACTCGCTCGATCACCAGGAAAAGACCGCCTCAAAACGCAAACAAGAGCCGGATGGGTGACAATATTTAAAGATTGTCTTTCGGGTGTGCGAACAAGACCTAGAGGGTGTAGATAGGGGATTAGGATAGACAGTTGGTGTGCGCTGGTGTCCGTTGCTAGGAAGCGGTGCGACGTGATTGGATGGTTAAGGATGAGCCTTTGTCGAAGAGCGCGCGCGCGGAGCGCAAGAAATCTTCGTTAATAGGTAAGAAGGGCGGAAAGAGGACGGGGCGGGTCACGATTTTGCGGGCGAGAGGATATCCGTGTAGGATATCTCATATCCTTGCAAGGAATTTCGACGTCTTGGAATGCAAAGACCTTTTAAGGGGCTACCAGAAGGCAATGAGATGGTGAAGCGATCAGTAAGGAGGAAGGGGGGGGGGGGGGGTGAACGAAGGGTAAGCGGGCATTTGGAGCTAAATTTAGAACCAAAGGATGGCTGTTTAGCTCTTTCTCCTTTCTATGGTCCCCAAATAAAAACGTAGAGTCTAGAGCAGTCTACAATGTCTGAACGTTCTGAGCAGCAATCGCTCATCGCAATGGCATCTCGCTCTGGGCGCGGAACGTGGGCCTGCCTGACTCCAGAGGAAATATCAGTCCTTCCAACTCCGTGCCAGAGAGAGGCAATCCTGCAATGCATATACAGGCACTACAACGCCATCCACAACACACCTGATATAGGCCTACTTGTAGACGCCATAAAAACAATCGGATATGACTTTGGCGCCTTATATCTTGTCTCCAGTCGACACTACCTTCCTTCAGTGCGCAGACTCACTTGAAGTTTTCTTCCGGGTTACCTTAATAACATTTGTTTCACAAAATCAGTCGGTTTGCTGGCCTTGTAAGGGATGTTACAGCAAATTCCTGACACTGCCTTAGTTGAGGTTGTATTTCACTTATCTAAAACGAGGTTTCCAATGGAATATCCCATAAAATATCACGATATCGAAAACTGATTCCTTGGTTATTATTGACACCATTTTTCATTTATTTCACATTGAATAATAAGTTGCTCACAAAATCAATAAAATAGAAAATCTATTACATTACAATGGGCCCCTATGGATACAGCAAATATGCTATTATGCAGTTGTTGTTGTTTTTTACACAGAAAACCCCCGTGAAAAAAAAACCCCATTAGTTAACTGTTGAGAATCTCAGTATTCGGAAAAAAGTAAAGATAAGAGAAAGTCATTGTCTTTTCAGATACATTCTCATACAACATGAAACGTTACAGGAAAATAAAATAGCCACGAGTGTCTAAACCGACAGATAATGGCAGATATAGTGTCTGGCTTTTGGTGGGTTAATCTTATCGAAGAGAAAGAATGTCAAAGAGCAACAGACAGAACGGGTACCATAGAGAGATATGGTGTGTGTGTGTGGGGGGGGGGGGGAGAAGTGTCTGCCACCCCGTATTCTTCAAGTAAAGAGCGAGTCACTCTAAGGTATGTGATCGGAGTTTAACCTTCAGAGGACCACGACACCTACATATACCATGAAGACACTTCATATAAACACAGTGTCAATGCATGGTAATGTCAGGAATAAACGACAATGTCAACTTACGAAATATCGATAAGAACGTCACAGGGAGACTTTAATAGCATTCCAAGAGACTCGTGAATGAGGATGGACATGCTATTGTGTGTTTGTTTCTTCCGTCAAACCAAGCAAGCAACCTCAACTGAGATAATTATCATGGTAGCGCATGTCTTGTCGTCCACTGCCACTCACTTACAGATGTAAACCTGCTTCATGGCGGGCGGGGGTAGCTGCTATGGTGCGGGGATGGGTACAAAATAACGTCATGCAGAGATGTCCTTGGAAGGACTTGACCCTCGCTAAAAATATGTCATTTTAATTTCCAATATAACTTTTGTTTAAACTATAAGTATGATTATAAAGTCGGTATTAAGTGTGCTTAAGTGTTGTCTACCTCACATTGAGGAACAAATTTATATATATAATATATATATATATATATATATATATATATTTATGTATATATATTTATATATATATATATATATATATATATATATATATATATATATATATACACATAATAACTTGCATATATTTCACAGCATAATAATCAATGGATATTCTCTACAGTATTTATGATACCTCTTTTTAAACATGAGAGTAAATACCAAGAAATACAAATAACCTTAAAATTTAATATATTCAAAATCTTATCAAGTATAAAAAAAAAAACCGCGCCAAAATTCCCGTCTTTGGCGTTATTTTGGAAATAAATGCAGGCTTTAGGCTTAACGGATATGTATAACAAAAATGTCGAAGCATCGAATCCTTCCTTTGGATCCTGTGCTATATGTTTTATGATATGTGAAATTTTATATACTTTTTTACTTTTTTTTTGAATCTAGGAAACCTGTTTCCTCCACAGAGAGTTGGAGGTATAATACGGTTTGAACAGCATGTTGAGCTGAACAGTGATGTAAACCGTAAACGTGAGGGCTGTGTTAATCAAAGGAGGTGTTTTGTCTCACCTATTTACCTGGTTTATCGGGGCGGCCGGTAATGACATATTCGAACTATGAATGTCACAGTTGCTAGTCAACAATTATTTCCCCAAGTGAGACAAACTATTTTTTAATTTCGTATATCAATATCGTCATTGTTCTTTTCTGGACCGTTAAGTATTCAAATGGGCTTATTATGTCCTTTATTTGTGTATGTGCGCATTATGACATTGTGGCCTGAAATCTGCCAGATTTTCCTTGTTAGAAATAAGCTTAATTCACACTGCGTCGTGGGAATTCCTGCGTGCCAATAGGTAAACACTATATACCTTTACTGTTAAGCTTCATGACATAATAATTCCCCATAACAAGCACTTTTTGCTTACAAGGGGTCCCGGCCTTTGAATGTTATGTCTTTTATAATGTGCACTTTTTTATGTTGTATCATACAGTTGCCGAATAAATTGAAAATTGAATTGAAAAATAATATGTCGGTATATTGTAAAAAAAAAATACTTATGATCTGATGAAGGCAATTTCTAATTATAGACGAATGAGATCGTCATTTCACAACGATGATCACAGCGTATCAAATAAGGAAAATAATGCGTTACTAGGAACTATACCTCGTCTAAGTAATTTTGTTAAACATGGTTCTAGTAACGCATCACTGTCATGCATTTACCTATAAGTCATTACGGAAAACCCCTTGTCCCTTATAGGAACTTGTCAACTTTTGATCTTTCAAAGACAGGCCTACGGCCAAATGCCCGTTCTCATGGAAACTAGATACACCTCCCTAGTTAGTCTTACCTTTGAAGTGATATAACGGGTATCTCCCATTGGCCGAGCCTGATTCGCCATGTTGCCTTGTTTTACGTGTACGCGCGCTAATATTTATCCAGGAAAAATATAGTATTGTGCGGCCTCCTGCAACCCGAGCAGACGACACGGAAACCCCTTTCGCGCAAAATCTAGATAGGGAAGTGATACAATCGGAGCTCTAAAATGTCTTTTTACCATGATGATGCGATATGGGGTTGGTGGTCAGAGTACGCATGCGTGGAATAAATGTATTAAACAAACAAAGGTGAATGTAGCCGGTCGGTTTCGCTGTCCACGTTCAAAGCTACACTGCGTCTGTGAAGGTATGGAGAGTGGGCGGTGGGGAGCTGGGGAGGGTGGGGGGCTCAGAGATTGAAACTAACCCAAAAGTATGTGCACACTATAAATTTTCATACATGAAGTATTGGTTACTTGGTTTGATTAAGAGGTGAGCCAACATGTGGAATGTAGAATGTAGAATAAGACAAGGCCTATGCAGTTTAATGTAGATAAAATATTCCCTAAATGTACAACTTTATATGATTGTATTTGTGTGTGCGTGTGTGCGCGCGTGTTCGTGTTCGTGTGATGCTTTCTGAGCCCATAAAGATTTGAAATGAGTAATTTGTCAGGTACAATAAACCCGCCACAGCTTATCACGCCGTAAATTGTGGACCGCGCGCTCACCAGCAATCGACCGCTTTAACCGCCCCCCCCCCCCCCTCCGTCGTGGCATTTTCCTCGTGCCACCCCATCTAGGGAAGTGGTCAATGAGAGAACCAATCACGCAGGCCACCAATTAACCCATTTAACAGGTTATCAGTTCGCCAGCGACATTAGATCATCTAATCGCAATGCGTCTATACGCCTTTTGTTTTACTTAAAAATATACGATCACGCTTTACATTACTGGCAAACACACACGTACAGACACGCACACACACACACACACACACATCTCTCACACACATACATGAGTAGATAGATACACACACGCTCTCTATCCCCCTGTATTTCTTTCTATCTGTGCTTCACTGCTGTTTAACATGCTTATCTTGACTGTTTTTTCCATGCCAGCGGGACCTCATCAGGAGCGTGCCCTCAGAATGCCCCACCCTCGATCACTTCTCCTATCAGTGGTCCGATATGCCACTGATATAGCAACACGAGCCTATCATGTGGTCCACGTTCCATCCACGTGGACATGCTCAGAGCCAACTATCCATTGGTCGTGACTACGTGACGAATTCTAGACATAAATGCCGCAACTATATTTGAAATCCCTACATCAATCCCGTCCAGAGTAGATGTGAAATCAGTATAATTACAGAAGTCCGGCTACGTTAAGGCCCCCGCCCCCGACATGAAATAATTATGACACCTTTTGGGTATTCCTATTTAGTTCTATACCCAGAGAGAATTTCAATGACGAATCTTGGTCTATAATGATTTTACTAAATAGTATTGGCTATTTCCCTCGTAAAAAGCCGAATGCTTATGAAAATCTGTGTTGTGCCGCTGTACTTCAGTCCGAGGTAAATAATAAAACATGGCATATCAGGTAGCACAATGACAGAAATACATTCAGTTTTCTACCAGCTCACAACGTCCTAATTTCAGCTCTAAAATATGTCTTTATGAAAATAATTCATACAGGTATTTTTTTCATAATGTCTTGCTATTACTTAAGCATTTTCCATTTCTAATATGCTTACCGGTTCTTTCCCTCAACCATTCGCTCTTTACTATCTATTGCTGAAAAAAAAAAACTGTCAATAATATTCAAAGGAAAATGAAAGGACGATATGATAGGTGCAAAGTATCCCCAATCACATAAACGTCAGAGGTATCTTATGCCTTTGTTGGGCAGGTAAAAACAAACAAACAAACAAAAGCTATGACAGATTATAACATGTAATATATACATGCAGTATACGAAACTAAAAACTCTCCTATTATCTATTAGTGTTTTCAAACTTCTTTCGAATACAGGGAAGGTTGTAAGGCAGATTCTGACTGTAGAAATACAAAAGGCGTTTATGAAGAATGACAAATGTAAAAGCACTATCCCTTTAACAGTTGTCCCAGTTAACAATATCTACATGCATGCATGTACTTTAGTACTCCATGATGTTTAACGGTTACAAAGCTTATATACCTACACAATGATAACACAATACCCATGCAGCCTAAACAGTGCGAGCGCGTCCGAACACATGCACACACGCACATGCACACACACAAACACACACGCACAGAAACATGCACGAACTCGCGTACACACACACACACACACACACACACACCGAGAGAATAGTCAAACCCCTCATACAAGAGTAACAAGTTGCATAGGAAATGACGTAAAAACTCTAACAGGTCACAGGGAATGACGTAAAACGCTCGTCTTATAAAAGGATTAGTTGGAAACTAGCTTTATAATACGGCCAAACTTGTCTTAGCTGCCATCTGTCCAGGGCGACCACCTGTCGTATACATGCGACCATTGAAAAATCCTCCTGAGAAGAAAGTCCCGTTCAAGAACCTGTGCGTAACGGCCACCTGTCTAACTTTCCAACTTTCATCCCTTTACACCAACGGCGTAAATCCGTACTGAGGAGTGGGGGGGGGGGGGGGGATGGTCACCATCACCACGATTACAAGCCCATAACCGGACCGGCGCAGCCTTGGGGGGGGGGGAGAAGCTTGGTGCCCCCCCCCCCCCCACACACACACACGCACACTTTACAGGGATCGGATGTCCCACTCTTTTGCATGAAATATAAAGTGAGAGGAAAGTGGCAGCAAAAATATGAAGACTTTTTGTTCTTGTTGTTGCTTTTTTTTTTGCTTGTCAGATGACTTGCGGCGGAAAATCAGACCTTAAAAGTATGAAGACATTTTTTGTGTTTGAAATATCTGTGAGAGAGAGCGGAGCGACCGGGTTAACGGGGGGGGGGGGGAGGGTGTGTATGGGGGGGTGTCCCTCTCCCACATGAGGAAGATTTGCATTTTCAGACCTGAAATTCAGCGATCTGGTGCACACTTTTGGTGAAATTTTTGTTTGTTTTTTCTTTAAAAAACCAATAGAAAATGAAATATTCACAATATATTATTGAATGACTAAATCGTGGTATTTCAGCTCTTGCTCCGCCTGTACGACATCACTGCGAAGGCCTACTAAATAGTGGGGCCTATCACCGGCGTAGACAGGATTGGGGGAGCGGTTATGAGATCGTGAGGGAGCGAAGCAAGCGAGGGGGGGGGGGAGGGTATGGTAGGGGGGTTTCTCCCTCCCACGGTGAAATCTTTTTGCATTGAAAATTTTGACATTTTACAGTCCAAAAACTGCCGTTTGTAGCTATATTCTTCGCTTTGGAAATTAAGGGGGGAGGCACACTGTGCGCAACTGCTGTCAATCACTGGCAGCAACATCAGGAGAATGGCATTGCGATTAAATGCGAGCGAGCGGAGCGAGCGAGCTTGGAAATTTTGACATAGGCCCTAATGCTTTTACATGCTAAAAACTGCCGTTTGTAGCTATACTTCTTCGCTTAATTGGAAATCAAGGGGGGCCGCACCGGGCGCAACTGTTGTCAATCACTGGCAGCAACATCAGGAGAATGGTATAGCGATCAAATGCGAGCGAGCAAAGCGAGTGAGCTTGAAAATTTTGACACTTTTCAGTCCAAAAACTGCCGTTTGTGGCTGTATTTTTTTGCTTTGGAAATTAAGGGGGGCGCACCGGGTGCAACTGCTGGCAATTACTGGCAGCGACATCAGGAGATACAATGGCAATTGAAATTTTTGACATTTTACAGTTCCAAAACTGCCGCTTTTGGCTGTATTTCTTCGCTTTGGAAATTAAGGGGGGCGCACCGGGCGCAACTACTGGCAGTTACTGGCAGCAACATCAGGGGAATGGCATAACGATTGAATACGAGCGAGCGAAGCGAGTGAGCTTGAAAATTTTGACTTTTTACAGTCCCAAAACTGTCGTTTGTAGCTATATTTTTCGCTTTGGAAATTAAGGGGGGGGGGGGGCGCACCGGGCACAACTGCTGGCAATTACTGGCTGCATGCAACATCAGGAGAATGGCATAACGATTAAATGAAAGCGAGCGAGTTTGAAAATTTTGACATTTTACAGTCCCCATACTGTCGTTTGTGGCTGTATTTTTTCGCTTTGGAAATAATAATAATAATAATAATTGTTTTGGATATAAACTCCAAATTTTATTGTCCAAGAATGGAAACTCTTTTTGCCCAATTGATCGTGGGCCCGGCAGCCACTGAGCAGCGCCAGATCGACGTTGCTCTAACCTTTTCAACTGTTGAACGGCAAACAAGGTAGCAGCAACTCCCATCTTTTAACGTCTTTTGGTATGACGCGGCCGGGATTTGAACCCACGACCTCCCGATTGTGAGGGCAGCCGCTCTACTCACTGAGCCAACACATCGGTTGGGGGGGGGGGGGGACACACCGAGCGCAACTGTCGGCAATTGCTGGCAGTAACATCAGGAGAATGGCATAATGATTAAATGCGAGCGAGCGAAGCGAGCGAGCTTCAAAATTTTGACATTTTACAGTCCCAAAACTGCCGTTTGCAGCTATATTTTTCGCTTTGGAAATTAAGGGGGGCGCATCGGGCGAAAACTGCTGGCAATTACTAGCTGCATGCAACATCAGGAGAATGACATAATGATTAAATGCGAGCGAGCGAAGCGAGCGAGCTTCAAAAATTTGACATTTTACAGTCCAAAAACTGCCGTTTGTAGCTATATTTTTCGCTTTGGAAATTAAGGGGCCGGGGCGCACCGGGCGCAACTGCTGCCATTCACTGGCAGCAGCACCAGGAGAATGGCACAGCGATTAAATGCGAGCGAGCGGAGCGAGCGAGCTTTAAAATTCTGATATTTTACACTCCAAACACTGCCGTTTGTAGCTATATTTTTCGCTTTTGTTTGTCCCACTTTTATGGGGGAACCATCCCCCCCCCCCCCAATCGACGCCTCTGCATATGAGGGTGCTTTTGTTAAGTGAAAGATCTGCTGCATCGCACACTCTTTGATAAATTAGGGAAATATTCGTCAATCTCAAAAGTGTGCAAAGTCTATCGAAAGGGATCCTGTATAGCGGAGCTTTTGCATGTTTATGATTGCAATACAACGATCCGGTGCGTAGTTCTGGCGATATTTTGGACAATTTTCCATTAAGAAAGTTCGAGATTTGTCCTCATCTCGGGAATTGCTTGGGGGATAAATGATTTGTCTGCCTAAACACTTCCGTAGGGGCGGGGCAAATGCTCCTTTGCCCCCCCCCCCCCCCCCCCCCCCGAGATAGATTCGACGCCCCTGATCTTCCCTGGTATGCTCATAGATGTATCCTGACTGAGTCACCAGTCACTGTCGTTTCTCAGGAATGATTCAAGAAATGGAGGGGGTTCAATTATGGCAATATAGTTTTTGTTATTGTTTGTTTGTTTGTTTGTTTGTTTGTTTGTTTGTTTGTTTGTTTGTTTTCGTACATATCTTGCAGATGGTCCCCAGTTACTCGCGTCATAGCATGTTTACATATGGGCCTATACTATTTGACGTTGTCAACGTCTGAGCCATACCTTACAGTGTATGTCGATGTTACTTTCTTCGCGAGCGAGCGAAGCGAGCGAGCGCTTGAGAAAATTATGTATACATTTTCCTACAAGATAGAATACTGTTCAGCTCTGTTACCTGTTTGAAGGCCGGCGTACAAACGTCATGCAATATGCCAAAATTGATACAATCACATTTCTGCTTCCTCCATTTTTTTTCAAAATTCAGGGGGGGGGGGTGATTGTACAGGCCATCCCCCCCCCCTCCTCCATTTCAGGGGGGGGGGGATATATCCCCATCCCCCCGGGATTTACGCCCATGCTTTACACAAAGACAGTTCTTTCTAAATAGTCTTGCCTAAAAATAATCAATCGATATTATCTCCATTTTGCCCTGTTTCAACATCATCGCAAGTACACTTGTCATGTAAAATTAATTTTGGAGAGAAGGCTGAAGGAAAGGCCAGGGGATCACAGGCATGACTGTGATTTTGAGTGATACATTATGTAGGATCACTTGGATACATCGAGTTGATAAGGAGCACTCCGAACTGAAGACAAAGGTATGGCTCAGTGATAGTTAATGAGTGAGATTCATTTCTCCAAGCATATCTAATACAAGGAAGAACTGCAGGTAGGCCTATCATCAGATCATGTGCAAAGTCATTGGGTTTCAACCACTGCTATGTATTCCGTCATGCTCATGTCCTGCCCGCAAAAGGGACATGCGCGCGGCGCTCGACGCATGCACAAGAATGTTGTCGGCTCGCTCCGCGGTGTCAGCTACCGACGTTATGCGGACGAAGAATGGGCACCCCCAAATGACCACTTTGTACCAGAGTCTAGCTGGTAATGATATTCCAGCACAAAATAGAAAAGTAAGGGCAACCTTATTATTACGGCTTTTCCTCATCTAATCGAAGGCGAACTTTCCAGCAACATCTTTACAGCGACAGATGAAAAATAGTGTTTAGTGGATAAGAGCATACGCTAATATTACTAAACTCGCGACAAACGACGAGCTTTACTGAACAGAAGGGGATCAGACAACAAAAATAACGCGAACTGTTTCACATATTCTGATAGTTATCCCAAGTCAGCAAAATAGCAAGGATAAATTCCTGGAGAAATATACATTGCATCACTGCTCAAAATATCACTGAATACGGTGTTACAAACCTCATACAAGCAGAATTTGAACAGAAACGAGAAAATATAGCCACAACTTTAAACGCAATTTTCCATCCTTTCATTTTGTTTTGTCTCAAAAGACGGTAGTTACTCAACAGCAGGATTTTCTCTCTTCTTTCACAAGGCTTGGAATTCGTGACGACAAATTTAAATGCTATAACAAAGATAAACTTTCTAGAAAAAAAAGTCAGGCTTCATTTCCTATAGGTGGAACACCTGTAAATTTTGCAAATTCTTCAAGGTTTCAAAGACAGGATCTGAAATCATCTAAAAAACTTCTAAATAACCAATTATAACCCTCCTAAAAAGTTTGATAAATATAAGGTTAGAATTATTAAACATTAACTCACAGGTACACTACATACCAGATATTAAACTAAGAAGCTGTAAAATCCTGAGAGATATACTGGTTGTAGAAACGTGTCGAGCAAATGGAATTCAACCGAAGCTGATCTTATTGCAACCTAGTATTGCTCCAAACGAGCGATATAAACAGTTTTGATTTGCGTTATATTTTTGAAGGGAAGATCCTTTTCTCGAACACGAGCATATCGCTTCTGTCGAGGATTTCTTCGTCTTAAAGCTTGCCAGACGTGTATACAGCTGATTAACATAATGACACAACACCGCTGTCATGGCAAGACAGAAAAGTGCACGATGTGATTGATAGACGTGAAATAACAGAAGTTAAAAGAATGTACATGTTTGATGGACTGAACTACAAGACGGAGCATGATCAAAATCATAAGCACCAGTGGTTTGTAGAGGCTAAAATATGTTTTTCGATAACCTCCGTAATCCTTACCTTCTGGTAAATCTGCCTCCACATGCCAAGCTGTGGTCCGCGGTTCGCCCTGTTCAAACTCAGAGACATGATGGCGGTTTATTTGGAAATAGGCTATCCGTATGAAACCGGAAATTTGGAAGGGTTTGTTTTTTGGCGGTGTGTGGTACCGATCCCGCTTTCGCTGCGCAAGCCGATATAATCTACATTCAAGAAGTTCCTCTCCGATCAAAATTCTATCTGGAGGGAGTATTCCTCTTAAAGGGTGAATCCACACAAATTTCGTGGCAGATTAAACCAGTTGGCGCTTACCGGCTGGGCGGAACCTAAAAAAGTGGGACCTAGTGGTGCTGATTTATTTTTCCGCTGTCATGAGCAATAAGGGAGAAGGACGAACAGAAGCCAGATTAGCCTATAGAAACGTGTTAAGGCCCAGCTCAGGCGGCCAGGGGTGTCACTTTCACCTCTGTGCACCATGATGGCACCGGGCCTCCTCGGCGGACTCCGGGCCAGGGGTGTGGATATCAGGTGGAATAATTTTCAACGAAAATATCGCTGGTGTGAAATAAAACTCGCCGGCGATGGGGGGGGGGGGGGGGGGCGAATGGATGACTGAACGAGCCTATCTACCCGTACTTATATCATGTGCTATGCATGTGCTTTGGAAACAAAAAATAAAGACATTTCTTTGTAGAGCATATTGAACGGGAATGGAGTAATCTTCTCGAACACTGGCTCTCCTAGACCAGTTTTAAACATTACCCCATTGTGATTGCAATTTACAAGCGATTGAAAAGTAGTACTTTTCTAAAAATAGGTTAGGTGACGACTCGAGCCAGAAGTGAAGGTGGTCCTTCCACTTGGGAAATGGAAATGTACAGTAAGAACATTTTAAGAGGACAGCTCAGACATGAACAGCGACAAATTTACCAAGAACCCAGGCGTTTTGAAATTTGAATTGAGATTGTAATGTTCTACTTTCATACACCATGTTGTTTCTTCGTCATTAGAGCTGAATTACGAAAATATATTATTTTGTTGATATCATTGTATTTCCTCATATTAGTCTTTCGTTATGTGATTTAAAACCATGAATATCACAGAGAGTAATGTTATGGGTAGTGAAAATATAAGAATGCTATTCAGGATATGACCCCCCCCCCCCCCCCTCCTTGGTTGTTTGTGATAATTTCGTGGGCATACCCTGTTATGACAATGTCGATGAAGTGATTACAAGCTTGGAGTGACATTAAATAAAGACGAGAATGAAGGCACAGAACATCGAGAATTGAGAAATAGAAAGAGCATAAAAATGAGACAGATATAGACAGTGAGAGAAACTGAGAGACAGAGAATGAAAGGAAAGAAGCAGAAAATAAAAGAGAGAAAGAGAGAGAGAGGGGGGGGGGGGTGGGGGGGGGGGAGAAGGATAGCCACCTGATCCGCAATCTTCTACTACCATTCAAGTGTGTGAACCCTATACGTGTGAGATGCCTTTTTGATGTAAGGTACACAGTGTAAGCAGAAGCTGCCTGAGCATCACGCTAGTCAACAAACTATCGCCTTGCTTGAGAAAACATTGCTCAAGCCGAAGGCAAATGCCGTGACGACTTGACTAGCCTACAGAAACATCTTTAAAGGTGAAGTGTGTTTTTCTCTTGTAAGAAAAGCCAATATATCAAAATACGGATCAATACCTAAAGGTGCCATTTATGCAGACCTTAATTCAGATTTAAATCTGCGTAAACTCTTCAGGTACTACTTACCTTTTATTTTAAGTGCTCAGTACCATCACGACCATCTTGATTGTAAAATTATCAAATCATATACGACGACTTGACAAGCCTACAGAAACATCTTTAAAGATGAAGTGTGTTTTTCTCTTGTAAGAAAAGCCAATCATATCCAAATATTATCAAAACCTAAAGGTGCTGTTTATGAAAAACTTAATTCAGGTTTAAATCTGCGTAAATTCTTCAGGCATTACTTTCCTTTTATTTCAAGTTCTGAGTACCATATTGATTGTAAAATTATAAAATTATATTTACAATAACTAAAAAAGATTATCTCGTATTCCTTTATAGTAGCGCTTGTGTAGAGTGCTCTTTGAAAACATAGCTAATACGTCTGAGTGGACATCTTGTATCGGTGATTACAATTTCAGACTCACGTAAGGTTCTTTTGATTCATATATAGATGTTACAGCACAAACTGGGTCAATTGTTCTTACAACTATATGGGGATTATTGACTTGTGAAAACTAAGTCTGAAAATAAACAGTAAAATGTTATCATCACAGTGAAAATTTGATCTAATTTCGATAAGAATTAGGGAAATTATGAAATTCCACAGTTTCGGTAAGTTTCGTTAAACAATTATCGAACAGTTAATATGCAAATGAGGGCGCTTATGATGTTATTACATAAGAATGCAGGATGATCTACACACACATTTTATTCCAATATTTTCTTTGTTTATCTCATCAAATTTACACATACAACCATGCAAAAGTAGATAAACTTTTTTGTTTTTATTTGACTGTACATAACGAAATGAATCAGACATTTAATGTTTATCGTTTCAGAGAAATAAACTAATTCAAGAAAATTGATGAATATGCTACATATCAAGACGAAACACTGAAAGAATTACATCTAAAAATACACACACATATGATACATATCCAATGTATATATAATGTATATATATATATATAGACGTGATAATGTATATGTTGCACACATATATGTATGTATGTATGTATACATATATATACACATTATATCAGCATGTGTTTTTGAGAGATGTTAGCATATTGAACTGAATTGAATTGAATTGAATTTATTTTCCATTTCCATGACAACATGATCAAAAGACATGATACATAACAAAATACACAAGTAAATATACAAATTACCTAAACGGTTGCTAAAAAAAAATAACAAAATGAATGGCAAATTGATGGCTCTCCAGGAGGTAATGAGATAACTTATAGCTTGAAGATCTAACAACAATCATAAAGTATAAGTTTTTAAAAGGGCGCAACAATCATAGACATTGAGACATTTGTACATACACACACACACACACACACACACATACACACACAATAACTCAGCCTGATTAAAAAAAAAATCTAATCATCTGATATAAACTTTTGTAATAAATATTTTTTTCAACTTTACTTTAAAACTTTTAACAGTTTGTAACATATGTGATATGATAAATTGAGATAAGACTAAGATATTGACTTGTGTATTGCGGATGAAAGTAAATAAAAACATAAGTGTAATCTCTCTCTCTGTATAATATACAGTATATAGCCTATCTATATATGTATTAAATATATATATATATATATATACACAGTATGTAATACGAAACTTATATATACTCCACACACAAATAACTTGTAATAAAATGATCCCTGTTTTCACCTCAAGAACTATTGTAGAATTGGAAGAGTAACACACTCTTTTCACTCTGAAGCTATATTAATGTGTACGTGCTAGTATACGTGAGGAACGTTCTTCTCGTGCGACAAAAACAAAAACAAAAACACAAAATAAGCAAGAAGTCGAAAGGGCAGCGTATAGAGGACACGCAATGGGACGCCACCTTGACCGAATTAAGTCACTCAGAGCCCTGCAAACACAAGCTCACACACACATATACACACCGATACAGAAGGTGAGACACACACACACACACACACACACACACACACACACGGGCGCGCACACACACACACATACACACACATTCTTTGACACACTATTGTTGGAGTCTCAGCACAACGCACTTTCGCTCCAGCTCCACGTGACTTGGGCAGCACCCTACACACTTGCAGGCATTTATACAGCACCTTGTTGTAAATGTTGTCTGGGAACGATGACACAATTTTAGTATTTTATTCGTCAGAATTTTTGTTTCATTACGATACGGTTTTTTTTTTCTTTGAAATAATAGAAGTGTATAAATTCTCGTAGCACTTTCCTGTCTTTGGACAATCCTGAAATCCTTGTTTTCCTTTTAATCCCTGAACTTTCTTAATGTACACAATCCCCCACACAATGCATACATAAACACGCTCACACACGCACTCACACACACACACACACACACACACACATATATATATATATATATATATGTATAATGTATATGTACATTATATTACATAATATCATATAACACTCTAGTTTATATAATATTATTATAAAATAGGCAAATGTTGTAACACACTGTTTATTTGGGTCATTGGGTGTTCGTGTGTGTGATTTAGTTTTATGATGTAACCTTAATAACTTAAACACACAAATCAAACTTCTTTTTGATAATTGTTACAGTCAGAGCATCTGTTGGAATGAACGGTATTTTGTATTTGTATTTATGCAGTCACCACGTGGATGGGATGGATAACCCTGACGGCACATATGTATTTTCTCAAATTTAAGATCACTATAGAGAGAAGAAGAAGAAGAAGAAGAAGAAGAAGAAGAAGAAGAAGAAGAAGAAAGCATTCTTCAAAGTTAATAAAGCTCTAACTCACAGACATTGTTACTTTTTGCAAGCGTCGCACAATCCTCGAGCAAATTGCTATGATTGAGATTAAGGTTGCATACATTAATTACAGACATCTTACATGTAACACCCGAAACAAAATAAACTGCATAATTTTGTCGATTTGTAATCGTGTGCTTGTTTGCGCATTCAATCTTTGTCAAGTAATATATATATATATATATATTTATATATATATTACATTTTCCGAATAGTTTCCCGTTTTATGACATGATATATCATATTGCTATCATTGTATTAAGAAATGGAGAGTTCCTACTTTTATATCATTTAATGAGCGTGCATGTGGCATAACAATTATGTACGTAATATGTGTGTGTGTACTACTATAGTATGTGCATAAAATAGACACACGTTGACACCCTCGAAACTCCTCAATATGAGTCTAGCTAGAGGGAGATAGGTCGCTGCAAAGGCAATGAGGCCCGTGTATAATAGTAATTGACACTACAGGTCTGGCCTTGCAATTCGATTCTCACAGTACGGTTCCCCGACAGACCACTGGGAAAGTGATCAGCCCCTCTCTCCCTATTACTACCGCATGTCTGATTCACTTGTTACATGCACAGTCAAAAGTCTTGCCTATATACATTCTTCAAAATACTACAGGCGTAGCGTAGACGTATATAATTACATTGATACAAGTGCTTAACAAAATAATAAGATATGCTTTATTATAAAAGTAGAAGAATTACATTGTACAAATTATGATATCATAATATCTATAAACTATAGAAGTAAAACTTATAATACACTGAGACATAAGACGGCATAAGGAGTGATGGAATATGAAATTGATGCTTCATTACCCAAATTCTTTTATGTAAAATGAATAAAGAAATAGCTACTGCTTACATGCTTCAAGCACGCAGTTGTCATTACCTCAGTCCATGTTATTAGCAAGTGACATTGATTACCGAGCATAGTAATCATGTGAACTGTCTCGATGGCTTGAGATGGGAAATTATCGTCATTATTAATATCATTATTATCATACATATTGCCATCATGTATTGCTATCATCAATATTGTGATTGTTGTTTTATTCGAGTGCTGCCACCATCTTTATCATTATCGCTCCATAAAACTAATGCCATATATATTTTATGAATTAAGATGTAAAAATTACTGCCATGTACAAGGAACATATTGTTAAAGCGAAATTTCGGTAGGAAGCCTATGTGACGCTTTGTAGTCGAAAACTTCACACGAATACTGTTTTCATATCTTCTAAAGAAAGCACACAAACTATTTTTAATCTAGAGTATGAAACACTCATGTTACTATGTATGAAAATGTTTTAATGAAAATTTCATCATACAATTATAGGCCTATACATCATTCAAGCATTGATCGCATGATTCACATCTCATATCATATACACATGCCTTGTGATACAATGGTCTGTTCATGGATGACTCCTATTTTGGCTGGAGCTGAGCATATATGGACAAACTACAGGAATCCCCATATTTTTTTTTCTAGTGGAAAAACTGAAAAACTGGAGAAAAAATAAAATAGAGATACTGCACTCAGTATACTTCATCCACAAAGTAACTATATAGCTACGAACAGATTACACACGTTAACCATTGCCCAATATAATTACATTATATTTAAAAAAAGAGAAAAAAACTCATGTTTTATTTTTTGGATAAAAGTGCGAAAGACGAAATAGTGCACCAGGACTTTGATACGATGGGAGAGTGGGTTTCTTCTGTAACGAGAATGGCATTCTGAAACAATCATGGTAAGACTGCACAGCAGTAGGGTTCAAAATGGTGTCGGTCAGCATAACTCCCTCGAGATTAAGTTCATTGAGGTCGCCTATCTACAACGCCACGGTCTAGTGCATATACATACCGAGATTGACTTAAGTGCGATGACCCGTTATCTTTTTTTATCGCAATGATGTTAATATCGAAAATAGACCAAAGAACAAAATGGCTGACTTACCTTTGCCCTGATGGCTCTAGACAGGCCGTAAGAAGGACCCTGGTTAGCCATACGCATCGCCATGCCCAGGAATTTCTTCTATTTTGGTCACGCCTCCTTGCACACACCCCCAGGAATTTGCCTTTAGTTATGTCCACAAGTAATATTTTTGTTAGTGGTCTTCTGGTGTGATAGAAATCGCATGCACACTTGTGGCGCTTCTTTACTTGGTCAATATCGGCCGCTTGTTATTTCACCGGGGGCCCCTCAGACCGCTACCACACGCGGCGCAAGTGAATGATATCGTCGTTTGGGGGCCAATAAACATGAGAGGGAGGATCTGATTGGCTAATTAGACATCTGTGGGATAATAGGGTTACGCGTGTAATCAAGAACTAAGATAGGAGTCCCGCGATTGGACAACAGTAACCAGTCATAAACATTCCAGCGATGTGGAACGTGTACTGTACTGAGAAGCTCAGAAGCTTCGTGAACGCACTCATTGTCTCATTCTACCCGTGACTGTGGGCCTGGAACCTTCATCAAACTGATGTAAAAATCACTCCCATTTATTACTCCGTCTCACCTTGACGAGATAGCGAATTTTGTCAGCTTCCTCTACACGTTCTGCGGACTTACGCTGGTATTATACAGTGCAGTGAAGACAAGCAACGGCGTATTCTTCCAGCATATTGGTTGCACCACAACATGTTTTACATTCTGATATTGTAGCATTCCGGTAATGCCATACTGGCCTCCCAATAGGCTGCAACGTTACAAAAGATTTCCCCTAATCCCCGTCAAAGTAGGGCAGGATGTTTGCAAAAATGACAATGATGCCAGTGAGAGAGGAACCAAGGGAGGGATATACAGCCTTCAGTTGCCATAAATGTTATACGGTCATCCGGTCTCGTGTTCGTGTGTGAACGCGCCAAAATACGTGCCTGAATACACAAACTGGTCATACAGCAGCCGGCAAGGTATTCGGTAATGTTGCCGACTATCACCCTGGAGAATGCACGTTTACCTTGGGTCATTAACCTCTGATAAAAAGGCACGAGTGTTCACATCCATTCCTTTTAAGGGCATGTAAAGCCCGCTTTTCTCTGAGAGTATTTTATACAAGCATTGGCACAGCTGCGATTTACATCGTGTATCATGCCAGACAGTTTGATGGCATATCATTCTACTTTCCAAACCAAGAAACATATCTGTTCTTGACCCCCCCCCCCCACCCCCATTCCGAATAGAAACAACACAGGACAATATGCAAGGGAATGATTAAAAAAAAACCCCTCTAAAACACACTTCAAACTGAGAGTCGGGAGGGGCATAACATCTTTAGAAGTCTGGTATCCTACATCATAATCATTACAACAACAACAAAAAATGTTTTTGGATTGTGATGGAGATATCATATTTTCACATGTCGAGCACTGCTGAGTAAACACTTCATTGAGCCCTCCTCAAGACTGAGAGGTTAATGGCTGAGGTGAAGAAGGCATAGTGGATTTCCACATGGCCATACTGTGAAAAGCTATACTGAAAAATGCTTCAGGACAAAATGTTATGCAGAAACATATCTGAGATCTTATTCATTCATTCATTCATTCATTCATTCATTCATACATAATTCATGCAAAAGATCATTTAATTTTCATTATCAAACAAAGAACAAAGCGATCAACAATCAAGACGTGTTTATAGTCGTTACTTTTTTATTATTATTCTTGTTCCATATTCCACATTTCGTACAAGTTTCATGTTGCATTTGATTTAAAATATTAATATAATATTAATATATTAAAAATAGATGTGAAATATGAGGAATCTACTCAAAAGTAAAGCGTGTATAGGATGTGAGTTCCAAAGTTATAATATAAGCTTATGATATACTATAGAGTTATAATATAATCTAATGGTACTACATGTTTATACATTAAACGAATTATTATTTGTTGTGAACGCATTAATGGATACTGATATAATATATAATTATATATATATATACATATATATATATATATATATATATATATATATATATATAATATATAATATATATAATCATATATATATATATATATATATATATATATATTACATATAATATATATATACATATATACATATATATATATATAAATAAAGAGGGAGAGAGGGGGACAGATGGAGATACATACATACATACATACAAAGAGAGAGAGAGAGAGAGAGAGAGAGGGAGGAAGGTGTGTGGAGAGAATTCGGCCATTTATATCGAGCCACATTCAGCCTGATTACAGATTACACGTGGCGCCTGCTGTAAATGGACTATTAATACTGCAGTGGAATGTTGGCAGTGTGGCAGTGTTGTTAAATGTAGTTAGACATTCTTAAAAGGTAACATGTCGGTCGTGACTCAAACTTGGGCTATGAAATTAGCTCGCGGCTTGCAGGGAAGTGTATTCCAGATCAGAGCACCCGTAGCTATGTGAAGGTTTCTAGTGGGTGTGGTGGATGATCAAGAGGTCGGTACCCCGTTCGAGTGGTTAATGAAAGTGCATGATTGCGCCTAATCCATTGACTAAAGTAAATTACCCACATTTTACGTTTATCCTTTCACTTTGTATATTGTGATTCTTTCTTTTTAATTCCCCCACTCAGTTTCTCCCCTTGTTGATTACATTAAGTTTGCTCAAACCCAATTCAATTTTCAATTCAAATCAAATTTTGTTTCCAATTTTACATTATTTTTTGTCTTCGATACAACTTCAAGAAAAACAACGGAACAATGTATTACAGTAATATATGAATATCAAGATGATTGTATTATTCTAAAAGAGAAGCTTAGGTAGAAAAAAAAAATTGAAGAGATGTGGACCACTCAAACAAGTTATAATGGCAAGGTGCCCGATTCCTGCTGTGTGTGTATTGATTGTGCCCGATCGTATACAATATTTCCAGGATTCTTTATGATACCACTGAACAAAGAAAAATGTAAAAATGCAAAGACTTTGCTGGTCTCTGACTCGACCAGAAGACACGTGTGACAAACAAAAATACCAGACGAACACTCAACACAAAACTTTATCTGTTGATCCTTGATATAGCTGGTCAGTGAGGCATCACGGACCAGATACATGGGATGCTTTACCTGACTTCCTGAAAACACGAACATCACTGTTTTCCCTTATAGTTTAAAGAAATATATTTCAACTCAATATGTTTAGTAAAATGAAATATGATAATTGACATAATCTTATTTATTTTTGGTCTGATTTTACTAGTATTTTTGTATTGATATATTGAATAATGGTTATTATGTTATAATGTTATATGGCCCCAAAACAAACATTTAATGCACCTATTACTACACACGCACAGCACTCATTACATCTTTTTCCCTCTAAAGTGTAATATTGCAATAGAAAACAAATAAAACTACTTTTTGTGAGAGGCAAACCTGAGTTATACACCCAATGAGGTCATCAGCCCAGTCAAGCCATGATGGTGACGGTCTCGTGCTTCCTTGTCGAATAAGTATTATGTACCTCCTTTTCTGTATTATATGCAACAATAGTTAATGTTTACAAATATTTTTTTTTTGTTATGCATGTAGTATAAACTGCACTTTTGTTTGGTTCCTTTGTCATTTAGTTATGTTTTGTTGAAAATTGTCACACCCATGTAATCCATTTTGACTTTATTTTATTTCATTTGAGAAGCAAAGTAAATACGAACGAACGAACGAACAATTCTTGATATAGCTAACTAGCATACGGAAATGTCACAGACCTTATATACTAATGGCCAAACTGACGTTATATACGTTGAGATACAGTAATACAAGTAGGTGAACATTTTTCAGATTTTTTATGCATCATCAAGTTAACATTGCACGCTTCTATATAACCTACATGTATTATCAATTCAAGATTTTCTTTATTCTTCCATTCTATTCTTTTTCTTCTTCTTCTTCTCTCGTTCTCATGTCTCTCTTTCTCTATTTCTTTCAATTTCTCTCTTACTTTTGTGTATACACTCTTTTATGGAACAAACACACGGTCACACAGTGTGGTTTATGTGGAAATGTCCCAATTTCATATACTATGTGAAAGTGGGACATTTCCACATACACCACACTGTGTGACCGTGTGTTTGTTCTGAAATATCTACTTTTTTATTTTCACATTATTTTGGACCGCTATATGCTTAAGTGAGAATATTGTTTTCTTATATCTGAGATCATGTCAAATATTGAGTCTGTGTTGGACATTTCATATTTTGTGTTTGTATTATTCGTCTTTGTGTGTAATGTCCGTAGGTTAGTGTGTATAAACAGCTCAACAATACATGTGTCAACTGCATACATGTATGTGTATCCTATCTTCAAAATCATTGAGCCTGTTAATAACAGATTTTAATTATACAGCATGTGGTCTCGTCTCCAAAGCAATTATCGACAGCAACACACAGAAATTTGATTTCAGATACATTTTCCATATATTATGAAAGAGTGTCATAAAATGTATGAATGAAAGGATATTTGAAGGTTTGCAAAAGTCATTATAGAAAATAAGCAATAAAAGGCCTAATAAACTACCTTGTTGAACCTCAAGTAAAGTTTTTCTTAATGTCAGCAAATAAAAACCAGGTCACAGTCGTGGTTCACCTTTTGTTTATATAACTCTTTTTTATTGACAAAGTACAGAGATTTGTTTTCATATCATTTTCAGTGTAGCCAGATATGAGAAGTATAGAATACATCGAATTAAAATGAAAATTGAATTGGTTGGTGGAACATTACATGATGCTCTTACTGCATGGCATGAATACATTCAATAAGACCTAAGCTTTATTCTCGGCATTAAAATCTCTTCGAAACTTCGTTAGCTATATACATGTATATACCTTGATATAAGCAGGCTTCTTCGGTGATGATTATTACTTGCTTACACCTCGCATGTACCTCATAGTATAGCATCTGTTCGACTTTGCTTCGTCATGCTGCAATTTTTGTATGCTTACTTTCTCATCCTATACCTATGGAGCAGAGCAAATTATGCCACGTGTAATATTCTTCTCTTTCATTATTATCCACTTATCATCCCTCCCTCCTTCATTCTGCGCATACCACACCTGTCATCTGGTCTCGTCACGTGCTGCCAGCCTTCCCCCCTTTTCACCCATTCCACACCCCTCCCTCCTAAATGTTTACCCCCATCCTTGCTGCATTCGTGCGGATGGTTGGGTGCCGTGTCTGTCACACTGCCAAAGAGCAGGCCCAACGATCTACCGAAGATGAAATGCCTTGCATTTCGCAGTTCCGTTTGCTGGGGGAGAGGTTTTAACTCGACTTCAGGCAAGGCTCAAGGGGCAACACGGGATGTATGTATAATAGTTAATATGACTACTGACATGATTCCACAGCTGATAGCCGCAAGTGAGGGGAATAGTATAGGGTAGTACGTGATGCAGAGAGGGGAAAGAGGGGGGGGGGGGAGGGGAGAAGAAAAAGAATGGATAAGGAAAAGTAGACCGGATTGCGATCATGCACACAGAAAGAAAATGAAAGAAGATTATTAAGGAAAGACAAACATATGACAAAAACCGCTCGAGTGAAAAATTGAATATGTATATATATATATATATATATATATATATATATATATATATATATATATATATATATATATATAATTATAGAGCCGGAGTCTAAATCGGGAAAATGACACTATGTTCGATAAAGGTGTTAATACTCACAAAAGAAAAAAAAGAAGGAAAAGTTGAAAGACGTGAAAGCAGGAAACGAAGAAAGGGAAGTCATTCAAAGTTCCTTAAAATATTATGTACTCATGTAAACGTTATGTATGTTGCTTTATTTTTATACTTTATGTGGAAATAAAATCATTTGAATTAAAATTGAATTGAAAGGAGAGGGACAAGGAAGAAGAAACGAGTCGCCAGGATGAGAAATACAAAATAACCAGGTAGTGGATCTATAGGAGAATGATAGAAGTATGATTGTGAAGAATAACAAAACACGATTGAGAAAAAGGAAGAGAAAACAGACATGGGGAAAAAAAGGTAATGAGAACAGAACAGTGGAGAAGAATAGGAAGAATAAGTGCTCTCTTCCCCCTCCCGGAACTTTAAAATAAAAAAAAAAAAACAGGGAGGGGAGGGATGGCCGACGGCTTCAAAGGAGACTCGGCCAGAGGGGTGTTTACGCCAACTAGGCGAGGTTGCAAACTTGCAGAAGATTTGAACCCGCGTGTTTTCCACACTCCCCTGGACATGGGCCCACTGGATGAAACGCGAGCGTGGGATAGCTTTCGCCATTTATGTCTATCGTGTTCCCCTGTTAGCTCCACTGTACTCAGCATGTGTTGCGCGGTATTACTTTTTTTGTTTGTTTGCCATGTTGTGCTTGAATTTAATGGAAGCGATATCCCCCCCCCCCCCTCCAAAAAAAAAAATCCAATATTTAACAACTTAAGCAAAAATCTCTAACAGCAGTCTCAAATACGTTTTGTAAACACTCCGATAAAAATCGTTCGAATTTGTTCTAATGGTAAGCACTTATCCTCCCTGGCACTTAATATTTCACAGAATGAAATGTTCTCTTTGTTTTTCTCCGAGTGGGGTAGGGCTACCAAAGTAAAAAGTCCACCTTATGCGAGTGAAATTGGGTGCACGTTACGAGCCCGACAACCACGAGTCATACAGCCCACGAGCCATACAACCCACGAGTCATATACATAAGTTATGCAGCCCACAAGTCACGCAACACACGGGGGGGGGGGGGGGTCGATCCTGAGATGTTGGGGGGGGGGGGGCAAGCATAACCCACCATCTTGATAATTTCGTACCTTTACCTTTTGACTGAAAAAAAAATGAAATATTTTACTTAAAGTGTGCACCAGATCAGTTTATTACATGTTATATGAAAATGTAAATTTCCCTCGTGTTGGAGAGAAATCTTCCAAGTTTTGCCCCCCCCCCCCATCATGAAAACGGATCGATGCCACTGCAGCTCACAAGTTAGACACTACGTGAACAAGGCCCATGAGCTCGACATCAAGTGAAATAGGTCCACGAGGTATGCAGTCCACCAGCTCGACACAAGGCAAATAAGGCCAATGAGTTTGACACGAAGTAAACAAGGCCCACCAACACGACACTAGGCAAAGAAGGCCTATACGAGATCAGCATCGATCGCTCAATGTATTACGCAGTGTCGGTCTCGCGGGCTTTTTTATTTCCTAGTGTCGAGCTTGTGGACCTTATTTGCCTGGTGTCGATCTAGTCGGGTATGCGTTCCTAGTGTCGAGCTCATATGGGCTGTCTGAGTCATGGATTTTTTTCAATGCCGAGCTCGTGGGCTGTATGGCTCGCGGATGTCAAGTTCATGGGATGACCCAGTGAAATTGGACATAAAGATGAAATTTATTTGTTTTTAAATTCAACACTCTTCAATTCTATTTTTAATTGACTACTTAACAAGAATGCTACAATGAAAAAAAAAAACACCCTTGTTTCTCATGTTAGTTTCAGTCTGAAATCCCCTTAGTTGGTTCATAGTTTGTGTTAGTTGCCATGTTCCGCTTCGAGTGTGAAGTAAGCGAAGTTGGAATAGATGACAACAGGAATGTAAGATATGTTTACTCATAATTATATATATATATATATATATATATATATATATATATATATATACAGTATATATAGCATATATATATACATATATATACATATATATATATATATATATATATATATATATATATATATATATATAGCATATAGTGTGATATGCTGATGTTTGATAATTTTTATTGTATGATATGTTTGTATGCTACATATACTCACTATATACTTATTTACAGTTACACATTGTTGAATGTGTTGCAAAGTGCCAAAAAATATTGCCAAGTATGCCATGTAACTATTAACTCATGCTCAACTTATATTTGATATATTGTGCTTATGACTCCAGAATTGCTATTCTCAAAACCATATAATTCGTTTCACAAACAGATATTAAAGCTGAGGAAGACCACGGTCGAAAGCTTCACAACTCTGCCGGTTTCATGCGACATCTTCTGTTATCTACATTGTCTCAACTATATATATAGCATATATATATATATATATATATATATATATATATATATACATATAACACATGCCCACAAACACATTCACACACCACACACACACAAACACAAGCACACACATACATACATTACATTTGACATGTTGGAGTATGAGTACATTATGTTTGTGCATGTAGACTTGGTGTAGAATAAAGGTCGTGTTCTTCTCCGTCTCAGTGCAGAGATACATGTGATATTCTAAGGGCATGCTGTCTCGGTATTCAATCAGTGGTGACTAAAGACCCCCCCCCCCCCCTTATAAACAAGTCTTGAAAACAAAACAAAGAAAGATCTAACAAAGCACCCCACAGGCTCAATACCATGACGACGACTATCCTTTATGCTCCCACTCTGGACTGGCATTCTGCAAATGGCAAGGGCGACCCCAGCGGTCATGAGATGAAATGGAGAATGTCATCCAATCTAAACCATGTGTCTCCGAGCAATTCCAAATATTTTCGGCAGTCTGGCATGCCAAACATTCAAATCCATGTACCCCGTATACAAGCACACACATACTGCCGCTAATAAAGCTAACATGCCGACCGGTGTCGAAGTAATGCATGGCTGTGTGCTATTGATAAAACAAACACTGCAGTGCCCTATACATCTTCGTGCGTGGTAATGGCTGATAAGACTTACTGTAGAGCATTTCAATTCTATTTCATCCAGTCTGTCGAAAATGTATTTCTATAAGGAGACTGATTCATGACAAGACGACAGTAGAGGCGAGTATCTCCCCTCACGACGTACATCATGTTCAATCTTTCTTCACATGAACATTAGACAGAATGCTTTCACAGAGAAAGAGTTAGAGAGACACACACACAAAGCAAAACAAAACAAACAAAGGAAAGCAAAGGAAAGCAAAGCAATCCTTGCAAAGTAAACGGCAAAGCAAATCAAAGCAAAGCAAAGCAAATCAAAGCAAAGCAAATCAAAGCAAAGCGAAGTAAATCAAAGCAAAGCAAGGCAAAGCAAAGCAAAGCAAAGCGAAGAAAATCAAAGCAAAGCAAAGCAAAGTAAAGAAAATCAAAACAAAGCGAAGCAAAGCAAAGCAAAGCAAAGCAAAACGAAGCAAAGCAAATCAAATCAAATCAAAGCAAAGTAAAGCAAAGCAAATCAAAGCAAAGTGAAGAAAATCAAAGCAAAGCAAAGCAAAGCAAAGCAAATCAAATCAAAGCAAAGCGAAGAAAATCAAAGCAAAGCAAAGCAAAGCAAAGCAAAGCAAAGCAAAGCGAAGAAAATCAAAGCAGAACAAAGCAAACAAAGCAAAGCAAAGCAAAGTAAAGCAAAGCAAAGCAAAGCAAAGCAAATCAAAACAAAGCAAAGCGAAGCAAAGCAAAGCAAAGCGAAGCAAAGCAAAGCAAAGCAAAGCAAATCAAATCAAAGCAAAGCAAAGCAAAGCAAAGCAAATCAAATCAAAGCAAAGCAAATCAAAGCAAAGCGAAGAAAATCAAAGCAAAGCAAAGCAAAGCAAAGCAAATCAAAGCAAAACGAAGAAAATCAAATCAAAGCAAAGCAAAGCAAATCAAAGCAAAGCGAAGAAAATCAAAGCAAAGCAAAGCAAAGCAAATCAAAGCAAAACAAAACAAACAAAGCAAAGCAAAGCAAAGTAAAGTAAAGCAAAGCAAAGCAAAGCAAAACAAATCTAAGCAAAGCGAAGAAAATCAAAGCAAAGCAAAGCAAAACAAAGCAAAACAAAACAAAGCAAAGCAAAGCAAAACAAAACAAACAAAGCAAAGCAAAGCAAAGTAAAGCAAAGCAAAGCAAAGCAAAGCAAAGCAAATCTAAGCAAAGCGAAGAAAATCAAAGCAAAGCAAAGCAAAGCAAAGCAAAACAAAACAAACAAAGCAAAGCAAAGCAAAGCAAAACAAAACAAACAAAGCAAAGCAAAACAAAGTAAAGCAAAGCAAAGCAAAGCAAAGCAAAGCAAATCTAAGCAAAGCGAAGAAAATCAAAGCAAAGCAAAGCAAAGCAAAGCAAAACAAAACAAACAAAGCAAAGCAAAGCAAAACAAAACAAACAAAGCAAAGCAAAGCAAAGTAAAGCAAAGCAAAGCAAAGCAAAGCAAAGCAAATCTAAGCAAAGCGAAGAAAATCAAAGGAAAGCAAAGCAAAGCAAAACAAAACAAAGCAAAGCAAAGCAAAACAAAACAAACAAAGCAAAGCAAAGCAAAGTAAAGCAAAGCAAAGCAAAGCAAAGCAAAGCAAATTCAGTCAACGATTTTCAAGTATGAAGTGTATTTGATTTCATCTTTATGTACCAGTCTTGCCTAGTGTGGTAATCATAACGAGTTGAACAAACTAAGCTTTAATTATGTTCTGAAGTCGTCAACAATGCTGTTTCTCACTTTTTTTTATTTTATCTTATTTCTGAATTTCTTTTTCATGCATAAATGAAATACAAAGTCAATTGAACAAACCAATTGAGCACAGTATAATTTGAATCTGACAGTTAAAATAGATAAAATTGATTAAATCAAATATCCAACATTTTTTTTAACACAATGTAAAATGAAAACAAACATGCATTATTTTATGCATATATTTATGCAAACATATAGGATCCCATGTATCTGCCGTTCAAAGACAAATTAAGCAACTTTTGTTGTAACAGAAATACAGGAGACCATCATCATAGCAAACGCTTGACGAGGACAATGGCCTTAGAAATGGTTGTCTAAACAATACGACATAGAACAATAAAATATTCAAGATACCACTCACTGAGTGGCGATAAAGAGAGAGGGAAGAATGCGGAGAAAAAAAGTGCAGCGGTGCAATGTGCAAAATGTGAAGTGTTTTCGTGGATATGAGTCGTGAATAATATGTGTTAATGTTCATGTTTGTTGTGTACGTTCTGTGTACGGTTTTGACTATACGTCGGGAAGAATGAAAAGGGAGATACAAACTGCCAAATAAAATGTGTGTTACGCCACATCAGCGCATTGAACTTCTTACAAATATTCGCTCCAGTATGGCTGCTCGTTGTGGGAGTAGCAATCGCGACATCACGGGAGTTGACCAAACATTTATAGGCCCACAGCTTCAGAGCTTTCAAAGGTTAATGGTATATTATCAAAATAACCCATTCGCTATATGCGAAGTACAACAGAAATCAATAATCTCTAAGGAGTTGTTGAAAATGGTTTCAAAAGACAATTATGATCTCTCAATTCTTTTTGTCTATGTGTATTCCATGAGAGGAAGTAATGACTAGTTTATCAGAGCAACGGGATAGATTAGAAAATTCATTTTATATGTAACGCCTCGTTATCTTCTGGTTTGCTTTGTCTATATCTTTGTGTCATACAAGTCATGATATATATATATATATACATATATATATATATATATACATATATATAAACATATATATATATAATGTATATATATATATATATATATATATTATAAATATATATAATATATACATATTTATATAGAGAGAGAAGGAAATATGGATAGATGAATATAGAGATATAGAAAAATTATATATATGATCTTAAATAACATAACAATAATAATAATAGTGATAATGATGATGATAATACTGGTTACTTGTAAAGCGCACAGGTCCACTTTTCGGTGCTCATGGCGCTTCAACAAAATTAAAAGATAGATACATACAGCAGTCATGTACAAACATGACAACAGAGAAGATAATTTATTGCAAACAACAAACAAACAGATGTCAGATAAAGAGCACAATATTGTTTCGAACATTATAGATTGCATTAAGTCTTCAGTGTGAAAAGAACTGATACATTTTAAGTTTGGATTTCAATGTTTCTGTATATAGATGACAGTTGCCTTAACTGAATAGGTAACTGATTCCACAATATTTTGTCCAATAACGGAGAAAGCACGATCTCTCCATCCATGTCTTATTTTGGATGTTTGGAGTAACAATGCATCTGATGACGAATGTAGACTTTGTGTCGGATTGTATTTGGGAAATAGAGTCACGTAGGTATACGGGAAAAAAGAATGAACTAAATGATGTACGGCCTACTAATAACAGAATCTTAAAAATAACCCCCTTTTCTACAGGCAGCCAATGTAGAGAACGGAGAAGACACTATACTAAACTGTTTAGCCATAGGGAACGGAGTTTTAACAGAGGTCGACGGCCGTGTGGGGAGCTGGAATTCAGTGAGCGTTGATTATGCATTCGAAGTGTGTATTACAAAGCATGCATTGAGTAACATAATTCATGATACTGAATGTGATACCCATGAGCAAACATAAACATGTACATGACATTACACAAGCACATACCGTCTCCCTCTCCATCTCTCTCTCTCTCTCTCTAATAACTATACATTATTATAAACATACCTACATATTATACATCATATACTAGTACATGATGCAAATATTAAGCATGTGATACTGTATAAAATATGGATATAATACAGGAATCATTAATGGACATTAACTTCCATTCTTTCTTTGGATTCGTCAGGAGTAGATATTAAGTTATTAAGATATTAAGTACAACCCTGACATTCCTATAACCTATCGTGAAAATGTCAATGCTGCTTTGATGCAAGTGTAATAAAGATTCTTAATATTGCCCCGTGCCCACAAAAACAAGCAGACACAACAAGTACAATATGCACAAAATAATCTCCTCCGGTGGGCCCCTCCCCTATTCTACCATATGACTGGCATACGACCCGGAGCCCATGTAAAATTAATATACCGTGCATAACGAGTTCGGAACGTAACGAAGAGCACTCCCTCGTTAATCTCACAGAAGAATGTGACACTGCCACTGATCACATTATAACACAGGCATGATCCTCGTAATCCGTTTCCACGCGTACGGGAATTTGACATATTCCAAAAATTCCACGAAGCGCGTCACGGCTCTCGTATTTGTCGAGAGAGCGCCACCTACACACTTCCTGTGCTATCACCACCTATAGTCTTAACGCTTCGGACTGCGTCCTTGATTTGTTCAATTTCTGACATCATGGACATACCTTGTATATAATACATTGTGCTCAATGCTCAATGCAATGAACGTTGTCCGCACCCGTTTGGAAGGGGGGGGGGGGGGTTTCCAAGGTATCAAGGTCATAGTTCTCCCCGCTCAGACGGGAAGAATCAAAGGAAAGAACCTTTGGAAATCTGTGGGTGTTGCGATTTTTTCCCCAGATTTTTTTTTCTTCATTTTTTCTTTTTTTGACAATTGCAAAACCGTGTGTGTGTGTGTGTGTGTGTGTGTGGGGGGGGGGGGTGGAGTCCCCCTGTTCCCCGACCACTGTGGACTATACTTACAATATATTCTTACCGAATTAAAGCTTTAAATTTTACGGCTTTTCCCCCAGAATTTGTTGCTAATCCCGTTGTGTCCTCAGTATCTGATTTTAAAGAAGCTAACGTTTGTTGGACTTAGGCCTATATTATAATGACGTCATGAATGGAAATATAGGCTATGTCCTATCCAGCGATGACGGCACCGACACTTAAAATATTCAAACCTTTTGAATCGATTGTCCGATTTTCCTCAAACTTTCACTAACGTGTTCTACTAATAATGCTGCTTTCACTCAATCCCCAATTTGTATTTGGGTTTTAGTTCCCTTTTAAAGGTCGACTTGATTCCAAGGCAACAAAGTGTAAATTTATTTACTCCTTCTCATCGTTACTATTATTTCTTCCATTAATATCATAATCGTTCCTACCTATTATAATAATCCAATCATTTGCGTCAAAATTTCGTCCTTTGTTTTGTTCATGCATTGCATCATGTACAGTATGAGCCATGTATGTTCAAGATTATTATCTAATTTTGATTTCGACTCGAAGTCAAAGAGCGCTATCATGAGGTTGGTTTGACCGATCAAAATAATGACGAGCTAACGGAAGATGCTGATTACAGGAGAAATTTGACGGAGTGGAGCATTTTGGTGATGACAAAAAGCAAGACACATAGTACAGACACATGCTTTGCGTCATACTTTTCCTTGTTAATCCATACACGTTCACGTATAATCACGTACCAGCAATGCTTGTGTTTGTAAGCTTGCCTGTTATTATTCCACGTGAAATTTCCAATTCAGTTTACACAGCAAGGTACTGATAGTGGTGTGCGTTTAGATATCATATGGTGCCATCTAATCGAAAAACATGCCACATCATTATCTGTAAACCTATATCACGATTGCGAGTTAGCTTAATATCAGTCTCTACAGCAGGGGCTTCGGATCAGTATTAGTGTGTATAGGTACCAGTCCTATGACTGTGTGACATGGTGTGTCGTGGCTCGTGCCGGTGAAGCGGGGGTTGATTGTGTCAAGGGATAACGCTCCCCCTTCCCAAAATATCTCTGACACAACCCTCAAAAACCATGGGTTTTCTTGTATTCTAATTGTTCCATCTTGATTTTTTTTTTGTTCTTTTAGCTATCCCCTCACCCGCCTCTGTTGCAACATTGTTAAACATGATATCAAAGGAGATAGAAAAAGAAGAAGAAAAAGGGGGAAATGACACGAATGACGTAAATGTGTCTGTTATTTTTGCCATCATAAAAATGCCCCTCCCCCGTTCTCCTCCTTCAGAGTGTTCCTGGATCCTCGGCATCTTCCATTAGCTCGTTAGGGGGAAAATTTATTAGTAACCAATCCGGCATTGGCGTGCCTTCGACGCCAAGCCGAACTCGTCGCTGCGAAAGACTCCCCATCACTGAGTTTGATCAGGGGGAGCGTCCTTTATGCCTCCGTCCATAATTGCGAAGCACGGGTCCTGGCTCTGCCGCAGTGCAGCGGCTGCATTCCACGGCCTTTCCGCGGCATTCTTGGCGCGACATTGTGGTGAGCTGTCCTCCCCCGAGGGTGGCGGGTTGCTGCGTGTTCCAGATTCCGTACCTTCCAGAATATACTCCCAGAAACCTCCCCGTATGGCGGACGGATGATGGGCAGCGCATGGTCTAGACTAGCTTGCAACCTTTCTGCACAATCTCACGTGGACACGAGAGGCGTAGTCATGGGAAATGGATTTTAATCTCAAGTCTTAATCACAATCATAACAACTTTTAAAATCAAAAAGTCATTTTCATACCGAACACTCTCCGTAAAGGCAAAGGCTTCTTATTGCAGTGGCGGATCCATATCAGAGGTGGTGCACCGGGCGCGCGTCCCCTCTTTATTTTGTGTTATTTTAGAAAGAAAAAAATTGGGGGGGGGGGGGGGCACTTGCGCCCCTTTAATTTTGTAAAGGTGCCTCCCCTTACGGAATTTCAAATATACAGTCGTATGTGTGACAAACGCAACTAAAATTGACAATTGAGCGCACAAAATCCGGTTTGGTTTCACAGATACACCGGTGTCTGTTTATAATAATATTGTTAGTCTGCTTTGTTTTATCATATTCACAGTTGGGTTTCGTCACGTAGTGCAGGTGCATTAGCGGAGCCCTTCCTTGACAACTGGTGCTACATCTGTTTGTGTATTTTATTTTATGAATGTCTCTCTCTAAACGATTAACGAACACCAAAGGAAACACGCCAGCAGCGTTCAGAGGGTGTACAAACTTTGGTTTAACTCATCGGCCCGAATTCTCGAAGGTGGTACAAAATGAAACCATTGGTTTAACCCTATTAAGCCCAAGCTATTTTGACCCCTCGCAGGCCCAAGGGGGGGGGGGGGGCACATTGTGCCCCCCCCCCCCCTATATAACTTTTTTATTATTTGATGTATCATCGTCATATTTGGCACATGGGTAGAGCAACTCATACTCTACATGACCGTACATTTGAATTTTCACAAGGTCACCCATGGAGGGTGCTATTTACAAAAATATAAAGAAATACATAGGAAATATGCTAAAAACATTATTTTTCGGTATAATTTCTTTATCCCCATTATATATGTCTTGTTATAGACCAATCATATTCATATTTGCCACAAATGATAAGCAAGTAGAATTTTATTATTTGTTATGTTTGAAATTTCTCAAGGTCACCATATGGGGGTGCTATTCATATCAACATATTGATACATTATGAGACCTGAGATGAAATGTTTGGGATGGGTACATGTATAGATATGACATTTCATATTTGCATAATAGTGGAATTTCGAGATTGCAAATTGATAATATGACAAAGTAATGATATTAGGGGCATAACTTGGGTGAAGGAATCAAAATAACTCAAAATATAAGGGCAATCTGTAGAAAATATGATTGTTTTCAATTATCTCTATTATATCTATTGTTTTATGCCTTTGTCACATAAAAACAAAGGAAATAATAAGAAAAACTTTCCAGGACCATAATTACTTCAAATTTTGCTTCTTCAACAAATTTCAGCCAAGAAATACCCATTTTATACACTGTAATGCTGTTAAATGAAATGGGAACAGAAAAAAGATGCAAAATCTGACTGACATGGTTGTCAGTTTATGGTTGCCATGGCAACCAGCAACATCAAATATAGCTAAGTTATATGTCAAAATGTTCGCAATAAGATTTTAGGAAAAGTCACCAAATTTGATTGAAATCGGATTAAGGACGAAGGAGTGGCAAAGGAAAATCTGGTAGGGGCACAATGTGCCCCCCTTGGGCTTTATAGGGTTAAATCATGGACAAAAACCATGGAGCGCCAAGTGTCGCACGGAATATTTCGTTATGAGATTGGTCATTTCGTTGACAAAATGACCGTTTCGTTAACGAAATTATCAATTCGTGGTCGAAATGTTCATTTAGTTATAATGTTGTCATTTCGTTACAAAATAATAATTTCATCGACGAAATGACTGATTTCGTAACGAAATATTCCGTGCGACACTTGGCGCTCCGTGGTTTTTGTCCATGGTTTAAACCATGGTTTCATTTGTACCGCCTTCGTGAATTCGGGCCATAACGTCTTCCAGATCGCTTCGGGTACTACAAGGGAAAATGTGTATACTTAATCAGACATGACATGTCATATTTCACTTGTAATAACCACTTCCTTACCCCACTCTTCGTCGACACGCTTTCAGGAAACGACCACTAGATGGCGCTAAGCATGTACTAGTGTGGCTCTGAACACTTGGGTCTCGCTGACTCTTACACCTGTAATAATATAATCTCATTTACACCAAAGCTTCATTGTCTTGCGTTTTTCATTTTATTATGTGGACTTGCTTTACTCGAGTCCTGAAATGTGCGCTTTTTATGTTTGTTTGCTCCAACTCATCTTAAATGTGATTATAGAAAGGATAATGGTTTACCAATCATCATTTTCACGTATAAATCTGCACCGAAACCAATGCAGTACTCCCGGATAGTACTGTACCCCCACTCCCCCCCCCCCCCCCCAAAAAAAAAGGTGCTAAATCTGAAAGAAAGCGTATCCTGCCTCAAAATATATAAGGTACATTTTGGACAGGGAATCTCCCTTATCAGCCACATCCAATTTGTCTTTAACAGGCATGTAGTGCTGATGACTTACTTTCTAATGAAATTATTTCCAGACCTATTTCAGTATCTTTCGTAAAAAGAGAGAAAAAAAGTAATGTGACTCGGGCTGTTCCACTTATGCTAATATTTGCAGGTATCAGACCTACACAGCGACCATGCTCTTTCCATTCGTGTCATCAAGACGAGTGGAGTAACAGCAAAGAGCTTGTAATAAGTAGGCAGTGATAAAAATCATTTTTAGTTACAGTCACATAGCAATCACACTGGAGGTCATAACACTGGTCTTCATGTTATCTGTAATAGAGAACAGTGGCTTATACATTGTGGAAACTGAGGGCGCCATGATTGAATCATGTAGGCGCAGCATTGTGGACAAGACCACACAACTCTTCTGTGGACAGGACAGCAGTAGAGACCTCTGAGGTCCGTGCAATCTGTAGGCCCCTACAAACTATTGCATGTATAAAAAGTTCGAATAAGCCATTTCGTAGTTCTACTTTGCGCATGAGCAGAAAAAGGTCATTGGTACCAAAACACATGATGGTTTTTAAATTCACGGAGATAAGCATGTTCTGTGATATAATGATTATTCATGCAATCCTTGTACACGATACTTGCCACTACATCCACCTGACTGCACACCTGATATTTGGCAATACGAATGTAACCATGCTTCAATGCATGCAGTACAAAACAAAGAAATGGATGCTTCCCCCGAGATTAGTCTTTGTTTGACGGACCATTCTGGTCACCTGGTCTCGCTATGCAAGATCATTTTTTGTTGAACACGAATTCATAAATAGTTTACACCGGGCAGACTTACCGGTACGCATTATGTTGCTTTGAATATGAATGAAGTGCCTAACCAACTACGAAAATAGAAAGGTCATTTGTACCAACGTGCATATGAGCTAATTACGAACTGGCTTATACAAAACAGATAACCGCCACCGACGTGCATAAGGATAAGGAAATAGAATAATTTGTCATGGGTTCTACCACACACTGATTAATTTGGTGTTTCTTTTGATGTAGGGCAATCTATCTATCAGTGCCAATAAAAAAGAAATAATAAAACCAAGAATGTCATGAATTTGAAGATAACCGTCGAATATTCAAAGGTTAAAGGTCATCATTAAATAGAGCAAAACAGAATGTTTCAATAACAAAATGCTCATTACTTTAATAGAAATATTTTTGAAGATGTTATGAAAATTATTACAAATAGTTTATTTTCTTTGTATTTCAGCAGATTCAATATCTTGACCTATTGATCTTGACCCCCTGGTCATGCAGTCCCCCCTCCCCCCCCCCCCCCCCCCATGTTCTGCAGCCCGTGTCTGCAAGCAGGAACCACATAGGTCACAAAACTCATTGATTGTCCCATTGGTGTTATGTGCACCATCAAACACAAACGGGTAACTTTCTAATAAAGAAAAACAAACAAACAAACAAACAAACTTTAGACATTTGAGAATGCACATGTCAGATTGATAACTGTAAGTTCCTTGAACTTGTCACGTCACTATCATAAAGACTTTGTTTTCAGCTATAGTACATGTATAGTGGTGTTTGTGTGTGTGTGTGTGTGTGTGTAGGTGTGTATGTGTGTTCCTGTGTTCATCTGATTGTGTGATTTGGTTTGGTATCAATTCTTCAATTTTCTAGACTGATGTTAAGTTATGTATGTGTATGTATATATATATATATATATATATATATATATATATATATATATATACACACACATATATACATGTTATACATATACAACTGTACACATACATATACAGAGCTCAACATTGATGGTGGCCCAGTGGCAGAGGGCCACTAGAAATTCAAGTCAGGCCACCAGATTTATCTTTCAGTGGCATTCAAAATGGATTGTTAATTTGCTTTAAACTTTTGGCCACTACATACATCGAGTCTTTTTCATGCCACCAAAATTTCAGATCCAAAGGTTTTCATGGTGGACAAATAAAGTTAGTGTCAAGGCCTTATGCACACACACACACACACACACACACAAACATATATATTCAGCTGAAAAAAAATATATATATATTCAGCTGAAACAGACTGTCCAGCTAAACAACGCCTGCATATATATATATATATATATATATAGTAAATAGGTAGAGTGAAATTTGCGTTGTGATTGGTTGGATAGCATCACGTGATTGTGTAAAAATTTTGTTACAGTGGCACGACCGTGCCACCATAACGCTTGTGACAGTGCGTGCCTACGCTTTATGTACGAAGAGATTCGCGCAAGGCCTAGGGAGGGCCGCCGAGGGTAGGGACGTAGTAAGACAAGGCCAAGCATTCAACGTATGCGCGTGTTGAGCTCTGAATGTAGGAGTTTATAAGCGAGTCTGCTCTGTGATGTGCAATACGCATACACGGCTGTACTAGCGTATCGCACGACGCTGTGTATGTAAACTACGGTAGGTGCGGTTAACTCTGCGTACAAGTTAGTGCGGTGCCGGCGGTACGGCGAGTCTTGTTAGATCTAAATTAGGGCCTAGACCTACGGAAATGCATGTAGATCGAGGAACCTAGCTATTTACTATATACAAATGATGCACAGGATAGAGTGTGTTAAACCGTTGTCAATACTCGAGAGTGCGCCGCACCTTCACTAACGCCACGAAATAATCCTGTGCATCATTTGTTTTATAAAATGGGTCGAAAACTAACAGCATTATTCACGTTCCTTTGTGGGTCAATACCAGTCAGCTACATGTAGCACTCGCTCAAAAGTCAAGATGTCCGAAGTTCATCCCAAACATTTACGCACGTCGCACTCGGAAATCCCGCACATAACGTACTGTACGTACATACGTATAAGAGTATACGTACGCGCGCCACGTACTGTTATGCACAAGAAAGGCCGCCGGCTGTTGTGGCAGCCCGCGGCCCGAACTAGAAGTTGTTTACAGGATTGACAGCGCGTATAGTAGCGCGTGACGCACTTGGAACAACTGATTGAGTGCGCACTGCTAGTGTAAACATTGTGACGTACGTCAGGCCAGGGAGGTGGAAGAGAGACTCTTCTTAGTGCATACCTGAAGAAATTAATGCACGCACACGTGACTCATTTCAGCGCTTCCAATTGGCTACTTTCTTGAACCCATTTTATAATAACAATTAGTGCATGTTCTATTGATGCACCAGTACTGGACTATAGAACTCCAAATACTAAATTATCCCTCGTGCAGTTCTATTCACCTCGGCCTGCGGCCTCGGTGAAACAAAACAGCACTCGGGATAATTTAGTATTTGTCGTTCTCTAATCCAGTATAGTGCATCATAGAGCATGCACTATCTGTATAATATATATATATATATATATATATATATATATATATATATATATATATATATATAATGCAGGCGTTGCTTAGCTGGACAGTCTGTTTCGGCTGAATATCATATATATAAATATAATTTATAATTATATATATATACTTGAGGCAGACATTGCTCTCAGTCTTGTTATATCTTTTAATCAAGCTTTAAGCCTGTCATCAGGCCTTCATTAGGATCTACCAAGAGAACAATAATACCGTATTATCAAGTCTATCTTTCACTATATGCTACCCACAATGAGGCACTGTGTACGTTTGGGAAGGGAACTATCTCTCGCACTATATGTATATATATATATATATATATATATATATATATATATACAAACATCATATACATATAAATGTGTATGTTTGTGTGTGTGTGTGTGTGTGTGTGTGTGTGTGAGTGACAGAGGACACAGAGAACTATGTAGAACCATTACAATGTGTTTTGTGTTTGATTTCATGTCTGAATGCACCAATCTGCATTTGCCTTCTATGTCTCAAGTAACATTTTTGACTATGCAAACATGACAAAAGAAAATAATAAAACATGGACTCTACAAGAATATTCACATTTGTTTCTTTACTTCAAAAGACATTTATTCATAATCTTTCAAGATGAATACATAGCATTTACAACATCAATGAAATTTGCAAGGTGTGATATCTTTGTACCTAACAGCGAACTTGGACAAATTTATGGCTCCAGTTTCTCCATAGAAACATTAATTTTGTGGAAAAATACCTTCCAAAACCAATAAATATTTGCATATATGTATATATCTGATTATATCTGACTGCCTCTACAAAACACATATTATACTGATTACTATATATCAAAATAATAACAAATGCTGACTAAAGAACATTATTCTCAATGGAGACACAGGAGGACGCTGCAAACATTACACAATACACTAATACAAGTAGTGAACATTTATTAAAAAAATAACACAAACAAGAAAAAAAAAAACCCCACTCTGGTTCAATAATTGCAGTTATCAGAGTTGGCACACAATTTCATGTTAGGTTAGAAGCAGAAGGGCTTTAATGCTGGCTGGCATGGTCCTGTGGAACCAGTTCCTTCTGCTTCTCAACTGGCGTCTCTAGAAGCAGAATCACTCGCAATTGAGATCGTCCCTTTTCTCTACGCATTGCATTTCTTTCTATCTACATTGTGTTAGTTTCAGTTTGCTGTGACCTGCTGCCTGTACTGTTCTTGAAACAGTAGGTAAACTTATTTGATGTACCTATGCTCTGTCACTAGAGGGGCCACGAACTGGGGGAGGGCTGCTGCAACCCCCCCCCCCCACACACACACACACACACTTTTTGCTCATCAAAAACAACAACAACAAAATAAGGAAAAAAAAATCACAAGACCCATGAATTTTAATTTCCAAAGATTCCACCCTCAGATTCTTCCGTCTAAGCAGGGAGTTTGACCTCGACACCCCCTCCAGTCCCGCAGACGCCCACACTGAAAAACGTTCCGCACCCCTGAACTACACAGTTCCCCCTTGGCATACTGTACGAGCTGAAATTTTCGCGGTGGTTTTATTTTCGCGAATTCGCCTTTGAACCGCGAAAAGAACAACACGCGAAAATAACAACGTGCGAACAGATAAGCACAGTTCGACCTCGCAACCGCGAAATTAACAACACGTGAAAATGTTCTCCTAGTAGCAATTCGCGAAAATATCTGTACGCGAAAATTTCAGCTCGTACAGTAGTACCCAAGGGTACACAAAACTTGGCTACCGGGATCCAATGGCATGGAACGTTTGGTTGGCTTTGCCAAATCATCATTAAGAAGATCGATATGCAAAAAACGCCATCCCATTATGCGAAAAACACCATCCCATGCAACTCTGTTTTTTTTTCTTTTAACATTTCTATGCTCTATTTCTACTATGTCCAAAACCAAAACTAAGCTCCAGTAAGGCCTATATCTCTGCAAATTCTTACGAATAGCCAATGAATACAAAGAACGTCAAACATGTCACAAACTACTCCAGGATCAGCAACGGATGCGAATATTAAATTTGTTGGGCAGGCATTGTCTTGTTAAAGGGTGTGTACAGTTCTGGTCGAGATGAAAATTTAGCTTTGAACATTTTGTGAGATATTCAGAAACCACTCTATAAGATGTCAAGGAGCACGCATTTCTAAAGGGTATCAAAAGTTTATTCGATGAAAATCGGTTTTGAAATGCCTGAGGTATCCAAAAACAAAGTGAAACAAAGAGATACTAATAAAGTTGGGGCATGTCGCCTTTTATTATTAGCACTTTTTTGGATATCTCAGCCATTTGAAAACCAATTTTCATCAAATAAACGTTGAATCCTTCTTAAAATTACATGCTCTTTCATATTTCATAAGAGGCTTTTCATTATCTCACTTAGGAATGTTGAAAACATGAAACCCTACCTCAACCAGTACTGTACAGTCCCTTTAAGCTCTTGTGTGAAAGGGCTTTCAGCCTCCCCTACTTCACATCAAATTTGTGCAGTCTTACCTGGGATAATTCACACAATCCTTCATAAATATATTCCTCTCATATGCATATTCATGACATCCATGAGAACTGCATCGATTGGTTGATGATGACATCATCAGCTCCTAGTGGGTGTGTCCACAATTAGCAGGTGCTGTGTGTATCCTAATTTCATTGGTCCACAGTAGGAGGAGGCAATTAACAGATGCACTGACACAAACATACCATAAACATTGCACATTCATCAGCAACACAAATATACGATAAGCTGGCAACTTTTGATGACAAAAATAAACATTTACGAGTTGTAATCCTCACAGAGGCAGAGTCATCAGCCAAAATTCAGTCATGTCCATAGTAATTTAAGCCTGAATAGAATAGCTTTCATACATCAAACACTTTAAAAACGTTCGTGTAGAATTTACACCCACATGAGCAAGGGAATGACAGAGGCTTTTAAACTCTTTCTGTCCACTCTCTTGACTGGCAACGTTTTGAAGAAAATACTGCTCAAATTCTATTTATCCCACAGCACACATCATTGTATTGCAGTTTGTCCCAATGGATAATTTGAGGTCTTCAAAAAGGAGAGAAAAAAACCCAAACATGTTATCTCTTTAGTTCAGAAGAAGTAGAATGCAAAATAGAAAGCTCAATATCATATAACACATCTCTGTTGAAACTCTTTAAAAAATACATACATCTGCCCAAGAAAAAAAAAATCACTAAAGTTAGCCAAGTGCAAGGACCTTCTTTTTTTCTTTTTTTTTAACAGGGTTTCCATAGTTACAATAACTGATTACACTTCATCTCCAGGTGTCAATTGGCAGAACCAGGCAAAATGTCACGATAAAGATTTCAACATAATCTTCTCGATGTGACAAAAACATCTGACCAACTACAATTTGCAATTTTCAAATTGACCTTCTTAGTTTCAAACTAACACATGAAAACTTATTCAGTCATCTGTGTACTGCATTTACGTTGTTATTTTTGCGTACAGATATTTTTGCAAATAAGGAGGTCAAGGACATATTTGCAAGATGTTATTTTTGCGATTTTGATACCTCCGCTATCATATGTGCACTAATGCCCGTCAGTATTTTTTGTGTGTGTGGCTAAATTTGAGGTCCAACAGTGATTTGCGAAATTCACGAAAATTAAACCCTCGCAAAAATAACAGCTTATACAGTGCTCTCTCTTTTTCGGGGGGGGGGGGGGATAAGCTTTTGCAATCAAGTGTAATCAAATATAATGTTAAAGTTGAGAGCTGGGAGTCAGGATAATTCAAAGACAACCACATTTAGAAAATCAATGTTTAGTGACTTTATCATACATTTCATTGCAAAAAGGTTGGTGAATGACATGAAATAGCACATCACAATGCAACACTCACTAAATTTAACACTATAAATGTATCTACTTTCTTCTTTTTTTTTTCAAGATGGCTGCAAGAAGCTGTAGTCTGCTGACAATGACTTGATCTATATATATATATATATATATATATATATATATATATATATATATATGCGTACATATATATAAACTCATCCCAGCTATTACACATTTGTACTCCAACCATGACATATTCATGGCTAGCACTGAGAAGGTTACAGTCATCATTACAGACATATCCAAGGATATCACTGGGCTGAACTACTTTTGTCTAAACTCACACCGCAGAGACAGCAGGTGGTGTAAGAGGTAAGTGGACACATATCACGCTGATTACTGATACTAAATGCCATCCAAATATGAATATTACAATATTACAATGAGGTCTCTAATGAGAGGGAAAAGCCAAAAATAGAGGCTGGGTTCTGTGAAAAGCTATGGATTAGAAGGGAGGTTTTAGATGGACGTGTGAAGATGGGGGCAGGATTAAAGAGAGTGGTACTATCTGTGGAGGCACCATGCATAACATGGCTTTGAAAATTTGTCGCCTTTTATCTACGTATACCCAGCCACTATGATAATCTGTATAAGCCACAGAACATTAATTTTTAAATACCACACATTTTTATTTTTCTTCCCTGAAAATCCTCCTGACTCCATACTTTCTAATAATGTATCAATTGTCCCAATTATATATAAAAGAATTAATAAATGAATGATAGAATCTACCACAGCCGTGGCCAGATAGCTCTAGCCATCAAGATAGACACAGTTTGGAGAATACTGGCTTTAATAATTCAGATGCAGTCAAGCATAGCAGAAGTTAGATACATTTCAAAGTTAAATGTGCTATGAAAACCAAATTTCAAATTATTCTTTGGCTTTGAAAACCTAATTTCAAAATATTTTTAGGCTTTGAAAACACAATATCAAAACATTCTTGGGCTTTGAAATTCAGGCGAGATGTAGTTAACAATGAACTTGATTTTTCTGAACAGACGTCAAATTCTCTACTTCATATTTTACTTCACTTTCTACTTCACTTTCTGCAACTGTATCAGGGTATTATGACAATGGATCATAAATACTGCATAAAAACTGGGATGAATGTGAATAGCACACAAATTCTATAACCTTTGTTAACAGCCTAAATGAGAATTTGGCTGTTTCATCACACAAACTACAGAAAACAGTCTCTCTGTTGATAACAATAGTCATAAATATTTCCCCGTTGTGCTTTTGTATGGCTTCATAACAAAGAGTGGGCATGTCCGTGGAGTATGGAATGAAGCCAATTTGTGCTTTGATAAAGACACAGCATATCTCAACAGCTATGAATGAAACAATTTGGAAAAATGGGATTCCTCAGCATGCATATCACAATGACATTGTGAGTTTAAGCATAACTGGACCCTGTTTTATGAAGAGTTATAATTGATTATATAGTTGATTTCTATGGTAAGTCTTTGACAGCGTGTGTGGTAAGGACATTTATAATCGATTACTGTAAAAGTAGAAATTTTCGCCTTGTTGAAAACTTGGTGCATTTTGCGCGACCAGAAACTAGTGCAAAAATAAAAGCATGCAAATATTTCTGCTTGCCATATGTTCCAGTAGTTGACGTCTTGATTCTGCAAAATTAAAAACACACAAAACTCTTCTAACCCTACTGAGCACGAAAAATCAGTCGCACGAAAATATCCACTTTTACAGTATATCATTTGACAAAACGGGGCCCTGGTGTAAGCATTTTCTGTGTATGTAGGGCACATGAAGCAAAAAAAAAAAAAAAAAAAAAAAGTGCAAGTCAATCCCATGATAACAAGCTATTACAATGTATATGGTCGACTCCACGTAACAACATCAAAACAAACAACATTAAAAAGGTACACATCTGAATATGACTGTATGAAAGTAACCAGGTAGAAGGTGATTATCAACAATAGACACTAATCACTAGCCAAAATCCTTGACTATTTATCACTAGCCAAAATCCTTGACTATTTATCACTAGCCAAAATCCTTGAATATTTATCACTAGCCAAAATCCTTGAATATTTATCACTAGCCAAAATCCTTGACTATTTGGGCTTGTCTCTCATTTTATCATATACACAGTGATAAAAAAAAAAAACACCTCATAAGTAATTGTGTAATGATATCTACCTACCAGAATATGATCATGGGTATTCTAAAATGAAGATAAAGCTACATCAGTTTCAGGAACAGATCCCTCTGGCACCCACTGGGGTGGTGACATGAAAACAAGAACACGGGCTACAAAAGTTCATCTTCGCATGTTACTGCCGCTACAGCAAGCCACCACACAAATGCAGTGTGGTGGATTGCCTCTTCCAAAACTCGTCTCTTTTTATTATGTTCATGGTGTACAGACACACTTCTAAGATGAGCTAATGGTAAAGTCAGACACATCTAGCTTATTTGATGAATCAATGTGTATCTTTTCTAAAGAGATTTGTTTATTTGTACCATGTATAAACAATAAATAAAATAAAATGAAAAAAAAGAAGAAATTTGGAATGCATTTTTTTGGACAAGAGAGGATCTATCAATTCAGGAATGCAGAAGAAGATGACAAAATATGAAGTGAAATGATCCACATTTGAATTGGTCCCAAATAACATGTAAAATTGGTCAGAGGTGTGCTGTAATCTTATGTAGCACTTCATACTTTGCAGCAAAACATAATATACATTGTAACACAGAATAAATGGTGGCTGAACAGAGCTTATCACACTTAAAAGATGTATCAATCATGGCATAAAACAAAAAAATTACACAACAAAGACATTTTTCCACCTTTAACAAAAGGGTATTATTTTGACAGTGAGTGAATAATCTGTTCCAAAAGCTAAAACTGAAAGACAGCAATTATCAGAAAATACCAACAAAATCAAAGCAATGGCACAATGTAGCCCCAGAAGCCCAATTAAGATATCTTGTGCCATATCTTCATTCAAGAAGAAATGTGATATCATCATTTATTTTTCATTGTTACTTTTTCCATCAATTGGTTTTCAAATGCTCTGTGCATTTTACCTCTCATATTAGGGGAGGGGATGGGGGGAGGGGGATGAGGATAGGGGAGGGGAAGGGGGGGAGGGGAAGGGGGGAGGGGAGGGGAAGGGGGAGGGGACGGGGGAGGGAGGGGAGAGGGAAAAATATTAATTCATACAGACGGAAATGTAATATCATTTTTCCTTTTTTCTGTTCTTTTGTTTTGCCTCTCGGTTTGGGGGAAGGGGTGGGGGGGTGGGGAGAAGGAATGGAGAGGGGCAGGGGGAGGGGAGAATGGACTTTTAGGTAGTGACACTTCATATACTAATAACAACAAGTACAGTACTTTTACAGCTGCATCAACTGGTACGGTGGATGGCAAGTGAATAAGAGAGGTAAATACAAACATCACATATATATTTGACATTGAATACATACAGATTTATACGTACAGTGTACATTCTACGACAAGAAGAATACAATCACACTAATGCACGCACTGAAAAATACTGGGTTAACAATCTGGAGGAGCAAATAATGGAGTTCATCTGTGCTCTCCTACACAATGGCCATCACAGAATATTCATGTACAGGTAAATCATTCCTCCCCTTTAACCCGTTGAGGACGGACTGATTATGCTACAACATGCATTTCCCATAGAACCCTGCCTGAGTATACTCGGAACTGGTCCTTAATGGGTTAAAAAGATTTGGGGGGGGGGGAGGGAAAGGAAAATGGAATGAAAATGAAATAAAAAAGACAAATAAAAAAGATGAATCCTGCACAATTCTGCATTCATCTTTTTTTCTTTTTCTTTTTTTTTTGGGGGGGGGTGGGGGGGGGAGGGGGGCACTTCTTATTAATGATATCAATCATACTAGCTCTAGTCCAGTGACGCAACATTTCTGCTCCTGCGAAAATTGTTCCGGTCTTTTTGTCTCCAAGGACTTGGGTAAGGGTTGTGATAGGGTTTTAGGATTAGTTTGATGTAAGGATTAGGATTAGGGTTAGGGTTATGTTTGTGGGTAGAATTTATGTTTGCAGATATTTCATGGGGGCAATTGTTGCAGGAAGAAATGTCATGGAACCTTTTAATAAAGTCCCAGTATGACTCCATCCAGTAGGTACTCACTGAATCCTGCAATGGGGGAGGGGGGCATTACAAAAAGTGCGGTGACATCCTCCATAGGAAACGAGTGTTTTTAAATGCACCGCGCAGAGCGCACAATCAGGTATAGGACATTTACACGGACTCTCGACTTTACAAACTCATACCTCCCAGAATATGTCTTTTCGCTTAAATGCACCTGGTTTTTATGAAAATCTAGATTTCAAGCTTGCTCTACATACCTCATTTGTAGAGTTTTGTGAAAATTTTACATCGGTACCTTTCGAGTTGAAAATTAGGTGTCATTTCTCACTCAAACGCAATCAGCTCTACGACAACACGCAATTTTACATTGATGGCGCGGTGTGCCAACTGTGAGCCTGAAGGCCATTTTGGGAGGGTTATTTTACTGCCATACCTGTTGTATGATGCACCTGCCTAGTAAGTTGCAGCAAATACGCACGCGTATTCATACTGAGTTTGGAGAAATTTTGTGAAACTTCGCCATCGGTACCTTTTCAATATTCATAAACCATGTCAGTTTAGCCCCGAGTGAATAACCCACCAATATGTTCATACACTAAAGCAATTGCGTGCTTCTCACTTGAACACGCTACGCTGATTGGCTAAATGTCATTGGCCTTACGAGGTCGCATCGGGTCAATGCGTGATCGTGACTTAGCGCGTACATGCAATTCGTGACGTAACAATAGGTGCGCGTGTCGTTATTACTATTTAGATTTAATTAATAAATTAATACATTTGCTCAACGTAGCATTTGTGGCGCGTGATTGCATCATGAATATGTATTATTCTTTAACGCTCAATGCACTGTGACAGGTAGTATGCAAATGACTGATCAACGTCATAGCTCATTATCTGTTTGTCACTGTTCGCGTGTAGACTCTTTGTAATGGTGCTACTTGCTAATCTCAGTACACCACATTGATGAGGTTTGAACAGGGAACCTTATGATTTACATGTACATGACTGTTGGTCATAGAACCACAACATTACTTCACAAAATACACTCAATATTGGTGTTCTGAACATTTAAACACTTAGCACACAGCTCTGTAAGCATGAAATAGTATGCAGATAGTTTATAAAGGCGTTAACACAGAAGCTTGGGTGTGCACCTGTACACTGTTACAATAGAATCTGGAAGTGAACATTGTACAAAATTGTACGTACATGCAAGGTAGCTTGTGCCCCTTGTTCAAAGGTAGCACACAGGATTTGATATGACCCAATAATTAAAACGTCATTCAATTGCATACTTGTTTTCATCTTTGGGCCAACTTAGCTTTAGAATGGAGTCTTCGTATTCCAGACTTTTATACATGTATATATGTACGGGTACTAATCTAACATAGATCTATACCAAATCACTCTTGCAAATTTGCAAGACATAACAAGGCTGAATAACATTAACTTGATTGGCACGCACTTATGTGAGTAAGAAAGGTTGAAAATATTTTTTGTCTATGAGTTGCTATTACATTTGAGCACACTGCACATGGGTACACCTCTAGAAAACCAACAGTTGCATTCTGACTTCGATTAAAGCACATCTACACAAACTATATCATCGACAGACATCGACAGACATCAAACTTTCCAGCTTAAAAAGTAGACTACCTACTTTGGTATTGGATTTAGATCATTGTGCCTCGTGGAACATTAATACTTAACACGTACACAAGTACACTTTCAGTCACAGCTTTTGGTCAAACTGATGACTGTTGATTACACTCGTACATTGCACTTGGCCGTATTCGGCGCCTGGTCCGGCCAGGTAAATGCGGCAAGAGTTTGAACGTCTTCGGTGCGAGCTCACGGCATGCCTCGCGAAACTTTTTGATGCGCCAGCAGTATATAATAGGATTGAACGCAGAGTTCAGGTACGTCAGCCAGAGGATAATCGTGTGCATGACAACAGTTCCTTTGTTCTCAGAAAAGTGGTACACAAGTCCACTAATGGCGTAGGGCGCCCAACATATGACAAACACAATAAATAACAACAGTATAGTGGTGAAGGCTCGCGTCTTAAAACTCATGTCCACATTGACACGTGAGGGTCTATGAAGTCCAGCGAGCCCCAGCTTTGTGGCCTGGCTAATGCTCAGCGACTCCGGGTGATTCTGAATCCGCAGCGAGTTCCGCCTGACAGTGTTGAGGATGAAGAAGTATGAGAAGAGCATGGCGGTAAATGGAATGAAGAACACCGCAAGCATTAGGAATATGTAGTACACCTTATCAGCTGGTCCGTCAGTTTCAATCCAGCACTGCGGAGGTCCAGGACCTTTCGGATAGGCGAACTGCCCCCACCCGACGATAGGCGGAAAGGCCACCAAAAAGCTGCACAACCAGGAAAGGAGGATTAGGACCTTTGCCCGATTGGGGTTCAGTTTGTCCTTGCGGTGGACGATAATAAAGTAGCGGTCCACAGATATTGTGGCAAGAATAAGCGTGGACTCGATGACAAAGAAAAAGTAGAGGAGGGCGGTGATCTTACACATGACGTTCTCGAATATCCATTCGCCATTAATCAGCGAGATGAAAGTGAAGGGCATGCATGTGACGGCGACCATGATGTCTGCGAAGGCCAGGTTTGCCAGGAGCAGGTTGATGGCAGATCTCATGGCCGGCTTCTGGTAGACGATTAGGCACACAATGCTGTTACCCAGCACTGCAAAGAAGATCATGGCTACCATCAAAATGCCCAGTGGCACCACTGCCCCCAGTCCCATAGGAGGATGGTCTGAGGGTGATGTCTGATTGGACACATTGCTAACAGACGTCCTCCACTCCTCCGCTACTTCAAATGTGCCCCTCGTCATCAGTGATATCGCAAACGTGGTTGAATGTGTGCTCATTTCCATGGCATGAAGCGGCACTGATCTTCCGACAGGGCTCTCACCAGGGAATAGGCTGTCGCAAATCTGGCTCATTCCTTTGCAATCACTGGACACAGCGGCAAGAACTACATGGCTTCACACCAATTCATCTGGCAAAACACGGCAGTGTTAGGCTCTACCCTGGTGCACATCACTTATCTTGAGTTGCATGGGAGTTGCAGCATTATCACTTGAGTTGTAATCAGCGTCATTACGTGGTGACACGTTGAACAAACGTACGCTTCAGCATCGGAGATGTCAAATAAGGCAGAGGATACTTCTCGGTGCTGCTGGTGATGTAAGAGTGGGCATCTCCCTTGATTTGTTTGAAAACTATGATGAAAACTGCACGACTTTCACAGCAGACGTCTTGATCACGAGTGGGCAAGGTGGGATGCGCACAGCCCAGTGTCTGCATCAAGTAAAAACCCTTCATGAACACTTCCACACTCCTCTGCGACAAATCAACAAAGATAACGAGATCATGGCACAGCCCATCATGACTCAAGTGCTCTTCACTTGCATAATGCACAGTGCTCACGGGCCTGTCCTCAGACTCCAGTCATCTTTCACACATGTATTGTACATGCACCTTCTTCTTGCACAACCTCCTCAGCACTTTGTGCGTCGCTGCTACAAACCTGTGCTGTTACTAAATCTGTGCTAAATATCTCGCTGAAAATATCACTGCACAGTATGCCAGTACTGACACAATCAATACTGTACAAATGCTGAGTTGACAAGCTATGTTTTTGCTCATATTTAGCTCTGAATTCTGGCATACACACCTGGATTGGCAGTAAATCAATACCGCCTCAGCTAACCTAAATGGCAGACTGAGGTGCTTGGCACAAGAAGGCATTTGTGAATTACATAAACCAATTCTAAGTATAGTTTGATGAAATGATACAGGAGCACACAAAAAAATTTATAGTGTTAGAGCAGGCAAAACCTCGGTCTATTTGACATTGCAAGATGTATAAATGTACCTTCCTACGACTACAACAGCCATAACAATTTCTATAGGTTGGAAAATATCAGAGTTGTTTTTCAATAAGACATTGTGGCACGATTCTCTCTTCCCACGATACCAAGGTTGGTGCACAATAGATTTTCATCAATTTGCCAAACACAATGGACACATCTGATTGCCTGTTTACCGTATTAAAGATTTTACATATATGCAGTAAAAAAACACAACACTTATTTGGCTGAAGTGAAAATCTAGCCCACTCTTAATGACAAGGACTAACCAGGCGTTGCCTTATCGTGTGCCATTTGCTTTTTACTTTTCCTGCTCTTTAATTTGCTAAAGAGAGGATGAAGCTCAGAATTGCTTAGAAAGCAAAAGAAAAAAAAGGAAAAGAAAAGGGTCTAATTATCTGGAATGACTCCAATGTAAAAAAAAAAATGTAACATCGTACAATGGCATGTGCAATAACGCTTGCTAATTAGCCTCAACACATCACTGAGTATAATGTGACATTGAAAAACAACCACCAAAAAAACAAACAAACAAACCCAACAACAGCAGCTTGTGTATTAGACTAGAGTTAGTCAGGTACAGGGGAAATTATTATTTGTTGGGTGTGATGTAACAAGGAAAATTTACGGTTGTAAACAAGCTTGACGATATTCCATTATTTCTTCCAGTGAAAGGCTGTTTGTTTTTTTGCTCCTTCTGAGGAGAGAAAAGCATGTGCTTGTCTTCAGCATTCCATGTGTAACACTAAAAAGCAAAAATCTGCAGGATGTATTTTTCGAGAAGAAAGTTTTAAGAACAACAACAAATACATGCTGGCTCTCCAAAGTGATGCATATTAAGAATGGGCAACATATTTAGACTCTGCCTCTGTATTTTACTGGTTAATGATATGTCAGTACATAATGTTGCCATGCGCTACACAAAGTGGTCTCTTTATTTTCTCTCGGTCTCTAAACTTGCATCCTACAACTAGCTGTAACACATAGAAACAAAGCCAAAGCATCTAGCAGATCATTTTTTGGTGGTGTTGGCAAAATTCATAGTAATGGCTATATTTGGTTGGACAGCATATCATAAATGTCTTGGAATGCATGATGAAATACAGCAGGGCATACACGTGTGTGTGTCTATTCTTTACTTATAACAAGCCATTATATTATAGTTTACTCATCATGCTGAAAATGATTCAAGCTAAAACCTGTTCATCTTCATTTGATTTCAAATAGTTCCTGTTTCTTATGATCTCTACAAAAGCCTCTCCTTAATAAAACTTCCAAAAATGCTGTGCCATCAATGGCTTCTCGCCGTAATCACTGCACACGTGCCCACAACTGACGAACTTGGTGTAACAATTACTAAGCTGTCTGCCCACACATTCAAAATGTAGGACAAGGCATTATATTGCTTCAGTGTCCAGTTGCAGGAGAAGATGCACAGAATTATGTGTGCATATAGGATGTTCCTTAGTTAGTAGTTCCGCAGGACAAGGTTATTCTGGGGTGCTGACATCAGCTCACTGAAATTGTAAATCATTTGATCTCTTGAAGCGCATTATCCTTAGTCACAGAAAAAATGCTTTCACCAGAGCAGAGAATTTCGCCGAGCCATCATCTCACGGTTTGCTCTACGCGCAACCTTTCTCTTCCTTCACAGGTGTTATCACACTACTGTTCTCTCGGCGAGATGCTGGGAATCTGCGATGATCTCAGGGAATTATCCAGGATCCCGCAAGCAGGCACCTGTAGGATGGCACAGCCAATTAAGGATGCTACATGTATCTTACAGCCAGCACAATGAGCTCTATTTTTTCTGTTGTTTTCTGGTCTCCGCCCCCTTTTCTCGGCATGAATATGTGGCGTCACTGAGATGAAATCTCCAGATAGATGTAGGCCCGGTCATGTGACGCTGATGATGAACCCAGGATGGTTGACAGTCTGTGGTCACTGCTAATTGGTTCCATGTGTGTAGATGCATGTACGTACATGTACATTTACCACCTTTCTCCAAGCATGCCTAAGGTGGAGACATGAAGAAACAAAAATAGGAGATAAGTCATGAACGATGGGACAACATGACAACTATAATGCATTTATGATCATCTGATATGAATGTAAATGTTATTGAAACAATGCTTGATATCATAAACTGCCCCTAGGATGATATGTTACAATGCAAATTACTTTATTAATGATTCCAACAATCAAAATTTCTTAAATTACAGGTAGGTCAGTTTTCACTTTAATTCTATTTTCACTCCCTGCACAATCAGTTTCAGAAATTTGCCCCCCAAAAAACAACAACAAAAAACCCAAAACAGAATCAATAACCATTAAAAATAAACAATGAACCACAAATGGGAATACCACACAGCATCATACTCTTGTTTCATTGACATTTATTATACTGTATGAAATGCTGCACTTGTACAATACAGTATATGAAAACTATGATAGAGCAAATATGAAAATGTATACAGACGGTTTCTTCATCAGCTGCAGTGTGTGTGTGTGTGTGTGTGTGTGTGTGAGTGTGTATGTTGTAGGAGGGTGTGTGGATAATATACTCATGTAGATAGTAAGACGGACACAGCAGAAACGGCTTTAAGAGACAGGGTCAAGTTAGAGAGGAAGCAGCTTCAATATCCCATGGGGAGAGATTATGAAATAAGCACGATGGAGGCATGGAGTGTCAAATTTCACAAAGAGTGGTGGGGGAAAAACATCCAAAATAATGTGGCAAAGCTATGATTACAACACCATCACCTGAAAGGGGCATCAAATGACTTGCCTCAGGACAAGGTCCACAACATGTACAAGCGTAAGTAGGTAAGAAAACTGCATTATGACTACAAATTGACAACTGCTCACCATTTTCAATTGCAACTATCACATTTTGGTCATAGTTTGTGGCTTACGCCGTCTGCAGAAAGAGTAGGGTCTAAAGCTGAATATTTCCAGTTCATGAAACTTCAAGAATCACGGTGATTTTGGGTTAAAATTGGACATAAATTACCAGTAGGAGAACTTTGGTGGCTTCTCTAGTGCCTCAGCATTGTGCAACCACCGGAACTGTTACTGTAATACAACAAATTTTCGCCAATTTCGTAAGCAGCCAAGATTCACAAAAAACAAAATGCACACAACAGTTCTTGTTTACACTTTTCATAGATATGAATTAATATGCCAGTGGCATTTTGTGAAAACTTCGCGCCTTTAATATTTCTGATTTTACTGTAATTGGGCAATAGAAGTTATAGCCTGTAGATGGCAAGTCTGACTAAGGTATAGAGCTAAACATATCCAACATACACTTCAAAAGAGATATAAACATTATACTGTAAATATAAGTGCAGCACATGTACAGTATAACATAATTTCTGGCTGGTCTCAAATGCACCACATAAAATTATGATACAATTAGCCATTAACATACATACTGTACATGTATGTACCTTGTATGAAGGGGTTTTAAAGGACAAGTTCACCTTCATTAACATAAGGATTGAGAGAATGTAGCAATATTAGTAGAACACATCATTGAAAGTTTGAGGAAAATCGGACAATCCATTCAAAAGTTATGAATTTTTAAAGTTTTTGTGCAGTCACTGCTGGATGAGACTACTGCAGTGTATGATGTCACATGCGTACAACAATATAAGGAAAATATAAAGAGAATTTCACAAAATTTCATCTTTTGAAAAAAGCACACATTCCCTTGACTCGTTACTGACATATGTTATGGGTAATATTATTCCCATTGCCTTTAGAAAGAGGCAAGTCAAGTGCTCTTTTATTATGCGAAAAAAGTAAAAATATGTTGAATTTTCTTTACATTTTCTTTATACTGTTGTACTCATATGACATCACAACCCTTAGTAGTCTCCTCATCCAGCGGTTCCAACACAAAAAATGTAAAAATTCATAACTTTTGCATCGATTGTCCAATTTTCCTCAAACTTTCACTGATGTGTTCTACTAGTATTATTGCTGCATTCTCTCAATCCTCATGCTTATGAAGGTGAACTTGTCCTTTAAAAAGACAATATAGGTATAACATTCAATTGTAGTCTTATTCTTTTCATGTAGGGCTCTCAAGATGAAAAAAACTCACACAAATGCCAAATGGGATGTGGTAGAAGTGGAGGTGGTGTCTCAATACCGATATGTCTAGAAAGCACTATTTACACGACATTTGGCATTAATGATCAGCTTTTTGACACACTGTGGGTGTCTCAAAGGTTCAGAAAGTATGGAAGACAGATTGTGTGACTACACATATTTTGTCTTCCTTTTAAAGTTTGTGTGTCGCTTTTGCAACCTTGAAAATTAGATTCCTTTCATCTACTGGTACATTGTAGAGGTTGGTACAATGTACATGTAAATTCAGATCTTTCCTCAGAAAAATCGAACTGGAAACATCCCTATGATGTAAATGGGAAGCAATACTATAGATTTCCAGAGAATTTATTCAGACAACAACAAAAAAAATTCCAACCCTTATTCTTGGAACAAAAAAGGAGTGTATTCACGAGTGACATAGTTAGTTTTTCAGTTCTTTTCTTACATATTTTGGCGAGTCTCAATGTGTCTGATTTTTCTCAAAATTTTCAGCGATCTACTTCTCTAATTTGTCTGTTTTCATACAATGTAGTATCAGGATGAACTTTCCCTTTAAATGCCTTCTACTGTAACTCATCCTCAGGTGACAAGGGATTGAGAAAGCAGATGTTTGGTAATATTTGGTTGCTGTAACTGCAAGATTTCAATTTGTGTCTAACCAGAACTCATATCAAAATGCAGCTGATCCGTACAGTGCCAATCTCAAGGATTGCCAAATTTCTCACAAACACTACCAGGGCAATCGAAACTTTTCCTGAAGATAATCTAAACAGGTGAAGCGTGCTACATTCAAGGTTGACTGTATGCAATAAATGAAGCTTTAAAAGCACATCACAACTGCCGTACAGTATGTATGCTTTTATTTCATATTCCTTATATCCATTGTCATAACACATGATTTGGTACACTTCTTGCGATGCTCTTTCGCTAAATTTGTGATGTCACCTCCAGACATGTGGGCCCGAATTCACAAAGGCGGTACAAATGAAACCCATGGTTTAAACCATGGACAAAAACCATGGGAGCGCCAAGTGTCGCAGGGAATATGTCGTTATGAAATCAGTCATTTTGTCGATGAAATGATTATTGTGTAACGAAATGACAACATTTTGTAACTAAATGAACATTTTGTCCACGAAATAATAATTTTGTTAATGAGACGGTCATTTTGTTGACGAAATGACCAATTTTGTAACAAAATATTCCGTGTGACAGGTCCAGCTAGATGATTTTTTAATAAAACCTGTCATGAGAGAGAGAGAGAGACCAAGATCTTCAAATGAATTACTGCACACTGAATCCCGTAGATGTTGGTATCAAGGGTTCAGCCCATTAAAAATGAACACCCTTCCCAAGAGATGGCATACAAGCAATTATCTCCTCTCTTTCCTAGTCAATCAAACTTCTAAACAAACAGCATCCACTGAAAACACAGACGTACGTCACCTTACATAACCAAACATTGGGGCAGTGTCGTGTGCCATCTGAAACGTTTGCCGTGCAAATTGCACTTTACACATTGGCACACACATAGACTGTGTGCCAGCCAAGTGCATTTAAACGAGAGTAGAGGAAAGATGACATGCTGACAGCATTTAAACGTGAACATGACACATGTAATGAATATTCTGAAAATCAATATTATTCAGATCTCTTATTGAAATATATTATTTGTTGGTGGCTACCTGGTACACCTTGTGTACTTGTGCTGAGTTCTAAAAGGAAGTGAATACTGCACGTATGGCTTTTCAAATAATAGGAAGAAACTAAAAATAAATGACAAAACTCAAGCATGTGTATATTAATATAAGATACCATCTCACCATGCTGCAAGAACCAACCTTCAATAACACACATCAAATTCTCTGTCCTCTCCTCTTCTGCTATCTCTCAAGCCTCTCTTAATATAAAATGTCTGTCTGGCTAGCCAACAAAATAAATCTATTAAGTTCTTTCCAAGTGAATGACCTTCATTCAATTTAACTTTTCATGTTAAATGTCACTCACGCAGTCACGTCAGTTTCCTGATCGAGGCTGGAGAAATTGCGCTGCAACGTGATACAAATTACATGCACTGTATGGCTATTAAACTCATTTTCTTTCATGGACCACTTCACCACTTCTCACATTTCAAGCGCTTTGTATTTCTTGGTGTAACACCAACCCAATGATTTGCATACTTGCAACTCCTCAAATTCTCAAACATTGGAATATTACCAATACACTTTGTGCATGTGGGTTGACATGTAACATTGAATTATCAGCTGTTTTTGTAAACATGGCGCAATATCTGATGGCAGGTAATTTCTTATGCATGCTGACTCACACATATTATAAATTTGAACTTTGGTCAAAATTGTCAATATTGTATCAAAATTTTCCTTTGCTTTTGATATACATGATGTATGTTTCGCCCATTTTCTTTTTTCTTCTGTTTTTAAGGCTGTCTTATCTTGAAGATATGCTTACTTGACAACAGTCTTCTGCATTCACACTCCCAATACATGTGCCATAATTCAGTCAGATCATTTGATTCACTATATCCAGAGAGGTTCCCAATCAACGTGTTCTCTTTTATTATTTTCTTCAATCTGTACACGTATATCTCAATTATGTTCAGATGTACACACTGTATGTTTTATTGTCTTGAAAATAAAAAGAAATGACTGTATTTTTCATTTGTAATAATAAATATATATATTCAATGCAGAAAATGCCTAATAAATTCATTTGAGTTGAAAAAAAAAATGTCAAAAATGGTATCAAGCTGCCGCCATCTTATGCAGAGAGCTCATGAAATACATTATGTACAGAGCAGTCATTTTAACTTGAAGCAATACTTCCTGAACAAAATTAACCCGTTCCTTATGGGAACCTGGTATACCAGGTTCCCGTGGGAGCAACTGATATACGGGAACCTGGTATACATATACCAGGTTCCCAAGATGAAGATAAGAGTGTCTACTTTCGGGGGCCTAAATTCATGTTTCTTTGTGTTGTAATGCCCAGTAAAATGGGTTTGATAAAAAGATAAGAGTTCATTCTATCACCGTATGTTCTCTTTCTTTTGGAAAAATGTGTATATCACAGCATTTCCTTTTTTTTTTTTTAGTTTGCGCCTGCTTTGCTATAAAACTCGTATGAACGTGTACATATAGCAATCGAAGTTGAGCTCGAGTAGATTTTTGTGTTCGCTGACCCCAAGTCATCTCATTCAATTGCCCAGTTTTTTGTAGAACAAAAGAGTCTGTGAGCCCATCAGCGCACGCTCTATTCATACCTTACACTCAATCAATGTTTTCATTGTTCACTGGCACATGTAGTTGACCGTGGAAAGGGAATACATGCACCGCCTGACTGCTTTCGCTCAGGTGGATTACCAACCTGTCCGTTCTCTGTCAACGGGCAAAAAGAATCTCGTTTGGGAGCATTTAAGACACTCACAGAATTGCGGAAGGAACGGGTTAACTGCATCGATCTGAATGATTGCCTCAGACAATGTACATGTGTACACCATCTTAAAGGGAAAATTTTCCGGTGGGAAGTGACATTTTCTTGTAATTCATTAAAATGAGCAATGTATCATTGAAACATTTATAATCTTTAATAATTTATATTCATTCCTAACATCTATATTCATAACAATTTGGTCGGAAGTTTAATTCATTATCAACTGGAAACCTAATACAATATGATGTTTCAATCTATGCTGCTTTAGCAGGAATATTAAACTGCAGCAAAACCTACAATGTATGATTGATATAGATCTATTTGAATGAAAGTGATCAATTCAACGTTCCACAAACAGTAAGTCTACATCTACCTCAGATATATTCACAGTCTCTCAAAATGCAGTCCAACCAAAGTACCCTAGATTTCTGTATTAGAGTGTAAACACACTGATGCAATCTCATATATTGCCATTCACTAGATCTTGATTTTCCTGTCCACATGTATGTGTGTACAGTACATAAATTAGCATTTGAATACAACAGGAAATATTCACACTTCATGTTTCTGCTGATGACAACATAACTTCAATTAGGGAGTCTCTATCCCTCACTCTCTCTCCCTCTCTCACTCTTTCTCTCTCTCTCTCCCTCTATCTGTATGGTATCTGTATATCTCTTGTGGAAAACTAGGTGGTTCACATCCATATTGTACCTCCTCTACCAATCTTCACACCAGTATAAGATCACAGTATACACTGTGTACAGTATGCACCTACAGTATTGTAGGTATATTGTAAATTGAAGTAGTGTTCCACCTTCATCTACTGTACTATGGGCATTCAAAGCCACACAGAGCAACCAGATTTACATGTTATTTGTACACGTGCATGCATGCCTTGCTTTATAATCTACAGTAGATGAAGACTTGTTTTTTTCTTCTTTTTCTTTAGTGGTGAATTGACAGGGTCACTGCAGCATCCTCCCTTAATTAAACATTCCTTGCACATACAGGACTGTAATTTGCTAACCACTTTCGTTTACTCGTTTAAAAAAGGACAAATATTAGTTCGCTTCCCTCTACAGATGCTGTCCATGCATCAAGGCTAACAATTCATTCCCTTGCAATCCACTCTCCCTTTTAACTCTTTGTGTAGTGATGATTGGCACAAAAAACCACATAGCATTGTACACACTGTCCAAAGTCCTTGGCAAGGGAGGGATCTATGTGGTGGTCTATTCTAGCTAACACACTGTGAGGTATAGCAATGATTACTGGTACTGCAGCATTGTTAGGTTTATCATAAAAGAAAGGGGATGAATACACACAGGTACACACATTATTACAGCATTCTGGTGTACTAGATCTATAGAGACATGCCAAGTTCAGAGAGCAGTTAAGTGTGAGATGTTTGCATTTTTAAGCTGTGAATCATTCTATCTGGTGCATACTTCAAATGATATTCTGACTTATTCTGATTAAAAAACAAATGCCTCAAATTGTTACTGTTTGTGGTGGTTCAAAATCCATGCTGCTTTATGTGTGTGTGTGTGTGTGTGTGTGTGTGTGTGTGTGTGTGTCTGTCTTTACTTATTTGTGAGGCATGGGAAAACAAACATCACAAAGGAATTTCTGATTTTTTTTTTTAAATAAATCAGTACAACATCACATAAAGTGTATGAGAAAACTCTTTGTAAGGCAAACTGTGTTAATACTTATTTGCAGTTTAAATGTAGTATTTCTGCATTTGAACAGGAGTTGACATGTGTACATTCTCATACTGAGTCACACAAAATGCATAAGTTTGTATAGACTGTAAGTTCATGTGTTAATAACATATGTAATTTGAATAATGCAATATTCATTTATACAACTTTAGCTAATATGCAGGTGACTGGCAAAATCACAATCTCAGAAATATTGTCTCCAGTAACGGAAATGCTGTCTTTCAATATAATTTGATTTGATTTGATTTGACTCACTTTGTTTCCGTGACCATTAAGGAAGAATGTGTTAAGTATGAATGCTTACATGTATGAAGCAAGTAACCATGGGTCTGATGGCAATAAAATTTAGATTTAAAAGTGCTTTGCCAAGCGGCAAAGCCATTGCAGCCATGGGCTTTGGATCAGGGACTTTGCGAGCAGGGAGGTGGACCTTCCCGTCGTGACTCTTGTGAGTGAAAGTTGATAGTCTTATCCACAGAACCACAACAGCTATTGACAAGCAGAAGTAAAGATACAGCACCTTAATAAATTCTTGCTATCGCCAATGACGTAAAAAGTACTCGGATGTTGATTTAAGCGTCATTTACAGTGCATTATGGGATAGTCCGGTAGCAAAGTCACTTCCGTTCGTACGCGCGTGATACGTGACTAATGCTATTTATATACACAACGACTGTATTCTACGTGTACTTCCTATTTTCTCGACTTGAATTACAGCTTTAATATGATTTGAAATTTCTCCATACTTAAGAAATTGCTGTTAATACGACTATTGGTTGTTGCTGCGAAACTGCCATGTATTGTTCGCACGACAATAAATGAAAAAAATCTGCAGAAATAGGACCCTTACTGGCATGCGAGACGTGACGTGGCCGCGTGGGTGAAGTTTGCGGGTGACTCCACAGCGCAGTACGTGCACGCGCGACTTACAAGTAGTGGTAGTAGGACTAGTGCCTACGTACTTACTTGGAAGAAGTTGCTTCGGATAAGTTTGAGATCACGGTTTGTTTCCGATTGTGTTCGTGACATTTCGAAAGAGAACAAATAAAAAAAAGATGGGCATTCCATGATGATATCCAGGTGAGTGAATATTTTCCAGCATATTTTCAGTGTATGCAGAGATGACTGATCTGTGATGTGCACATCGCATGATCAAGCAGTACGCTGTACCGGTATGTGTTAGCTTTATGCGTGCAGTGGTGCATGCTGATGCAAGGCCGGCCGCCGGCCTATAGGGCTCGGGCGGTACAGCCACCTATATACCGGTACTGTACTAGTATCCGCGGTCGGCGTGGCACTATAGGTAAGGTACACGTACGCACACGCTAACGCTGTGCAAATTATGCCCCATGCCGGAAGTGCCCTTGCTACAAAGTGCACTAAATCTTGACGAAAAAGCCACATCCGGGTACTTTCTACGTCAATCATTGGCGATAGCAAGAATCGTTTCTTCACAGATTCTCCATGATCATAATACAGTACTGTAACACAAGACTGTAGAAGCTTCTTTAGTAGCAGTCAGTGAATGAGGTTAGTACTTTGTATAGACATATTGAGTGATTGTGACAGAGCAAGTGGATCAATCCAGTGTCACACATTCACTACAAATTGATGATATTGACTATCGGCCATTTGAAAGGATGACATTTAATTGTACAGCATATACGGTAGTTAGTGCATCAATACTGCAGCCGCCATATTGGCTCTATGGTATAAAAGGTGATCATTCAGCAGAAAACTGTCTTCCCCTTTGCAAACCATAATATAAAGAGATACATGTACAAAGAAAATGTTGAGTTCGCAAACCATTATTTACAGTGTAAAGAAATACAAAGAAAATGTTGAGTCTTTGGAAATTTGTGGAAAGTTTCGGCTGTTTCCCCAGTACAAACTGTTACAAATAGATATGTAAGAAATGTCGAGTCTGGGGAAACCTATAGATGGAAAGTTTTGGGGAGGATGCTAGTCCCGGAGAGGAGGGAGAAACACCACACATTTAACTCATCTATGGGATTTTCCATCATGACCAGCCAGGTGGTAGTGGACAGTCGCTAAGACAAAGTAGAGTGTAGTCTAGTGGTCAGCCTGATGGTCACTTTTGAACAGGCATGATCATGGCCTACAGCCATGTAACCGACAACTGGTTGGATGATGGTTTGCATAAATCATTACAGGGTGGAGCATGTAAATGCTTATTCATTATGTTGTTGCTAGGTGTTGCTAGGTGGTGGTAGACAAAATTTTCCATAGCACGATGTGCAGCACCCTCAGAATCATTATAAATAGAATGATCTTGTTCTTTGAAGTTAGTTGATTCGAGCATTCATGTATTCATTGGTCACTCATTAAGTGGGAGATACCCACTCTCTTACACCGCACCGGAAGACTTGTGAACTTCATTTACAAGACAATAAACGACCATCTTTGTACATATTGTACATCACTGTCTGCTTTGGAGTTCTTCAAAGTGTCATTGTGTGGTTGTTGAGCGTGAAAGGTACGCCAGTGAGCTGAGAATGCGGCATTACTGAAAACCATCCTGATACAGTGATCGATATCAATATGACATAATGACAGAGTACAGATTTTTAAAAATGCATAAAAAAATAACTGACGCATGGCTCAACTAGGTTTTTCTGCTTTTCTATGTGTTTTATGTATTCACCATTATACAGTACTTTATTTCACTTACAATGTAGTATACACTAACAAGGTGAATATTGATATAATTCAAACCTGAGTATTTCCCAAAAGATGCACAATGCAGAACATGCAAACCATGAACTATCCTCCCATGCGTTGGCAAGCTCTCTCTGAATATCTCACAACACGCTGTCTGCACTTCCACAAAAAGTGCCCCAAGGCTGGTAGACAGCGGAATTCACAAAGAAAGTAAAACCACAATACCTACAAAGTGATTGATTTGCAGAAAAATTTGAGTACCCACCTGCTCTATCAGTGAGGATTTTAGATTTTTTGATTTTATTTTAGGTCAGACCTCAGTTTTCATGGGCTGATTTGTGCGTGGAGAAGCAACAGCCACAGAAAAAAGCACAGAAAATTCGAGTTGGATCAGGCCCACAGGTGCGGTAGCATTTTAGTGAACCTGCTGGTGACCGTGCTTCAGTGGGTCACTGCACATTTATGAACTTGATTTTTATCAAAACGCACTAACAATTTTTTTTCTTCTCTTTATCATGGAAAGTGGAGATGTGTACAGAAAAAAATAAAATGTGACCGTGCATCATAAAACCAACAAAAAGTTGCACACTTTGATTTCACAACAGCACTCAAAAAGGGTGAAATGGGTCAACCAAGTAAATTTTGAATTTCTGTATTTTCTGAAAGACCTATTTCTCTTCTACATTAGTCATAAGTTTGGGATCATAAAATTAATGGGAAAGTGGGTATTCAGCTGTTTTTCTACAACCAACAGGCATCAGACAAAATTGATAGTAGACCAAACTAGAAATATCACTTAAGGTGATTAATACCCCTGCCCCGTGACGACAGTCTTACCCAAGGAATGATCTTTCCTTGATCTTCTGCCATTTAAATGCCGTTACCATGGCAACGCAGCTTCCGACACGTCCGAAAAATATGTCTTGCACATCTTCCCACCAAGACTATTGTGTGTGCCACATTTCATAAGCTTTTGTCAAAAACTGAGGAAGTAGTTCAATCCACAAGATCTTTCCTTGATCTTCCGCCATTAATATGCCGTTACCATGGCAACGCAGCTTCCGACACTTCCAAAAAATATGTCTTGCACATCTTCCCACCAAGACCAATGTGTGTGCCACATTTCATGAGCTTCAGTCGAATACAGAGGAAGTAGTTCAATCCGCAAGATCTTTCCTTGATCTTCTGCCATTTATATGCCGTTACCATGGCAACGCAGCTTCCGACACGTCTGAAAAATATGTCTTCCACATCTTCCCACCAAGATCAAGGTGTGTGCCACATTTCATAAGCTTTGGTCAAAAAACTGAGGAAGTAGTTAAATCCGCAAGATCTTTCCTTGATCTTCTGCCATTAATATGCCGTTACCATGGCAACGTACTTTCGGGTACTGTCAAAAAATGCGTCTTGCACATCTACAACCAAAGGCACACATCTGTACCAAGTTTCATGGAAATTGGGCAAAAACTGAGGAAGTAGTTTGCAACACAAAATTTTCCATCATTTTGGCTCATAATATGTGAGCTGTTACCATGGCAACATACTTTTTGTCACTGTCAAGAAATGTGTCATGCTGACCTATATCCTAAGACAAACATTCAATATGAATTCCATGAGAATTGGAAGAACACTAATGAAGCAGTTTTGCCATGAAGCATTTTGCCCTATATTTTACCAATAACATGCCGTTACCATGGCAACACACTTTTTGCCACTGCGGAAATATGTGTTTTGCACATTAACATATTCAGATGAACATCTGTACCTAATTTCATAAAAATTGATCAAAAACTGTAGGAGGAGTTCGCGACGCAAGATTTGTACCCATTTTTGCCCATAATATCCTGTTACCATGGCAACGTACTTTTGGGTACTGTCAAAAAATACGTCTTGCACATCTACAACCCAAGGCACACATCTGTGCCAAGTTTTATGGGAATCGGTTGAAAACTGAGGAAGTAGTTCGCGACGCAAAATTTGCAACGGACCGACCGCCCGACCGACCGACCGCCCGACCGTCCGCTGATTCCTATATACCCCCTTCAAACTTCGTTTGGCGGGGGTATAATGAGTTTAGCTGTACAACTGGGCAGTAGAGCATCTGATAGTAGGCAAAGTGGCAATATATAATAGTGCTCTTGGATCTTGGATGAGTTCGATCAAAAGATCGGTCTGTATCTGGACGTCAGGGATATGTTCTGCGGAGACTGCGTCTGGCTTCACAGATCCCCTCCTATACAGACCGAAGGTTGTCCTACAGGTTACTGAAGGGAGATACTTTAGAACAGTAACAGGGGGTCGTTTCATCATCGTTTGTCGGCGCTGACAAATTGAATCACCACAGTAACAGTCGGTGACCAGATCATCTCAGCCAATCAAAACCAAGGATTTTGCTGAAATTGGTCAGCGCCGACAGTGGTCGGCGCTAACAAGCGTTGATGAAACACCCCCCAGATTCGCCAGTGATCAGTTGTCACAAAAATGCATAGAAGTGCACACGCACATACAGTGCCTGCGCTATATCCTTTGTTTATCACCATGTATGTTAGCGGGTTTCAAATTTGCGCGAGGGATGCTCTAGCACGGAAAACGATTTGGCCACGCTCAGTTATCCCCAAAGAGTACAGAAGTGCACGCAATGCATGCACAGGAGGGCCTATACCTTTCGTTATCATCGTCTGTTGGTGTATGGATACCAGGTATACAAAATGTATTATTAGCGAGTCGACAAGCTAGGCGCTGTGTCCTTTACCATGAAAATTCCACTCAAGTCTTTAATATGTGACCCGCTACAAGAAAAGGATCCGAAAGTAGGGGGAGGACAATCTTCTGAAAATGACATGATATTATTCCCTTGCTCTTCCACATTAATTTCATATATAACATGACTCATGAAAGTACTCTGTTGCGGAGATATCAATGATTTCATTAGCGCATATCGAGTGGTTTAGGAAATCAGCATTTGGAGAAAACCGCCTTCAAAGTTTTTCTTCTGACGCTATCATGATTAAGGGGAGGCAAGACAGTTTTCACTGCTTAACAGTAGAAGGTATGCTCTAATAGCAACCTCTACGATGTTCATTCAAGCTTAGCGCCAGCGGTCTACGCAAGACCAATCAATAACCAGGATGCCACACACTGACCAATAAGATCACTCCCTCGTAGCTAGGGGCGGAGCCTAGCTGCAGTGCCAAATCAAAATCTTCAGACACGTTTCTGTTTCGTTGAAAGTCGGAAAATCACCTGGCCCAGAAAAACGCTATTTTCTTGCCTTTCCTTTGGCCATCTAGCTTCGAAATATCTGCAGATGATAGACGATACATTGGACTACAACTTGTACCTACTAAATTATGCAAAAAACAGAAAACGTATAGTTTTGATTGATTTTGATGATCTGACTTCAAACTGGATTTTCTCGGCTCAGCCATCAGCGACTTTAGGATCCTTTTGTTTTAGCGGGTAACATATTTGCTGCAAACAACTGGTGAGCGCATTGTATTTATGAAATGTTAATTTTACTATACAAATTTAAATTTGCCAAGCTAGGGCTATGAATTAGATGCAATTGAGAAGGATGAAGTACATAACCCCAGGGGCGGATCTATCTTTTTATAAAGGAGGGGGTTGGGGGCGGTATGCGAGGGAGCGTAGCGACCGAGCCCGAGCGAGCGGAGCGAGCGCGGGGGGGGGGGGGGGGGGGGGGGGGAGGGTGTGGGAGGGGGGTGTCCCCCCTCCCACAGTAGGGAGAATTTTTGAAAATCTGTGTGTAAAAATGGCGTTTTCTTGCATGTAAAACACCACTGTTTTCGGTATAGAGGTCATTGCCATAAATAGAAAAAAATAAAATTACAAGTTTAAAAAAAAAATAAGATAAAAAAAAAAATGGTCCCCGGATTTTTTTTTTATTTTATTTTATTTATTTATTTTTTTTTTTGGGGGGGGGGTTGCAACCCCCCCCAACCCCCCCTCTAGATCCGCTTCTGAACCCAATTCTCCAAAGGAACAGTAGTGGTTAAGAGTCTCACTACAGCAATGTACGGGACTCGATTCTGTCTATGTACGCACGCCATGCGTCATGCAGTGTTAGCACGCAGTGTTTGTTGTGATACGTTCTTTTGCCGTGCTGGCTATAGCACGCATGGCCCTGCTTTTATACGGCAAAGCGCTGTATGATGGCATATGTTCTTTTGGCGTCGCCATATCCTTCTATTTCTTGCGAAACCACAATGACAAAACAGTGTATGTAAAGATATGTTCATTTGCCGTAACAGCGAAAACGCTTTCTTTGTCATTACGTATCTCAGGTTATGCTGTTTTGCCTAACTGGAAACGGCAAAGTTGTGAAAAAAGTGTGTGAGATACGCGTTTTATCTCTGAAATGGTTATTATTTGAGAATTGAGACATTCACCATTAAAAAGAACGCATTTCATTTAGCAGCCATATGTTCATAACTGAAAATGCCAAAATTTCGGGTTACGTTCTTTTGCCTCATCACGGCCGATCTACCAAGGAGAGCCGATAATGTCAAAAAATGAAAGACTCCTCCGCCCTCTGGACAGACGGATCTTTCTGTCTCGGATGAGTAGACCTCCCAAACATCTCTTGAGTCTTAACTGGAGTTTGCGTAGAGGGTGGACTTTCGGAAGAGGGACGAGAAGAAAGGGTCTTCAAATAGAACACGTTTAAACTTGGGGGGGGGGGGTCATTTTGGGAAATGGCAGATGAAGGAGCTCTAAAACCTTTTTGGCTAGCTCTACTACCCACAGTTTCAGAGCTGAACTCTTCACTTTTAGCTCCTTTAGTACTTCGAGTCACATTTTATCTGGAAGTGGAAGAATTCTCACCGACACTGTTGAAACTCATGTCATGGAGTCTTCTTAATCTCAGCCATAAGTTGAGCCAGCGCCAGATTCTAGATGATTTTCACAAACATCAAAACAGTTTGACTACCCCTCCCCCTCCTCAAATACAGATGATGCCAGTTGATAATGGGAAATACGAAGTAATACCATGGAAACCTCTCATCGTCCGGATTTTATATTTAGGCATGACTCAATACTTTATCAAATGTTAGCAGTCCTAACGTTTCTCCCACCCACCGCACCAGTTACCAGCTCCCGACATAAGATTCGTGAAGATGTTGCTTATGAATACGCCAATTTTACGGTGCGGGGTAAACTTACCAGCAGCAGTTCATCAAATCACCATCTGTTCTGTGGCCAGTCGATTTACAACTTGACACTAAATGACGGATGAAAGTTCAAAAATGATTTCATCTGCTGAAGAGTCGATCTTCTCGGTCACGTCAGCTGTGACAGCAGGCAACCACCACTTGTATTTTGTAAACTGCATGCAACATCCACTGCATATCTTGCGCGATGATGGCTGGCGATGGCTGGCGCTGTGTGTACCCGTGCCTCCGCATTGTTTGTACGGGTGTGTGTTTATCATGCAGCCGATGCACAGAGCAAGCATCACGAAACCGGTGGTCTGTGTGGTCGTCTAGCCCAATCTCCTGGCTAAACAAGCCAAAAGGTGTGAGCTTTCGGAAAAGCATGCCCAATCTACATGCACAACTCGTGTGTATGTGAGGCTACCAGGGCTTACACAGACTGAAAAGTGGGCGATTTATAAGTAGTCATCACCATGCAAACGATGTCAGCTGTAAGTTTGTTTACATGACCCCAGCTGCCCTTTGCAGCAAGCTGTTGCGCTCTCATATGCACCATCGAGAAAATATAGAAGTTACGATCGAGAAAATATAGAAGTTACGATCGAGAAAATATAGAAGTTACGATAGTCAGTATCTGGCCCGTCTCGGTAATAATATTTTGGTACTAAGTATGTCGAGCTTCATAAAATATTGCGAAGATGTGATTATGCAGCGAAAGTTATGATATGCAGTTGTTTGTATATTTTTATCGAATGGTGTGTATGAAGATATGATAATGAAATGAAAGTTGTGACATAATAGGGACCTATATCTTTTTAGGTCAATGGCTCAAAACATGTAAACAGCTTTTTACCCAAAATCAAAGAAGGTCAAGGAAACAGTAAAAACATCAAAGGCTGTCATTTTCTTTCTTTTTTCTTTTTTCTTTTTTTTTTCTTTCTTTCACAGATCATGTTCTTTTTCTCTTTGATAGTGATATGACCATCTGACTGGTCTAATTTTCATATTCAGTTAATTGATTCATCTCCACATGGGCATATGAATATTCACATATGTCACAGGGAGTTTCTGAATTATAGCAGAACTTTCACTGAGCACCTGGGAAATATTTTGGCATGTCATCCGTGGACAACTTTCCAATTATAAGGCACAAATCATGAAACATTACAAAATTCAATATTTACCAAAGAGTAAAGAAACAAGAATAGACAAAAGAAAACATGGGAGAATAAAGTTATATCTTTCAGAATAACAATAGACTGGGATGAATTTTGCATATATACTGGAATTGAAATTTTCAATATGTGTGTTTTTTGGTTGTTGTTGTTGTTGTTGTTGTTTTTTTTTTGCTTTTGGCATGAATTTGTATGAACTCTATGCATGTACGAATTACAGTCTGTATTATGATTAAGCAGCATATAAGTGAGAGGAATACTAATTGCCGCTTGTGTGTTTGTGTGTGTGCGTGCATGCGTGCATGCGTGCGTGTGTGTGTGTGCATTTGTTTCATTGTGAATGTGATATTGACATTATTGAACAAAATTTGAATAAAGAGTACAGTGCATTCCCATTATAACAAACGAGGTTACAACAAAACTCTCATTTCAACAAAGCACAGTGTATAAAGTCAGATTCCAAAATTAGTAGCTAGGATATCTCTACATACTTTATTGTCTGGCTACAACAAAACTTTGATATAACAAAAGAAAACTGCCCATTCCAAGGACTTCATTATAATGGGAGTCACCAGCACATAACAAGTTAAAAGTGTTTGTGTATGTGTGTGCGTGTGTGTGTGTGTGTGTGTGTGTGTGTTTTGTTAACTGATCGTCCTCAAAAGTTTCACCTCTGTTGATTACTGCTGGACATCTCAACCAACCTAGCTGTCATGATCTCTTTTAGGTAGGTAAGCTTGTAAATCATCATCTCATTACTTTCTCGGCAATCTTATTCTTCATCTTCTTTTTCTTTTTCTTCTTCTTCTTCAATTAAGTGCAGCTTCATGCTCGAAGATTACGTGCTGTATTCATCGCACAAGATTCAGTAAAGGGTGACATGCATTATCAAAGGATCAGGAAATTTCATGCTAAACACATGCCAACAGTGACAATTAAAGGGATCGTATAGTTTTGGTTGAGACTTAACTTCAGGTAACTATCATTTTTGTTGAGATAGTGAGAAACCTCTCATGAAATATGAAAGAGCATGTAATTCCAAGAGTGATTCAATGTTTATTTGATGAAAATTGGTTTTGAAATGGGCGAGATATCCAAAACAGAGCGATCCTAATAAGGTGTGGGACCCACATATTATTACGATTGTCTTGTTTTACCTTGTTTTTTTTTGATGTTTCAACTATTCCAAACCCAATTTTTATCAAATAAACGTTGAATTCCTCTTAAAATGGTATGCTCTGCACTATTTCATAAGTGTTTTCTTGGTATCTCGCAAAAAAAGTTAGAGCCCAATTTCCATTTCCGCCAATACTGTTCCATCCCTTTAATGGATGTTAGCACAATATTTTCCTATTTGTTCATGCACAAAATCATGTTATTGGTCACGTGCGTAACAACCACATACAACCCCTTTTCCTATTTGTAGGTCGTGGCTAGGTGATTACAAGTTGACACACCCACACAATTTTCCTTCTGAAATGTCATTCAAAGAAAAGGTTGAAATCTAGTCAATTTGTGTGCATGTCAACAACAGACTTGTGAGGTAATGGCATCATGCATCACCTCATCAAATTTGCATATCATCAGCCGAGAACCAGAAGGGAGATATTGCATTTTAAGATTTGAGCGTAAACAAAAGTTATCATGAAACAAAAAGTTTATTTAATCAAAAGTGGATAGATTTATAAGCATTGTTCCAAATACAGTGTATAGGGTAAAAAAAGTGCCCTCGTAGTTTTAATTTTTAACCTTTTACTGAAAACAAACGTGATTTAAAATTGACACCTTAAGATGAATGTCCTGTGATTTGTGATTATGTTTATGTTTGATGTTTCTGTATTATTTGTAAGACTTGAAGTGAAAGGAATTTCCAAATGGACAACACAGATGAAATTTATATTCCTTGAATTGAAACACACACACACACACACACACACACACACACAGCCACTTGCAGAAATACACAAACTCTCTAACATAATACAAAATGGCCCGGCACCAGACATCAGAAGTCATCTTTTGATCACAAGCTAATGTGAATTTACTGACACTCTTGGTACTTTTTCTTCTTGTATTTCTCTCACTTTTTTCTTTGTGATACAGGTACAGAAAGCAGACACAATACACTATTCAAACACTTCACTCTAATAATACAAAAATCCAAATTGCATCACAATATCACTTATTGTACATACATACAATATGCCACAGAATACCAAAGTGTGATGTCATAGCCATTCATCGCCATGGAAACTGGTTCTAAACAAGCTCACCTGACCAGAATATGTGCGAACACTATTGTTGCTAACCATGTTCACATCAGGGTCCCGTTGCATAAAATTACTATTATGGTAACTTTGCCATCCAATGGTAACTTCCATGAAATTCTTGATTTTGATTGGCTGTTGAGTATTGTTGCCATGGATGGCAAAGTTACCATAATTGTAACTTTTATGCAACGGACCCCTGGTTCCAACCACAAAAGACTGTGACATCATCACTTCAGTCCTCTGTACCCCATGCCTCCTGAAACTTTCATTCAGTTTCTACCTTCTCTAAAAGACAATGACAACTTCTTCCTCGCCTCTTTTCAAGAACTTGAGCTTGCGCACAACTGTACATAGATTCAATTTTAACAACCTCGGTTCATCAGGGTGATATGTTAACATAATACTTGGATCCATTCAGTTTTCTTCCATTTCAAGTGATAATTCCAGAAGAATTGGTAAACCTACGGTGAAGCATGTGGACTTTAAAAGAATACTGTAAGTATCTACTCTAGTTGGACAATATGACCCTCGACATTTAAGATGACTCTTAGCATCTAAAACTACTTTTCATGTAAAGTTAGATACAGCCTTTTCCCCTGGTGTGACTGAAATGAACCATCATTTACAATGCACATGTGGGACTACATGTTTATCATGCATTTCTTACACTTGGTACATAATGAAATACTTTATGGGGTTGCTCTGATATTGATAGGCTGACAAGGGTAGAAAACTTTGCATCACAAAAACTGCATGTGTTCACAAAGCTTTGAACATGGCATTTTGTGCTAAAAATTTTGTAAAGCCTGCTTTATGGCCATTGCAGATCAAAAAGACTTCTCAGACATTCACACCCCCTTCACCATCCCGATCTGACAAAGAATTATTTGGTCACCTCTCTTTGTGGTAATGCATGCAACTTTTTCAACACATGTAGGGAGGGGCTAAATGGGCCAGAAGTGTCCTCTACTTGGGTGGCTTCGTGAGGTAGACATACGACTGTAGTCAACACATGGTTACAATACAAAATATTGATAGAGTGGGCCTTTCAAGACTATCTGGACACACCAGACAGGTGTTCTAAATATTCAAAGATTTTTAAAGGGAAGTCCAGAATGCTCTCTCTCAGAACTTCAGATACAGAGAGTCTGAGTTATATATTGACACAAAGTTTGCTTCCTATGGCACGATGATAGCTTCTGGAATATCTGCAGGAAATTACATGTGATTGAGAGTGATGGCTCCTGCTGCTACGATATGACTTTTATGACCCACAGATGTTGTAGATTACTGCATGGGGATGAATTATTGAATTTGAAGGGATAATATAGTTTTGGTCCAGACGGGGCTTCAGGTTTCCAACATTTTTTTTTTGGTTTTGTTTTGTAACATAATGAGAAATGTCTTATGAAATATGAAAGAGCAAAAACTTCTTAAAGAGGAATACAACGTTTATTTGATGAAAATTGGTTTTGAAATTGCGAAGATATCAAAAAACAGAGCGAGCTTCATAAAAGGTGGGACCCACCTTTTATATGGATTTCTTTGTTTACTACGTTTTTGGACACCTCGCCATTTCAAAAACGATTTTCATTAAATCAACTTTGAATTCCTAATTGTATGCTGTTTAATATTTCATAAATGGTTTCTAAATATATTGCAAAAAGTTAAAAAGTGAATCCCATCTCAACCAAAACCGTGACATCCCTTTGAAGTATGACTAATATGCATGATACCCTCAACCTCCAGAAATGATGTCATGACAATGTTCCAACTGACACGCAGAGTGAATGTAATTCAGCATTATCATAATGTCAGACTCACGGGTCCGAGAGACACAAATCTCTCATTACAATGTTTGGGGAGATTCCACAAAAAATGAAGTTAATGGCTCTTATCTTCCCCCACTACTACTGTTTTAGAGTGAGAAAACATTGCTATTAAAATAACTGGTAAAGAAACTTCAACAAGAACAGATGTACAAAATCATGCATAAAAGAATTCTTGTCTGGTAGAAAAAGCAAATTTGATTATGTACAACAAATTTCATGTGAGTGCTGAAAAGAAAAAAATAAATATATCATAGGTGTTAAAAGGAAACCACGACAAAGAACAACACAGTCAGGAGAAAAAAATTAACCTCAATGTCTTTAAGATACACTTAATTTTGATCTTTGAAATGAAAGGCAGAGGCAACAGAAAACTAACATCAAAAGTTTGCTTCAGTATTGAATCAGCAACCTAATGGAGTGTAAAAAAGGCCAGCCAAACTGTATTCTGCTGACTTTGTGTACTAGAACACAGTATTTAACTAGCTTTTGATATACTGTACGAGCTGAAATTTTCGCGTACAGATATTTTCGCGAATTGCTACTAGGAGAACATTTTCACGTTATGTTAATTTCGCGGTTGCGAGGTCTAACTGTGCTTATCTGTTCACAAGTTGTTATTTTTGCGGTTCAAAGGCGATTCGCGAAAATAAAACCACCGCAAAAATTTCAGCTTGTACAGTAGTCATTTTGCATTGCTGCTCCTCATGAGTGAAACCAACTCCATAAATTAGCTGCTCCACTGCCCGTCTCTCCACGCCACTGAGAAACATTTATAATGCCACATTTTAAATCTAGCCTTATCATCTAGGATATATCACATGCATGTCTCATGTGTCGGTGAGAGATATCGGCAAAACTCATATCTCACATTTTATTCCAGGAGTGATCAGTCAGAAGACACAGATAATATGTACCACGACGCATCTTTGCCTATCACACATTGACAGTGCACAGGAAGCAGACTGGAAAATCAAGGAAACTACCAATACTTTTGCATCAGATAGATTGCCGAAATCCGTCAATGTTCTTGAAGAAGGAAAGGCAGACACCGTGCATAAAATAGAGATATATGGTGCTCTTAAGTGCGAGGTTGTTTGTCACAACTTTTTAACACAAAATGATTTGTCATATGGCAGACCTAACACGCGTACCCATTCAACAAAATAATTGTGGATGTGCTAGGTATGGGTGTTGTGCTTTGAGACACTAACGCATCAAAATAGCGTCGGGAATGGCATGTCTGATAAAACACTTTGCACATCTTCTGAGTATGCATTGACTACTCGCGAGATCACAACTGGTAATGTTTCAAACTTAGTGATCTGTCACGACCCATTACATGGGCAGTATTAGACAATGCATGACACAGATAATTATTTAGTACACGTGAATCGATTAGAAATTTATGCTCTTCACGTCGGGAAGGGGTCACACATCGCCACGTCAGAATTATTTCTAAATTTTGGAAGTTGATGCAAAACAAGAACAGAGGAAATATGCCAAAATTCTACCCTCAAAATCTTGAATTTCCCATCAAATGTGGACCTTATTGCTATGCCATTGACATCAGTGGTCCAACAAAAAAATTGTCTGCTGTACACACGCATGCGTGCCATACAAAAACAGAAATAGATACATATGTAGCATGTATACACTACTGTAAAAGCTGTTATTCTCACTACAGTACCATTGAATCTTTGTGAATTTCGCGAATCACTGTTGGGGCACGAATGTAACAACACACAAAAATATTGCTACCTGATCTTGATGGCATTAAATTTACCGACAGACACGAGTGCACATGCGATAGCCTCGGTGTCAAATCACGAAAATAACATCTCATGAAAATGTCTGTGATCTCCTCATTTGCAAAAGTATCTGTGTGCTAAAATAACAGCTTTTACAGTAATCCTCCCCCATCCCTTTTCATCAGCACAAACCAAGGAGAATTTTGTGACAGAAAGAATACTGAGGTGGGGCGGGCTAAGACTTTCCTTCAAAACAGACATATGGGAAATTGTTCTGTGTTCCTTGTTGTTAGTCATCGTCATTATCTGCTCCTCCTGGCTGTCTGACCTTTGGACCTCCGGCAGGCTTGGCCATGATGATCTAGAAATAATATGTGACAAGAAAGCAAAACGAATACTTTCAAAATTGCTCCAAATCCGATTCTAACTCTCTTATTTGTGTACGCAAATATTAGTTGAACCCATTCATTACAAAAATTATTTTGACTACTTGTCAATGCCAACTTGAAAATATTTTGATGATAGAATGTTATTTACTTCCTTCTAAACCTCAGAAAGAAATACAAGGTGACATACATGTATCTGTATGAATATGAATGTGAAAAAACAAACAAACACAAATTCATGCATTCATAAGTCTCTTATGTGACCTGAACAGTCAAGGGCATTCAATTTTGACCCTCTTGTCAAGGCATAAAATATACAATAAGCTGCAAAGTTTCAGACAGACGGCCAGGGGGCATTTCATGAAGCGTTCTGTCAATTTTTTTTTTCTTCTTTCTGACAAAGTGCTATAAGCTATCGAAATCCTCGCATCTGATTGGGTGAGAGCAAATTTGTCTTTCAAATTTGTCTTACAAATTTGTTGGACAGAACGTTTCATGAAATGCCCCCCTGACTTGCAGGCAGAGATATAAAAAGGACAGATCAACAGATCATAGCCTGACACACAGACAGATAGACAGACCGCAGTACATCTAAGCAACAGAAAATGTTACGATCAAGTCAGCCCTTTACCTGGTCCACCCTGAGGACAGTGATGGCTGCATTGGTGGCCAACTTGATGGCCCAGTACTTGGTAAGGAAGGCATCCCAGATACCTGCCTCCACTACATCCTTCACCTCCGCCCCTTCAGCCTGAAAGAAAAATCACAATCATATGGTCCAGCATGAAATCAGCTGTATTAATTCATACTCATATTGATACTGTTACCATGCTCTTAACACTCTGTAAAGTTGAAGGTGTTACTCTAGAGAATTAAGTTGTGACAGACTCATTCTTCTTCTTTTTTTTTTTTTAATTTTAATGCTTTGAATGGACATTCTGGAAAGAGCTCCAGTCTTCGATTGAGAATTTTGGGACTTACTGTTTAAATAAAATCAGTCAGTGCTGTACTCATATATATCCACAGAGGGCATGCCCTCATGCCTTGTAAACAAACTAATAAGAGCTTAATAATCGCACTGAAATGAACTTCGCAACAGAATTGAATTGAATTTGACTGGAACAGAACTCCACTGAATGCAATATATTTACATTGAATTGAACTGAATTGAATGACTTTTGAATTAAGCTGTCTCGTCGGGAACAGAATCTAATATTTTGTAGAATAATGTGGAAGTCACTCCATTTTGTTGCCAGTTGAATGTGACAAAAAGAAGCTGTGAAAATCCAAATATATCGTTTTGAATGCAATATATTTGAATTGAATTGAAATGAATTGAATGACTATTGAATGAAGCTGTCTTGCAGTGAACAGAATCTAGTATTTTGTTGTGCAATGTGTGAGTCATTCCATTTCATTGCCAGTTGAACGTGACAAAAAAAAATCTGTGAGAATCCAAATAATGACTTGACCACAGTTACTCCTGTACAGTGGACTCTCCTTAAAACGTCCTTGGGACTTTCGTTATATTAAAATTTTACTATAACCGAAGAAATAAACAATAAAAACACATAGAGCCCATTATGTTGCAGTCTGAATTTTTATTTCGTTCCACCCGAAGTGTTGTTATAACTGTGTTCGTCAAAACGGGATTGCACAGCTGTACTCACATCAATGTCAAAGCCGACGCCCTTCTGTCCATCTTGGTGGGCAGCGTACAGCTTGGACAACACTTCCGTTGCCTTGACACCAGCGTTGTCGGCCAGCGCACGGGGTAACGCCTCAAAGGCCTGGGCATACTGTTTCACAGCATACTGGGCCAGGCCCGGGATGGTCTCGCTGTACGAGGACAGCCGATGGGCAAGCTCTATCTCAGTTGCCCCAGCTCCTGGCACAAATCGCTTGTCCTTTGGAATAGCGGACAAATATGAGGCACATGTTTAAAACATAAAGAAATTACTATTCTTTTTTCCCCCCCCCCCCCAACTCTTTTTATCTTGGACAAATATTCAGCTCTTAAACATATTTCAAATTAGCTACTTGAAATACATTTTTAAATGAGCATCAAAGCATGTTTAAAGGCATAATTTACCATTTGCAGATGAAACAAAAAGCGAGCATTAGTGTTTCAAAATAGTTCTAAAATGTGAGTTAGGGCTAGAAACAACCAATGTAAAAAATTGAATCCGTATAATCAATGTTAAGTGTTGTTAAATAGACAAAACGTGAACAATAGGTATAATAAAAATGTTTCCGGATTAAACCGTCTACAGTTACGGTTTATTGAGAAAAACACGGATATCTCCTCATATTTTAGGCTTCATTGCAAAAATTTTATATAATAAGATGTTTTGTGATACAACAGACCTACACACATGCTTCAAATGTGATATCTTGAAAATTTTTGAAATCACTACTCCCAAAGGTAAACTGGACCTTTAATAGGCTTCTTCAGCAAATTAATCCAGAAAAAGCAAATCTTTGTGATAATGATGTACAATCATATTTAGAAGTGAATGGATCCCATCAGACTAGATTCAAGAAATATTAGAGTAGCTGTCATAATGGAATAATATAAAATTAAAAATATTCACAGCATGAGACTTTCGCAAATTGTCACTGGCATTCATTGCATTGCGTAGAGAAACACTTTTGCATATCTTGGCTCCTCACAAAATTCGTGAAAGTTTCATGCACGCAAAAAATTTCTGGTTTTATAGTATTGAGGAGTCACCTTTGTCAGGGCCTTGAATGTATTAACACCATCATCAACGGCCCTCTCAATGTCGTCCATGATGTTGTCTGTTGACCCACGGATGACCACAGTTGAGATGGCATTCTCTTCAGACTCTGGGTTGGGAGGACAATGCGATGTTGGACAATAAAAATTTGGGGATTTTTTTTTGGTAAGGTGGGCAATTTTTAATTTCAACATACACATTTCTAACAAAGCTACAGCATGAATACATCCTTCAAATGGGCATGTGCTGTATGTTGTATTCATGGTGAAGACACTGACCTCGGGGTGAGAAATTACAAAATTTAAAGCCAGACATGGACTGGCTTACTGGTGTATTCAAATTTCTTTGCATTTTTGTTATGAACAAAACAAGTCATTTTATTTGGCATTTACTACTAAGTACATTTACAAAGTAAAATCAAATTTGCATGCATTGTGTATCAAATATACAGCAATGAACTTCGCTGCAAAGCAGCAACCTTTATTACATAGGCGTTGATATTACGTGAGTAAAATTGTCTATTCACTCAACATCCATTGTCAAATGGCCAACATTTCAAATTTACAGTTATCAGTTATCACAGAAGGGCAATTTCACACTCTCAAATAGGGGGATTTTACCTGCAATACCATCCAAGAATGCACAAATATACTAGTAACCAACAGCATGTTATGGACACTGACCTTGCTTGAAAATGATGACAGGCGTGTCGCCGACTTCATCCATGAAGACGTTGTCACAGTTACCCATCTCTTGTGATGTCGGTGGGGTCTGCAAAGATTTGGGAGAGGGAAAGACAAGAGCGAGCAAAAGTTTAGTCTCAGCTCTGATTACAACTTGCAAGCCACCTACGACTTTTGTACCAACACATGGAGAATGTAACAACAATGTAAGTGTAGTGCAACAAGGGCAAAATGGACTTTCATACCCAAAATCTTTTGAAGTAACAATATCAGTACCAACACATAAGGCTACGATGTGCAAGTTTATCATAAATTGTATTTCGGTGACACGAATTCACCATAGCGAAAAGATATGCTTGAAAATGCACAACTCTAGTAAATGACTAATGCATTTACAACATTCAGTTACAGCTCTTCCCTATGGACTGCATGGTAGAGAGTATTGGTTGCTTTCATAGTTACATCAACCATCCAAGTGTACAGACATCACTGGCATACTAGTTTTTTTTTTTCCTTAGTAACTTGAAAATATCTTATTCAATTATGCAGTAAACGAAGCACACCAAATCATGTTTTATGCATTCATATCAAAGTTGGTTTTACATATACCATAATTTATGAAATCGGAATATGATTCAGAATGGCAATCTCCCATCGGACACTGCTGTGTTAACACTACTGTGTAAACTATCCAATATGTGCCTTTGAATGTTTCTAGAACAGATACATGTATATGGCGCTATACAAATGCTGTGGATCATCATCATCATCATCATCATCATCATCATCATCATCATCATCATGTGTTCACTTCTCCGTTAGACATTCACGACATCAGCTACCCATACAATAGGGACATTCCTCTTACAGCGTATGCACTTAATTGAGAATCTACCAGCAAAAATGATTACAGTCACATTGACGATATCACAAGCACTAGCCTAACAGAATGGTAAAGCACCTCGCACAAATTTTCTAAGTTTCTTTCCCCTGGCCACACAGCGGGAATCCCGTACAGTAAAAGTGGAAATATTTGCAGCAGGGGAAATTTTTATGCATTTTAATCAACCAGAAACTACCATGAACGTAAAAGATGTAAGCAAATATTTATGCTTGCTACCTGTACCACTGACTGTGTAATGTCTTGATTCTGCAGAATTACACACTGACACACACAAAATTCATCTCACATGTCTGACATGAAATATTACTCACACGAAAATAGCCACTTTTATAGTACCCTTTCTAAGCCCCGAAATGCTCTCCCTGAGAATACGACACGAAGGGGAAATGGCTTACCATGCGGGGGAGTACGGTTGCTCCCACTGTCCTGGCCAGGCGTCGCACATCCCACTTGGAGTTGAGTCGGACCACCATCAGGTTGTGCTTGTTGAGGAAATGGAGAGCCATGTCACCTACTTTCCCTCCTGACACCACGACATTCACCCCGGTATCTGCAATGGCTTTGATTTGCTGGAGGAAGAGATGATTGGGGGGGGGGGGGGGAAGGTATTCAAAGTACAGTGAAACCACAGGTAGGCTGGTATACAAATAAATGCATGTTAAACTGTGTTTTTGAAGAAAAAAAATTGTTAGCCTAATATCAACTTCAGGATAGTCACAACCCTATGTGTTAGAATATTCATAAGTTACAGAAGGTGGATAATTTTACTGATGCCCGGCCATGTAAAATTAATTATCTGTTTAACAAAAAGTGACATGATTTAAATTCCATCGCAGACAATTTCACCAGATTCCTAAAGGCCAGTACAGCTCCAAGTACAATGAACTGCACCCACAAACAATTGCAATGCATTTGTAATACACAGGATCTGCAGCTGAGCGCAGGTGACAGGTCCTTAGTATTAGTCGTCACTAGTGCCTTGAGAAGAGTAAAGCTGAGCCTTTAGGCAAAATAAAATACTGGTCACATGATGCCTCTCATTAAATCATTCCACTATGATCTATATCACCAATTTTTAATCATGTGACAATGGAAATCAAGGGTCACTGGACCTTCGAAACCACTTCTTCCTCATACCACGGAGATTTGAGTAAAACAACACTGCATCTCTCATTCAAATGAAGACAGCCAAGTAGTAATGCATTCTTTTGTAGACATTGGTTTCTACTAGCTCACTTATAATATCAAAGTTGCAATCTGAATACCTCAACTTGAAGCTCAACTTGTATTTTGTAATTTACTGCTTGATAAATTGTAATGGGATGAAAGAACTGAAGTGAAACAAATTGTGTCGCTTCAAATTAACATCTTTCCTCGGATGTTGAAAGGTATAAACATGTGAACTTATGGCTATGAACTTCTCCACCCTGAGCAAAATGAAGCCAACTGATGAAGGTGACACTCAAATACATCAGAATTTGTCATACTCACATTTTCCAGAGCATTTTCCTCTCCTTTGCTGTAATTCATCAGCTCAGCAGCAGACTTTATTAACACTGTCCCCTGGAAAAAGAGTACACGAAGATCAAATGATGAACATGATATTAACACAACAGGTTATGAAGAACTTGTGCCTACATTTTCATACTATTATAGTCGATTCCAGCCAGGAAGGTAGCATCATAATCGTTACACAAATTTTTGTTTTGTTTTGTTTTTTCATCGAAGTGACTACAGGGGTAATTCACACATTTACCCCGAGACACATATCTTATATGGTCATACAATAATTTGGAAATTCAGCTGACAAATACCACATCCTTGTTTCTGTGTTGCTGATAGCAGAGGTGGGATTATTTGGAGAGCAATGCTCAGAGATTTACAATTAAATGAAAGCAGGTCTGTTTGAATGACAGAATACATCAAAGCAGTAAGAACAAAACATTTTGGTGTTTTAGCACATGACATTGCTATCATTTCAGTAAGACTAGTAACGGCCAATTTGAAACACACAAAATCATGTAAAGCAAGCTGTTGGTTCTGTGCCAAGCTACTAGGATTATATCCTCCAAAATTGACCACTACATGACCAGCAATGACCACTGCAAGTAGTATGTCTGTAAAGGCTTTCAAGATCTCCCCACCTTGGTTTCTGTGTGTGAGGAGTCTACAGGGCAGGAGTAGACAGCAATCTTGGCCTTCTCGACCCGGTTGATGGATCCCTCGACATTCTTCTTGAAGACCATTCCCTGAAGGACTGACGACCCGAGGATTCCCGAGCCCTGCAGTGGCAGAAGTAGAGAAATTGACCAACCGGCTCACGCTATTCAAACACGACATAGCCAATGCACTGTCTGGACCACTGGCAGAATAGCACTGTGACTAACAAAATTGTTGTATTTGCAGAGGAATTCAAACTTTTATACAAGAGTGTGAGAGAAGTAGGCCAAATGGAGTTTAAGTACATAAATGACATGCACCAATAATATCTACACAGTATGGAGCAAAGGGTGTTTTGTATCACATATGTTAAATAGGTGAACAATGGTAGGAGGAAATCTGTTCATTAACACAGATACAATCACCAAACACCCTTAAAGATAATAACAATGGGAGAAAAATAAACTGTTTACAAAGTAGAATAGCAGTATAGTATTTGACTCGTGAACTCACCAAAATTTTTGTGACACGGACATTGTCGACATTGAAGGTTGCCGTCTTTGACAGTACTGAGGCTGAAGGAAGAGAAATGCAGATAATGCACTTAGTTTAGCTCAGTGTGGGGCTTATTTATATAGCCTAAAGGCGTGATTTTTTTTTTTTTTTTAAAGGTCCAGTTTACCTTTGGGAGCAGTAATTTCAAAAATGTTCAAGATATCACATTTGATGCATATGTGTAGGTCTGTTGTATCATAAAACATCCTACCATATGAAATATTTGCAATAAAACCTTAAATTATAAGGAGATACCAGGGTTTTTCTCAGTAAACCGTAACTGTATACGGTTTAGTCTGGAAACATTTTTATTATAACTATTGTTCACATTTTGTGTATTTAACAACACTTCACATCAATTATACGGATTCAAATTTTGACAGTGGTTGTTTCTATCCCTAACTCACATTTTAGAACTATTTTAAAGCACTAATACTTTCATCTGCAAATGGTAAATTATGCCTTTAATCACACCTGTATAGATTGCTGTCATTATTTGCACCAAAATTTCATCAAACACTTCGCAAATAAGAGGAACTTTGACAAACTTTAGGATTTGACTATAACCAATGGTAATCACATGATCGCTTCTAAATTGAAGAGTCTGCTGCCCCATCATGGGTTATAGCTTTGTTAAGAATGAGTTTGATAAAAGGTTAGCTAGGGCTTAAAGTTTGAGCCTTGACATTTAACACTATAAGCCCAAATTCAATCAGTTCATCTGTGATGGACATACCTACATGTACATATATCAGGTTTCAGGCTCCATACAGATACCCTTTCTTATTCTGAAGCTGCCAAGGTAATTTATAAGAAATGATCAAACACAGATGGACACAAGGAACAGACTGAAAATTGAAACGATTCTTGAATTTACTCCACAGTATAGGCCCTAGGAAGAGAAGGAAAACAACTATGTGTGTTCATGTTGCCCACTTACAACAAGCCTGGGAAATAAGCTTAGCGAGGAAGTCTTCGTTGCCGTACTGCTTGCTCATGACAGCTGTGCGGATTGCCTGGGTGACTTCTTCTAGGTTCTTCATGTCCTTCATGGACCCACACACGAGGTCTGTACAGAAGCATAGAAAACAGGATGAAAATTAAAAGCGCTAATAAAATGATTATGATAAACATATCACATTCAATTCTTCTATAGCACCTGTATCAATTATATGGAGTAGTTCCGCATTCAGGTAGAACTTAGAAAATGTGATACATATATTTTCCAAAGCAATATTTTGGAATATGCATTGCATATGCTCCTACACCAAGAGTGTACAGACTATGTGTGCTCTTGTGTGAAGTTTCATGCAGACGACTTCATGAATTGTGAATTGAATAAAATACAACTGAAGGAGCTTTTCAACCCATACATATGTCGCAGACAGACAGTACTTTTCTTTATTTTTTCCCTGTCTGTACACATTATCTTTATCATTTACATTTGGCAATCTATTTTTTTTTCCAGTTTCAATCATATCATTCATCACATACACATTAAAAATATTGTTACAACCATAAACTCTAGCAAATGATAATTCCCACTATACTGTAACTGGTTACCAGGTATACAAGCAATTGAAACCATAATCATATGTTATCTACCTATCCATAGCTTTTCATATTTACAATGTATGTCTGATTTTCACAACATAATTTTTTATCTTTTTTTTTAAACATTGCTAGGAAAATGAATTTCTGGACTCTAATCTAGACCCTGCAACATTGGACATAATGACTCCAAATCTGCCTGTGTAATCTTGGTATGCTTCATATACAAGCATGCAAATTGCACACTGTGATGTGTGTGTAGGCAAGCACCATTTCGATACATCTAGCCATTTTATTGTTGCTGCAGTGACAAGAGCTTAAAGGGAAGTTAAACCCCAAAAGCAATGTGGATTGAGTGAAAGCAGCAACATTAGTAGAACACATCAGTGAAAGTTTGAGGAAAATCGGACAATCGATGCAAAAGTTATGAATTTTTAAAGTTTTGGTGTTGGAACCGCTGGATGAGGAGACTACTAGAGGATATGACGTATGAGTGGACAACAATACAAAGAAAATATAAAGGAAATTCAACAAAAATTCACTTTTCTAGAATTATGAAAGAGCAATGGACCAACCTCTTTCAGAAAGCAGGGGGAGTAATTGCTACCCTTAACATATGTCAATATCAAGCTGATGGAATTTGTAATTTTCATGAAAAATGGATTTTTGTAGAATTTTCTTTATATTTTCTTGGTATTGTTGTCCACTCATACGTCATAACCTCTAGTAGTCTCCTCGTCCAGCGGTTCCAACACCAAAACTTTAAAAATTCATAACTTTTGCATCGATTGTCCGATTTTCTTCAAACTTTCACTGATGTGTTCTACTAATGTTGCTGCTTTCACTCAATCCACATTGCTCTTGGGGTTTATCTTCCCTTTAAAGGTCCAGTTTACCTTTGGGAGCAGTGATTTCAAAAATGTTCAAGATATCACATTTGATGCATATGTGTAGGTCTGTTGTATCATAAAACATCCTACCATATGGAATATTTGCAGTAAAACCTAAAATATAAGGAAATATCAGGGTTTTTCTCAATAAACCGTAACTGTATACGGTTTAGTATGGAAACATTTTTATTATAACTATTGTTCACATTTCGTGTATTTAACAACACTTAACATCGATTATACGGATTCAAATTTTGACAGTGGTTGTTTCTATCCCTAACTCACATTTTAGAACTATTTTAAAGCACTAATGCTTTCATCTGCAAATGGTAAATTATGCCTTTAACTTTCAATGATCACATGGATAGAAACACCAAGATGTAGATTGCTGCCCCCCCCCCCCCCCCAGCACCACTTGAGGGAAGGCAACAGTAACGAACATGCTTTGCAACTGCAAATAATGACCTACACTAAAGACATGTATGAATCACTGTAAAAAAACAGAGTTGGTCTTACCTGGTAGGATTTCTAGAGTCTTTTTGAGAGCGACCTCATAGCCTTCAATCACCTCTGTTGGTGAGAGACCCTGAAAAGAAAAGGGAGAAAAACATATGGGTTTTACAATTTGTCAAGTTATTTAAAGATGCAAATTCAATGACACTCCCTTGAAGTCAGCTTCATGCTTTCAGTAGTTTGTGAATGTGTACCGCTGAATTCTGGGCATTGCACCATTCATTTCATACATTTACAAGAGGATGAACTCGGAGTCATTAATTATTCCCATATTCTTTTCTAGTACAATAAGCAATGGATGAGTAGAGAATGAGTCAATTATGTAACATGAATTTGGAGAACTTATCACATTCACTGTTGTTAGAGTCTCCATTTGAAATTAAGGATATTCATTATTTCTTACTTAAAATGGGTGTTAGAGCACTTGCAGAAAAAAGTTTGAAAAACATCAGAAACTCACAACAAAAAATCTGAAGTGCATTAATTAAACTGAGCATTTCAATGCCTTAAAATTGCCACCAAAAAAAAAAAGAAGATTTATTTCAGATTAAACTCTGAACAATAACATCCCAGTTCAAATGATTCTGTAAATATGAAACCGGATAATCATGTTCTTGTGTTTTACTTAGTTTTGTTCTGTCTAATTCACAAACCATTCTAAGGATGTCCTCGGCATACTCCAGGAGAGCCCCTGCAAAGACCATGACAAAGTTTGTGCCATCACCAACTTCCTGCTCCATCTGCTGAGAGGCAAGCACAAGCATCTTGGCTGCCGGATGTTGGACCTGCATCAGAAAAGCAAGGAGGTAAAATGAAGAGGAAGCAGATTAGGATGAGTAAGAAGTGTGCCTGTAAAATGTTACACATCAAAAGCATATCACAGAATTAAAAACAAACCAACCAACCAAAAACAATGTGCCTCTATATCATCAATGTGTGTAGCTTTTACAAGAAAAACGTTCAGACAATTTACCACTGGAGAAAGGCACTGAGATGCTGAGTTGACAAGCTTGCATGCAAGCGTGGTTATAGACACCAACAATAGATCACCAACAAAATAATATTCATTATTATATTTATCAATACAAACATCGTTACTTTGATTACCAGCTCATGATCATAATCACCTTTCCTTCTTTTCCTTGATCTGCAACTTGATCAGCAGTATCAAAACTATCTTACTTCCCTTCTATTCTAAGAACTTTGTCATCACTGCTACAACTTTGGATATACACATTACTACCTGAATCATCACCCTAAGAGGTTCTAGACATTTTGCTTGTTGAGCAGCTACAATGTACTTCTTACAAAATAAAAGGGATTAACATCTGGGTCCTGTTTCATACAACTTGTTATCAGTGACAACTGCCACATTTCTATGACAAGTTTGCTCTTAGCCAATCAGATGCAAGGATTTCAGTAGCTTATAACAACTATGACAACTTGTCACTGATAACAAGTTTTTATGAAATGGGGCCCTGATCTCAAATAATTGTTTTTTTTTTTTTTTTTTTTCCATGATATAGTATCCTGGTTGATTTTAAGAAATATGCACACGCCTTACTTGGAAAACACTATTTTCTCCTCACCTCCAATTCCTTGAGGATTGTGGCAGCATCGTTTGTGACAAAGAGCTTCTCAATGTGATTGATAACCATCTTGTTCATGCCATTGGGCCCATATGCAGACCGCGTCGTCTCTGCCAGCTCCTTGCAAGCACTGATATTGCGGTAGATCGCTTCTTCCAGACCTTGGTAGTTCTACATGAGAAGTGAATAGGTGAATCACAGTTAAAGGTACAGTTTACCATTGGGAGCAGAGATTTAAAAATGTTCGAGATATCATTATCACATTTGATGCATATGTGTAGGTCAGTTGTATCACAAAACATCCTACCATATGAAAATTTCCTAATAAAACCTAAAATACAAGGAGATATCACTATTTTCCGACTAAACCATAACAGTAAACTGTGTAGTCTGTAAACATCTTTATTATAACTTTTGTTCACATTTTGTATATTTAACAATACTTACCATTGATTCTACCGATTCATTTTTTTTACATTGGTTGTTTCTATCCTTAACTCACATTTTAGAACTACAGTTTGAAGCACTATAGCTGGGTTTTTGTTTCATCTCAACCCATGAGATGGAAATTACAACTTGTGTTGGGCAAAATCCTAACTGGATTCAATTCGTCGTTGAATGTACTGCTTCATCTGCCCAAGGTACTTAGTGGTGGCATAATTTTATATTGAGACCAGTGATGCATACAGGCTGTACTGCCTTTATATTTGAGGGACCTTTGGTATACAACATAAAAAAATTTCAGCTCGTACAGTAGATTCTAGTAGGTGTCCAAAACATTGACAGTTCAGTAGATAGGCTCTACTGTACATTGAAACCATCACCCCTCTATTTACAGCCTTGTGTGTAAAGAGCGAACTTTCATGCATGAGACTACGCGCAGTGGTTTTGCATTCTTCACTGGGGATTTGATGTTAAGGCCAAGTAAAAAAAGAAACCAGTTTCTCGTCCTCGCGCGCATCGATTTTGGCCGACGCATCGATTTTTTTTACTATTTACTATTTTCAAAATGGTGCTGAAAATACCAAGAAATTTATAATTCTCGTCCCAGCCCGCCCCCCGCCATCAATTTTCAGTTGCCCCATCGACTTTTTTGATATTTACTATTTTTTCGGCCGCCGAAAAAAAAAATCGACAATTCACCTATCAATCGTAATGTCTCATTTCTAATTACGCCTTGCGTCCTCTACTTAGCTGTAGTACAGCTGTAGCTTCTGTAGTGTGTGTGTAATAACGCATGCATTTCACACTGCGAGCTCGGCAAGAAGGAATGACCCACAAAGCAATCGAACTGTAGTTGGATGGGCGCGGGCGGGCCTTGGCGGCTGTGATGTACACAGCGCACTCGGTACGTCGTGAACGCGATAGCGGCAACACACTCGGTACGTCGTGAACGCGATAGCGGCAACATTTTTGCGAACAATCGCTGATATTCCAAGCATATTTCGCGCACTGTTCGTATATTTTCCCCGTTTCTCATATTTTAAGCGGATGAATTGTACAGCAAAAATGCTTGTGAGGATTGTATCGAGTTTGTATGTACATTTTCATGTCATTGTGACTATGTGCATGTGTATGCAGTGTCGGAAGGTACGGTGCCAGCGCAGTAGCTGTGCCGCGCCGTATATTGGCAAAGCGTGCGTGTAGCTGTCCAGTGTACCGGGTCCCCTTCCCTGGTCTGTCAGCTGTCTGCACGCGCGCGGGAACACATTCGAATGTGTAGAGGATCTAGGCCCGTACACTCTGCTCTGTTATACGTTGCATCTGACGGCGATGTATATCGTTCTATTTTGAAGAGAAAATGAATGCGCTTTTCCAGCAAATGTAGAATTATCAAATGGGTGTATCTACAAAATAAATAACTTTTCCACGGATTCTGGTTTGTCTCGTATTTCTGCGGGATACTTTTCTTTACGTTGTTTACGACGTAAACTCACAGACACGGCCATGAGTCGTAACATTTGTACTGTGGTATACAATCATTCATCATCCAAATGATGAGTGATAATCAAATGTCTTTTTAGAACATGAAGAAACATCTTTAAGTGTTTAATGCTATCATGCCATATCAGTATCATTTTGACATCCAGTTTCCAGTTTAATGTGCTACAATTGTACTGTGATGAAATGCATACCAGCTGTGTGGACACAAAAAGTCACAAACACCAATGATAAATAAAGCAGTGTTTTGAATATAATGGAATTTATTTCAGTCGTACATTTGTTGAAAGACATGTTTCATACCTGTTTAAATTAATATCAATACAGTACACTAGTATCAGAAATGCCATTGCAACACTAAATACCAGTATTAAGATGGTCATTTTCCCTTGACATCTGTAGTGGAAAGAAAAACCAAGTGTATTTCTGCATGCATTCTGAAGTTTCATATCTATTTGTTTGAAAATGCACAGAGTGCAGGCAAGACATACACTTGGGACCTGGTCTCTCATAACACAGGTACCAGAGTGATATTTCATTTCATAAATTGGATATAGAAAATGGTAAAGCCCTCTCTCGTTACCTTTCTCAGAATTACCGGACGAGAAACACATATTACTTTCATTTTGACAATCCTCGAAAAAATAGTACGATATCAAATAGTAAGGACCTCCCTCATCGCCTTGCTCAAAAAACCCGGACGAGAAACTACTTTCTTTTTTTACTTGGCCTAAAATATTACTGAAAAAAACGTTAATAAACAAGATCAACAGCAAAACAATGATACCAAATTAAATGTCACATCATAGGAAAAGCATTGCGTGCCAATAGAGGGTAGGGGTGTTGGTTTCAAAATATAGCGCAACTGAGCGCGTCAAAAGAACCCACGAGTTCGAAGAAGTTATCTTGGAGTTGGAGCGTGTACCGCAAATCACATTTTCAACAGCGCGCTTGTGAATTCAGAGTATTTTCTTTAATTTATGCACTTGTCAATTGTAGTCCCGGCCCATGGGTACCCGGGGATGGCCGGGACTTGCATCCCACTTGCAATTTTGCACGTTACACTACCCGGCCAAGTCTCCGACAGGTCGGGCAAAATTTTCACGGAAATCCCCCGCTAAGTCCCCGGCAGGCCGGGCAAAATTGAAGTTGAAATCCCCGGCCAATTCCCCGACAGTCCGGGCAATATTTGTGCAGAAATCCCCGGCCAAGTCTCCGACAAGTCGGGCATATTTGCATAGAAATCCCCGGCCAAGTTCCAACCTCAAGGCCCGGTCACACTGCCCAAAAGTCGCGTAAGTTTGCGTGAATCACGCAAGAAATTTGGTTTTGCGCGTGCTTGTCCGGTGAGAGTTTTCGCTGATTTACGCGATGAAAATCACCGATGAATTGCGCAAGAACTACGGAAATATCACTCAAAAATCACTAATCAGCGCATAGGCACTCAAAGGCCCCAAATAGGGCGAATTCGTGATTGTGCGCGACGCCTGACGACAGAGGTCCACGGAAAATCACGCATAATCTGCGCTTTATCACGATTAACTGCGTATGAATCGCACATAAACGTGATAGCGGCAACATTTTCGCAAACGATCACTGATATTCCACGCATATTTCGCGCGTTGTTCGCGTAAGAACAACGCAAACTACGCAAAATTACGTAAAAACTAAAACAGTGCAATACTGCCTAGAAGTGTGTAAACTTTTACGCGAAGCCGAGTTTTGAGCTGCTCAAAAACCTGGCTTTTGAGGACCTGTCACACTGCCCAAAAGTCACGTAAACACATGAATCACGTAAGAAATTTGAGCCTTATTTTACGCAATACGATGCGCGATTTGCGCATTTCATGAGTTTGTCTACAATTTTGAACCTTCGTAGTTGTCAGCCGATGTGCGCCGGATCGGCACTTTACGCAGCTCCATGTTTTGAGGAGCTCAAAACTCGGCTTCGCGTAAAAATTTTACGCAGTATTGCGCTGTTTTACGTAATTTTTGCGTAGTTTGCGTGGTTCTTACGCGAACAATGCGCGAAATATGCGTGGAATATCAGCGATTGTTCGCAAAAATGTTGCCGCTATCGCGTTCGCCAACGACTCTCCACTGACAAAAAAGCAGACTATAAATAATGACGCATGTTTCGCGCTTGAAACACCTACGTATCACTGAAAATCACTGAAAAAAAAATTGGCGTAGGCCTAGGCCTATGTATCTCTAACAGAACACGGTAAATACTCACGAAATACTGATCGAAGAATCACTAATGTATCACTAACAACTCACGTAACTTTGGCGCTATATTTTTGCGTGATCTTTCCGTAGTTCTTGTGCAATTCATCGGTGATTTTTCATTGCGTAAATCAGCGAAAATGGTAAAATTCTCGACGGACAAGCACACAAAACCAAATTTCTTAGTTACTGGTACGTGATTTATGCGATTACGCAACTTTTGGGCAGTGTGACCGAGCCCGCCCGCGTGGAATCGCGTAAAGCGCCGATCCGGCGCACATCCGCGGACAATACGATCGAAGGTTCCACGTCAGAAAAATTCATGAAATGCGCAAATCGCGCATGTTTCGCGCTAGGCTCTTTACGTGATTCATGCGTTTACGCAACTTTTGGGCAACGTTACAGAGTCCTCAATAGCGGGGAATTGCTAGTCAAGCGAAATAATCTATGGTCACATTACCGTACTGGAAATGGTACAAGTCATAATCAACTCTCAAGCAAAATCTGGCTCAATTCCGGCCAAAATTCCCGCCCCAAATGCCTGCCATTTGGTTGGAGCGAATTTCCCCCGACAAACCCCGGTTTATTCCCCACCCACCGGGGCAAAATAAGTGAATCTCCCCCGACAAACCCCGGTCCATTCCCAACCCACCGGGGCAAAATAATTGAATTTCCCCCGACAACACCCCGGTACATCCCCGGCCCAGCGGGGCAAATTAAGTGAATTTCCCCCTACAAAGCCCGGTCTATTCCCGACCCACCCGGGCGAAAAAAATGCTGAAATCCCCACCCAACTTGGTTGCAAGTCCCGGCCATCCCCGGGTACCCATGGGCCGGGACTTCAATTGACAAGTGCATTACACGTGAGTAAAATTTTAGGCAAATTGTGAGACATTTTAAGCTAAGTATCTACTGAAGGAAAAACATTAGGGTGTCGATGTGTGGACACCCAACTATACTCAGCTAGCTAGAAAGCCACCTCTCTATCGATACACGGCACGTAACATTACACTATCGCAATACAGTCAGACCGCAACGCTGCTGTTAATGAGCTCAAATCAAAAATTTATCGTACGCGCAGGTTTTTGCGCATGTCCTTCCCAACACCCGAGATTTTGCGAGATAATTCAGAGACAAAATGCATGGTCTACGAGATTCATTTATTGACGACATGAAGATCTACTCTCCGTGACTAATTGACATGATTTGTGAATATTTGATATTAATCAGACCTTTTAATGCTTATATCATGTGAAATGAACTTATGATACCGTTATTCTTATCACCGCATCCTACTGACATTTTTTAAAACGATCCTAGAACATATTATGACAAGGCTTTCTATCTATTGATCACCCGACCCGTTCCAAAGTTGAATCAACTCATTACTGATATCCAACGTTCTAGAGATTCTTGTTATAATAGCACAGTAAGAACTGAATTGGTCCCTCACTTAGAAAACTATAAAAATTGAAAGTCTCGTCGAGTGAAAATCGTGAAGTGGCAATTTAAGATACATGCAAGATCATGTGCTCTCACGGTATCATTAGTTAAATTACTCAGCGATGTATACAGTGGAATTAGATGGAATAATTATTGTAATTCACAATAGAGATCCCCAAAGAACTATGTGTCACAATAAGTTTTAGATCTTTTATTATTGATTAATAATGAGCCATTCATTAATGCAACAGTTACTGCTAGCTGAGTAAGCAAAGTCCAAGCCAAAGTTGAGCTGTCGATCAGAGTGGAGTGTTGTTCTTGTTGTTGACGTGGAGATCTTAGCCCGAGTGCGTATACATACATCGTGCGCGCGCATACACACACTCATAGGGTCCTACACTTTTATCTACACACAGAGTATTACTGTATGTACAGCACACGTTTACTGTCCTTCCGCGCTGACCAACTGTTTCAACTCTCCACTCAGAGGGAATTAACCAATCAGAAACGCGTATTCGCGGCAAACTGATATCTCGTCAAAAATTAACTGTACAACGCAATGATTTATTCGATCACCTGACCCGTTCCAATAATCAGTCCACATGAAGTCGTCATATTTTCATAGTATGATATTTCCTCTTTCATTTCATACCTCTTCGATTTTGGTCCACGTTTATTTAATTGTTCTAATGTACCCCCTAAGAAAAATGAAAAATATGCAAATTTTATGTTTTATAATGTCCTTGTTCAGTATATTTTATATGTCACAACCTTTCAAGTAGTCGGATGTCATCAAAGTACAACTTTTCAGCTTTTTATCGATGTATTAATCAGGAAGATTGGTAATGTCGTTTAGATTTACAGGGACTCTAAAAATATGGTCTTCCAGCTCATTACGTATTCATGTCCGCAAGGTCCATGCATACGCGTACGATAAATGAGAAGGCTTTTCAGGGTGTTGCGGTCTGACTGAATAAGTATACAGTCACCCACCCTGGCCTGGCTGGCCCAGCCCAGTGACAGTGTTGTAGCATGCATGTGCATGCAAAGAGCGATACTCCCGGCTTGGCAACGGCACAAAGCCGTCGACTTTCAGAGCGTATATCATATCTCCTTAAAACATCATTTAAAGATTCCCTTACACACAAATGTGGACCACGATGTTAACGCCATGATTCTCATTCAAACAAAACGACTCACCTTAGCTCCTTCTTTCAGCATTTGGGCAAAGCCCGGGGCACGAGGTATATTCATCGCCATCTTAGCCGTCGACGTATGGATGATCGCATGCATGCAGCATGCAGTTGTCTGAAATAGATTTTGGTCGAGTCGTTTGGGGATTTTTTTCTTCGCGCGCGTGTATCCCTGTCTATGTTGTTGAATAGACTTTAGAGCGAGTCATGGCAACAATCAGCCACTTCGACTGGAGGCAACGGTTAGCTCAGCCTCCTGTTCAACACGTGAAGGTTCGAGAAAATAAATGACTCATGTTGGTAGTTATCATAAAATGGGGGCATTGATATGCATGTTACTACAAATTACCAACAATTATTATTCATAATACGTCTTTTTTACGGAGAAAATGGGATAAATTTTTCCTTCCTTTCTTCTTCTTTCTTTTCTATTTTTTCCCGTAGCGCTTACAGACATTTCATGTGATAATGCGCTATGTTGTGAATTATTATTATCATTACTAATTGATATTCGGCGTCTACTGAATTTTTAAGTTGAAAAGTTTTGAAGTAATATAAAAAATCAGGACCTGCGGAAAGGGTGGGGTGGGGGGGGGGGGGGGGGTCATAGGGATCTGAGGGGCTGGATGCCCGCACACTGTGGGTCAAGTTGTTCGAAAGTTGCCTCCATAATGAGCCCAAGGGGGGGGGGGGCGGGGGGTTAACCTCCATGATCCGATTGTATTTATTAATTGAATTATATTGTATTCCAAAATGAGAACACAAAATTATTTCTCTTTTCATGATATGCAAATGAGAAACTTAATCTTGAAGGGTAAATCGTGATGGCAAATCACAATAAATCAACTTTATATTTAGCGATTGTAACTAATACATGTAACCATTTTGTTATAATTTTATTCCATAAGAAACGTCACTATTATTCATGATTTAAATGAGTTCTGTTCTTTTCTATATTTCGTATGTTTTTCATCGCTGCATTAGTTTCAGTTTAAGTTTGTTTTATTGCTTAGTATTAACTTTTGTCCACTTGATACAATAAAAAAATATGGGGCCTAATAGAACAACAATCTCACCATGTAATAACAATGGACTCGCCTATTGAGTGACCGTTGCATAGGCCTACGCAAGATGTTTAATGAGATGCAGTTTATTCGCTATGAAACCCCCTATACTTTGTATATGTTTTGACACATATAGTTTACACTCCCTTGCCCTTGTTAATCTTCATCTAATGTCGGACATTCCTTATCCTCGAAACTGTGACATATCCATGTTAAAACTTTGTTCTCAGAGGCGGATCCAGGAATTCCGTAAAGGGGGGGGGGGGGGGGTTGGGGGCAAAATATATCTCTGGTAAGTGCCACTTTCGGGTTTGAAGGGACTGTACAGTACTGGTTGAGGTGGGGATTCATGTTTTGAACATTCCTATATGACTGTTAGAAACCTCTTATGAAATATGAAAGAGCATGTAATTTTAAGAAGGGATTCAATATTTATTTGATGAAATCCGTTTTCAATTGGCTGAGATATAAAAAAAAGTGATAATAATAAAAGGCGACAGGCCACGCCTTTTATTAGGATCTCTTTGTTTCACCTTGTTTTTGGCTATCTCAGCCATTTCAAAACCGATTTTCATCAAATAAACTTTTGATACCCCTTAGAATTGCATGCTCTTTGACATCTCATAGAGTGGTTTCTGATATCTCACAAAACGTTAAAAGCTAAATCCTCACCTCAACCAGAACTATACACACCCTTTAATCAGCTGAAAAGAAAAAAAAAAAGGGGGGGGGGAGCTCCCGTGCCGTTTCTCGTGCCACTTCCGGGTTTAATCGACTGACCACATAAGTAAAAAAAGAAAAAAAAAGACATCAACAACAACAACAACAAAGGCTTAGAGCGCAATTTTCTGGTGCCACTATACAATAAAACATCAAAGGGGGAGGCGCAAGTGCCCCTTTTGGTGCGCCCCCTCTGGATCAGCCACTGGTCCTATATCGGTACTTCACAAAGAAATTTATACGTATTATAGGCCTATATAGTCAGACATGATATTCAAAATGAAGAATATCATCACGATAGCAAGGAAATAGTCATAGAGTCTTGAAGAACTCAAGTGTAAAATCATAATATCAAGAGTGGATGTAGAAGCAAAAGAAAATTCAAGAGGAAGAAAATAAAATAATGAGAGAAAAACAAGTTGAGCGCAAGTATAGGCCTATACGTTGTATAGGCCAAAAAAAGGAGTGAAAATGGGCATTGTATTGCATTTGGAAGTAAAATGGAGTCAAAAGGGGCCTGAGCTTTCGATCCCAGCAATATCTTCGTCAGAGGCAAAATGACAAACATAACAGGCAGGGACAGCAATCACATTATAAAAACATTATAAAAGACTACACACAACGAGAAGAGTCAGGGGAGGGCTAGGGATACAGAACAAACTAACAAAAGGGGGTTGGGGTCACGGGCAAGGAGCCCAACAAGTAAAGGGAGGGGGATTAAGAGGTGGACAGACAAAAGGTAGAGGAGACCCTCCTCTCCGCCTTTGATGATCCCGAGGACCATGGGGAAACCTTCGAAGGATAAGGATGAATAGGGAGGCAACATCAAACAAGATGAGGAACAGCAGAGAGATAAAGAAAGGGAAAGAGTGAAATAGCAACAGCAAAAGCGGGGGGGGGGGGGGAGGGGGTTTGGTGCTGAGCAAGCAGCTGGAGCCCTAACTTGGTGTACCAAGAAGCAACAAAATAAAAGTAAGAGTCAACCAACAAAATGCGAAATGCAAGTTATCAAACATATCGAAGTGTATATAAAATAATAATTATTGAAGCAAGACTGGCTGTATCATAAGATAGGAAAATTAATGGTTCAGTGGCTGACACGAGTAAAAATGAGCAAATATATGAGAAAGAAGGAGACTAACTGAAATGATAAAGAAAGTAGAAGGAGTTGCAAGATATTTGAATTGCATGAGAGTGCAAAAAAAAAAGCATGAGATAAAAAACGAGTAATTTGCAAATTAATTAAGCGGAGTAGGCCCTAATATGGAAGAAAAGACCTTCTAAAAAGTCCTATTATATTGCTCGGAGGAGGGTCGAGTTAAAAGAGGGGATGATGAAGAGTGAGAGGGAATGTCATAGTATAATGATTATAAGCCAATAAAAGTTGACATATAGGCCCTATAATGAAAACCCTTGTTCAAAATCCCGCAACGTTGCTATTTTTATTTACTACCGGGAAAAAATCAAATAAAGCACAATTGTACATGTATTAAAAAAGCGTCGTGTTCCCGATCCCAGAAAAGAGCGCGCCGGCGCCAATCAACCACATAATAAAGCATGCCCTCAACGGTACACTCGAATAAATTAGCATGGCGGTAGCCATTTGCCACCAAGATTTACCGTGGGACAGCTATCAAAAAGGTAAGGTTAATTCCGAAACTTGCTGCCCTGTGAGTGTAAGCGTGTCCTGTTTTAAGAGGAAAGTGTTCCCTGAAGTGTGTGAAGAATTTCCAATAGGAGATCGAGATGGGAATCATCTAATGAAGCAGTGGAATTGCTACGTTTATGCCCAGTACAGTAGCTGCGCGGTGTCGTGTACCAAGCAAGAGTCGAGTTGCGTGGACGAGGGCGAACTTCCCTTGACCGTGCGATGCGCGGTAGGCCGGTACACGACTCACTGGATCGTGCACGCCTACATGGTGTTACAGGCTGCAGTACACAACACAATTTAGGTACACAGGCCACACAGTTGACAAGTTGTAATAATGTAGATTCTAATATGCATTCTTTAGTAGGAGCCTCATAGGATAGGATCTCTTATCCGGGCTGGGGTCGTAGCGTCAGTTGGTGGTCTAGATTCTAGACCTAGCATTTGGTGTAACTTGTTAAGAGGTTATGTTTTGCTGGCGCGCATGGCGTTGGTTTGTTTATTTGTTCGTCCGTTTGGGCGCTAACGTGTTGACTGTTAGATCTAGTCTAGTCACTGCTAACGTTACAAGTTTAAAAACTGTCTGTGTATGGTTGGACCTACTAGTACTCATCGACCGCCTAATGTTTATTTGCTTGATAAGAATATTTAACACTGAAATTCACGTACAAACTTGACCTACGTCAGTACGTGATTGAGAAAATCCAGCACTATCAAATGCTGTTGTTCCCTTTTCAATTCGAAGTTTCAGTGCAAAAATATCACCGTCGAACTTGCGTGGCCTCTTTTCAGCTCCCCGTGGTGCCGCTCCTTATTGAGATTGACCGCTGTTTTTGCATTGACAATGCACACAAACTGAATTGAACACCGTGTTGTACGAAGCTTTTAAAGGGAAGATAAACCCCAAGAACAATGTGGGTTGAGTGAAAGCAGCAACATTATTAGAACACATCAGTGAAAGTTTGAAGAAAATCGGACAATCGATGCAAAAGTTATGAATTTTTAAAGTTTTGATGTTGGAACCGCTGGATGAGGAGACTACTGGAGGTTATGACGTATGAGTGGACAACAATACCAAGAAAATATAAAGAAAATACTACAAAAATCAATTTTTCATGAAAATCACAAATTCCATCAACTTGATATTGACATATGTTAAGGGTAGCAATTATTCCCCCTGCTTTCTGAAAGCGGTTGGTCCACTGCTCTTTCATAATTCTAGAAAAGTGAATTTTTGTTGAATTTCCTTTATATTTTCTTTGTATTGTTGTCCACTCATACGTCATATCCTCTAGTAGTCTCCCCATCCAGCGGTTCCAACACCAAAACTTTAAAAATTCATAACTTTTGCATCGATTGTCCGATTTTCCTCAAACTTTCATTGATGTGTTCTACTAATGTTGCTGCTTTCACTCAATCCACATTGTTCTTGGGGTTTATCTTCCCTTTAAGAAACTTCCATAGACAGTACATTGTGATTCGGTTAAAAAATATTCATTTGAAATTTTGTCCTTGATTAAAACCATAATTAATGAACAGTGAATTTTCGCGTTTTCCTTCACATCCTCATCAACAGTCAAAGGCAATCCATTTTTATGTGCTCTGCGCGCAGTGCAGTGTGTACTAAGCGTTCTGTGCGCCAATACTATGCGGTCGGTTTAAAAAAGGGTGGTCGATACGTCGTAGAGCTACCATTCTACTAGTGCTAGTGTACCTTTGTTCGCACCTCCTTGTCAACTGATCTCAAACAAATCTGAGTCTCCAAACAAAGTCCAATAATAGGATAGGTCTCCTGTTGGGAAATCATTGGAAAATCTCAATCGCTTGAAATGCCGCTCCGTGTGCAAGCAATCAGCACAGCGACAGTACGATTCTACGAAAATATCAGATTACATGCTCTAAGCTAAGGCCCAAGGGTCAATCATTTTGGTCCGAGTCCGAGTGTAGCGATAACAGCGGTTTTTTCTAGATCTATATGCCACTTTGTGTATGGTGTATCTTCTTTTATTTTCAGGTTTTCCTAAATTTTCCTTTCCTTCCTATCAATCATTTCTTTGTGGGTTTCCTCTTAACTCTTGTCTAACTTTCTCAATGTCCTATCTGATTGTACTTTAAGTTGTTCTTTCATTGTTTCCTTCATGGGTCATGGTCTTTCTCTGTAAACTGCCTTCCTTTCTATCCTCTCCAATATCCTTTTCTTATGTGTCGTTCTTAAAGGTGCTAGCTCACATTTGCAAACCCACGAAAATCAAAACTGCATAAAACAGGTCCAATATGACTTCAAGTACAAGTTATAACAGTAACATACCTCACCTGTTGCTCTTTGTCTATACCATTCGATAAAAGAGAAATAATCATCGTTTTAAAATCAATTTTCAAACCGGGTCAACCCAACCCAAAATCGAATTACGAGCGCGGGCTAGCTACGTACATTAACTTACACATGTATCGCATGCATGTAGTACGTGCGTGGACTGGAGCTAGCGAGCGTTTTTATACGCACGCATACGGTGCATTTTCATTTATTTTTATGAAAGTAATGGACTAATTGGAACGAAATTTTGCACAGGTGTTACTGCAATCATACCCAAACTCCATGCTAACTATGAGACCAATTGCTGCAGGTTTACAAATGTGGGCTAATACCTTTAATGCGGATTTTATTTCCTCTTCAACTGGTATAATTCTTTCTCTCCTTCCACTTATCTTTGCTTTTATCCAGTTGTGATTCATCTCTCATTCTATTATTCTACCTAGTGATTTTTTGTTTTCAATCTTTTTAATTTTCTCTTTGCTTTCCTATTTTATTTTCAAATATATCAATCTCTCCCTTGCTTACCAACTAGACTAAAACTTGTCTGTCCTGCAGGTGCTATTTTCCAGAGCTGATCCATGAGTAGACCTACTGTAATATAGCAGTTAGCACCGATCCAAACCTGTGACTCAAACATTGACTGACAGAAGAAGGGGACAAACGTCAGTCATGTGGCCGGTCAACCAGTGGCAGATGCAGGGACAATGGGGAATGCAAGCCCAGCAGCAGTATCAAGCTAATGCTGGTGAGTCTAGGTGCTTTTTAAAGGGATGATATAGTATTGGTGGAGATGAAGATAGGGCTTTTAACCTTTTGCAAGGTACCAAGAAATCACTTATGAAATACGCTGTAGTACAGAGCATACCATTCTATCTAACGAGGAATTCAAATTTCATTTCATGAAAATCAGTTTTGGAATGGCTGAGACGTCCAAAAACAAAGTAAAACAAAGCAACCTGAATAAAAGGTGGGCTCCACCTTTTATTAAGATTGCTCTGTTTTGGATATCTATAATCTAACGCATGTCAAAACCAATTTTCATCAAATAAACATTGAATTCCTCTTGGAATTACATGCTTTTTCATATTTTGTAAGAGGTTTCTCATTATCTCACTGAAAAATGTGAGAATACTGCAGTAAGGTCCCAACCAAAACTATACAACCCCTTTAATTCTTGTAGCTTGCAGACCTGTTAAGACTACATAAGGGTCAAGGGTAATACTGTGTAAGCTGTTATTTTCGTGCATTTTGCGAATCACCGTGGGACCGCAAATTTAACAACACATGAAAATGTCGCCATATGCTAGGGTGATAGTGCAGTTACGATAGCCACAGTGCAGAAATGTCTGTGACCTCCTCATTTGCGAAAATATCTGTACACAAAAATAACAGCTTTTTCGGTATGCCAATACAGTGCACTCCCGTTATAACGAACACGGTTATAACGAAATTTCGTTATAACGAAGTAAATCTTCTGGTCCCAAAATCATCCCCATTAAAGTCTATGGTAAAAAATTCGCTTATAACGAACACGGTTATAGCGAAATTTCCGTTATAACGAAGTCTTTTCCGAGCGCCACAGACAAAGAAAAACAAAAGAAATGTGCTCCGTTATAACGGAATGCGAATTGCTTTCGAAAATACGTAGCGGAACAAGCATTTATAGCGTCTCTGCATGGGTGAACGCTTCACACCACTCTGTGTTCGCTCTTTGTGTCACGCACAGCTTCTGAGGGGAACTTGCGTTTATTATTGTGATACAATTATCCCATCATACTTCACATAGCTTTCCAGTGTATGATGAGTATTCAGCAAACAGAATATGATATATATACGTGGTTTCCTTGTTTTCGTTATATATTGTATTTGTTCGGTTATAACGAAATTTCGTTATAACGAAGAAAACTGCCGGTCCCGAGCATTTCGTTATAACGGGAGTGCACTGTAGTCCTTTAATTATGCAGTACTATGCATTTACTTCACTGTTTACTTTGCATTGACAACATGATTGAAGTGTAATGAAATCCAAAAGAACCCAAATTAAAAAAACAAAAACAAAAACACTGCAACAAAACAAACCTAGAAATCACAACAAAACAAAACAAAAACCAGAGCATAATATTTCACAGTATTTTAAGTGTTTCATGTCAAATCTCAGATGAAATTTTAAAATCTGATATGAAATGACAAAAGTTTACCTGTCTGCAGACAAAACAAAAACAAAAACAAAAACTACAAACTAGGAAAGGGGCATGGGCTCAAGCTCACATATGTCTCCGTAACAGCAGTTTAAATCTTTGATTTTTTTTTTTGTAAAAATGAAAAAAAAAACAAAACAAAAATAAGGATGCTTTAATATTGAAAGATATTGCCATAATTTCTTGCTGCCATCCCCTTCCCAACAGCAACTGACTGGGCTGCCCTGGCCCAGGAATGGATAAGACAGAAGGAGGCTGCAGATGTGCAGCCCGCTGCACCACCGGTCTCCGAGCCACCACCCCTGCCCCCAGTTGGCGACTTCAACAACCAACCACCCCTTCCCCCACAGGTAGGGTAGAAATTAATTGTAGTAGATTGCTCTGTCAACACTTCTTGGAACTGTTCAGTTGTGTTCTTAGTTTTTTTCTTTTCAAATATATATCTTTGTAATAGGCGAGTTTACTAGTGTGTTCAGATTTATGATACTTTTCCCTGAAGACTTGGGATCAAGGAATTTAATTCACCTCTATGTGGAAAGTACATGTGCTTTTCAATAGTTTAATTTTCACAAATTTCACGGGTAGCCAAGACTTGTGACAGTAAAACGTACACAAAAGTGTTTGTTTACACAATGCATTAAATGCCTGTGGCAATTTGCAACAGTTTCATGCTGCCAAAAAGGACAACGGCTCCAATTCGCAAAAGTTTTATGAAGCGAATGTTTCTGGTTTCACAGTACATTGTACCTTTGTTGACGATACCAGTACATTGTTTGTAGTAACTGTAAACTGTACTATGATTTTGTGATAATGATTCTTCAGTTGATATCCGCATATTACAGCTGTACAAAACAGGAAGTAACTCTGAGCTTTGATGCAGGGATGATGAGATAGAATATCTTGGTAGATATTCTAAATGCAAGTATTCACATGTCACAGATACGCTGTAATTACCACGTTAAATGTTGTGTGTGAATATTTTTTCCATAGATTCCTCCGCCAGCCCCACCCCCTCCGCACGATGATGGCGATAAGCAAGGTAATGTAAAATTTTCACCAAAGAGCCAGTTCACAATTAGCTCATGGGGTGCATAATGGTATAAATGACCTTAGTTTTGTTGTTGTTGTTGTTGTTGATAGTTGTTCTGCTCTTCACTCATTTTCAAAGCGGGTTAATGCATTTAAGCTTACCTGATGTAACAATTTCTACAACTCATGTTCAAACATATGAACTTGCGTACAGACGAGGTGACCAGTATGGTCTGACAGTGGACACTTTGGGGGGCATCCATTTCATTGTTTTGCATTGAATGCATTAACAACCCTTTCTATCAATATTACCAAATACTTGGCTTGCTGTCAGGTGAATGCGCTAGCAAGCACCATCAAGGTGGCATTGATATAATCATTTACTGGTTCATCACGGATGCCTTTCTCAGTGAATTTAAAAAACCGACAAGCCTGATTGTACAAATTACCCTCTTCTGCTCCTGCGCATAGTCAAACTGTGAACTGGCTTATTCCGTGAAATGGTGCAGTTATTTTCTGTGTAGATGTGTTCAGTCTGTGCGTTTTGTAGCAGAACTCGCTCCACAAAACAAACAATGATGTCTACACCAAGGTGATGATTCTCCTTGTGCATTGTCTTTGACTGTGAGAAGGAGCTAGGCCTCTGCTTCAATTACTGTCCAGCTTGGACATTAATATTTGAGGTCTCAAGTCCTTAATTAGATGCTTGTCGCATAAGAATGCAAGCAATCTGAAAAAAAAAAATGAAATAAAATGGGGAAAAAAACCCAGATAAGCAAGAATTGGTGATATGTAACACAGTGACAGAAAATAGTGCATGTTGTGGCACATTACTGAAGGATAACGGCATTTTGACTTTGCAAAGTTTTTGAGATATCTGTATGGAGACGTGATGTAGCAAATGCTTGTCGTGCATGTAAATTTGTATCCAGATATAATTTGTATCCAGATATATATCCAGACTTCCGATGGAATCCCATTTTCTTTGCTCACTTTTCCACTAATAATTTATTTATATTCTTTCTGGTCAGTTTATTCTGTCCTTATTTGTTACAGATATATACATGGTAGAATTACTGGAGCTTTGAGAGAATTGAATTGTGTTAAATTGCAGGGTTTGATCAAATGGCCCATCAACTGCCAGCCCCACCCCCACCACCCCAGATGCCTGACATGTCTCAACCACCCCCGCCCATGTCATGGGACTGGAACCACCAGGCACCTGCTATGCAGTTCCAGCAGGGCTCTTTCTCAGGACCAGACGCAGACTCCGGCTCCATTGGGCAGGGAGGACGAATGGCGCCCTCGCAGCCCCCACAGCGCTTCGACTATGCCCACGGCAGCAGCCATGGCAGCGGCCATGGCAGCGGCCACGGCACCGGCCACGGCGGTGGCGGCGGCGGCTCCGTGCAAAGGTTTGATCACCAGCATGGCCTGGAGGGAGGGGGAGAGGCGCAGGACCAGCACCTGGCCCCCTCCTTTCACCACCAGCCCCCTCCTCCCCCTCCCATGCAGCAGCCCGAGAGATTTGACTACAATCATGGTGGGCATAGCAATGACTATCACCAGGAGGTATGTACCATACCCCTTTACTCTCTTCCCACATCCACTTGTTGACCCTATTCAAACTTCTTTTTTTGTAATTATGATATGATACCAATCAAAAATTCAGAAGTGCTTTCTCATCATTCCATGACACTACCTGCTTACTGCTCCAAAATATTGATCTTTGTACATTTATTAAGATAAACGAGTTTACCAATTTGTCCTTTTTATTTGGTGAAAGGCCTATCACCATGGTTACCAGCCCCATCACCAGCAATGGCACGCCCCGCCCCGCCAGGAATACCAGGACATGGGCATGGGGAGGGAGCGCATGCCCCGCGCTCAGCACTACTTTGAGGAGAGGGGCCATGACAGCAAGAACCACCACCGCGATTACCACCAGCAGCCCGACTTCATGCGGGAGATGCAGTACTCGCATCATCCGTACCACGAGGTGGAGGAGGAGGAGCCACGCCCCGCCCTGGGTAAGATAATGCTCACCAAAAGGGGGAGAGTTCTTTGGGGATAGAAACTCAAATATTCATGTGGATTGAGTGACTGCAGCAATATCACAACACATCAGTGAAGTTTGACGTCACATATGTACAGTGATATCATGAAAATATACTGTAAAACGAGGAATGTTCGCGTGCATTTTAATTTCGCAAATTTCGTGAGAGCGGAGTTTTGCGAAATTAAAATACACGCTAAAGATCTTTTCTAAACTATACGCAATGAATGTTAGAGGCAACTCACAAAGATTTCATGCTGCGAATAAGGCTGTCGGCCCCCATTTGCAAAAATGTAATGCCGCAAAATATTGTGTTTTACAGTAAAGAGATTCCACAGCAAGGAAATGGGGGGGGGGGGATGTTGAAGGACACACATGTATTCCATTTTAAGTCCTTTTGCTATGGTTTCCTTCTATATGTGCATGCACACACGTAGACACAATAACCACACACACACTTACCCTTTACCCTGCATATTGTTTGAAATCTCTCCCGGTACCTTTCCTCTCCACCCCCTCCTCTAAAAGATGCCCAAAAGATGAAGCTGCTCCCCGCCTGGATCCGAGAAGGCCTGGAAAAGATGGAGCAAGAGAAGCAGAAGAAGCTTGACAAGGAGCAGAAGGAGAAGGAGAGACGGGAACGCCTGGAGGCAGCCAAGCAGGCCGAGCAGGACATCGTCAACGAGGCCCGCATCGCTGCCGGTCTCCTCCCAAAGTCAAAATATGATGTGAGTGAAGGCAGAGATGCCAACTTTTACTTTCTGGGAGCAGTATTTAGAAACATCCATATTAAGCGCTTTATAAATGTATTGTATTATTATTATTGTTATTAGTAGTAGTATTTTATACTGTTTTATTACCAAAAAATGCAGCAGGTTTCATGAAGCCTCATACAAGGATATCTTGTTTGGAACCAGCACTTAAACTATACCAAAAGATTTTGACATCATTACTTTGATACTCTGTAGATTTCTGGAATTTATTTTGATGATTCACAGACTCTCTATGCTGGAGAGGAGTTGATAACCAACATCAATAATTGATCATTATTCATCCATATCCCTTGATTTTGACCATCACCCACCCCTGTAAATCGAATTTCAGGATAGCGATGATGAAGCAGACAAAGAAGGAGATAAAGGGCCTAAGGTGAAGGGGGAAAAACCAAAGGAGTCCCCTCCCGCTAGAAAACGATCTCCAGCCCCAGAGTCTGAAGAGGAGGAGGAGGAGGAGCCATACATGACGGAGGAGGAGAAGCAGCAGCAAATGGTAAGAAATCATCTTTCAGCTGTTAGCATGCCTGCTAACCCTTACATGCTAATAGTAAGATACCCTTCGAGTTCCCTGTACTCATTATTCATTGGGCAGCAGAGCTGTTACCCAGTCTGACTCTTTTTCTCTGGAACTCATTGCCTTTGAAACTGAGAATGGAGACCTCATTCCCTCAGTTCAAGAGGGAACTCAAAACCTTTTTGTTCCAGTAACTGTGAGCTTTTTTTCGATTGTGATCTTTTCCTGAATGAAGTAACGTGAGAGGAGGTCTTACCTTTCTGCGCCAGGAGTGCCACTGTGTGACAGACATGGCATATTACAAGACTCCATAATTATTATTATTATTAAGAGCGTCAAATTTTCACTTTGACGAGCGTTCATATTCATATTTGTGCTGTAGAGCAAATTACCAAAGGCATCCCTTTGTTGTAGATAAAAATACAAATACAGTATGACAGTCTAATTTGCAGTATCTCATGACCATGTGGAGTTGGAAATTCTTTGAAATTTATTTAGTCCTTGTTGTCACAAGGGCGTTGCCCACGGAAGAATACCATGAACTACGACACAATGGCACGGTGACTCCCTTGAATACTTTTCAACTAAATCCATTTAATTTTATAATTTGTCTTATCAATCAGAAAACAAAGCAAGTGAAAAAAAACAAAAAAGAACAAAACAAGTATTTCCGAATATCGGAGGTTTCTTACACTACTGAAGCCCGCACACACTACAAAAGCGATACAGTTAACCCAGCCCGAAACCCAGTAATTAATTGGCACAATACTTCAAACCGCGCGCGGAACGTTCCTGTAGTACAGCTGGGGTAGAGCCCTACGACGGCTGAGTGCGAGGTCGGCGAGGTTGGCGAGGTTGTCACGGACGCGGTGCGTCCGGCGAGATGCAGTACTCTGCAGAGTCCCCCTGTGAGGGTACCAGTTCAACCACGGCGTCTACCGGAGTGCGTCACGCCGGCCTTATGGGAAGCGGGGTCAGTGACGTCCGGGACGTTGATGTGGCGTTCGGAGGTCATATACCAGCGGAGACATGGGCTGCCGGTCCGGCGGCGTCACCTTTCACGTCAGATGCGTCCGGAACTGGCGTCTCCTATGCGGGGATATATTGAAGCTTGTTCGTGTTGGTCCGGGGGTGCACAGTGGGAAGCCTTGTGATGAGACTAGCCTGCCAGCCTGAATTGCTTGCCAGTGGGAAGTCCTCGGCTCCTCTCTATGTCTCTCTCCCTCTCTCTCTCTCGTGCACAGCTCTGCCCCGTCCACACTGAAGAGCGCTACTAGCTCCACCACTCTTTTCAAATTATCTGATGTAGACTGCCCAGATTTAGTGTTTGGACCTTCCACAACACCTCGGTCAGCTTACCGCGCCAAAATTTCATCCAATCCCCAGACCAAATTCCCCCATATCCTAGCAACCCAATAACATTTAAATCAGTCCCTTAGTATTTTACCTCGCACCTACTGCTTCCCCGGTGCAAGCCATTCCAGCCTGCTCGACACAGGTGTGCCGCTCGCACAAACAAAATACCAATCCCGTGGAGTCAAAACACGAGTGACATTTCACCCCCTCTTTAAGATAATTTTTACCAAAAATTTTCTACTAACCAAATACCCACCAAAATTATGCCTGCGCGTATAATTCTGCAGGGAACTGAGCTGGAAACGGACGGATGCGCACTAACTTCCCTGGTGCCACAATTCTGACAAAAACAAGGTTAATTGTTATTATATGCACATACATATATATTATGGTATTGCGGATGCGTTTCCAACTGCACGGAAACGTGAACGTATACACAACAATTAGATGCGAGCAAATTGCCTGATTCGCGCGGCTGCGCCAACATATATGCTGACTAATAACATTAATAACTTTACCCGACTTACATGAAACTGCGAGGAAGTTTATCACCCTCCTAGGACGCTTTTCTCCCTCCTAATTCACGTCAAGCGACTCAAATAGTCTGCTCCTACGTTATCCCTTCCTTTGATAGCTTCAATCCGGAATCTATACGGTTGGAGTGCCAGAGCCCAACGGAGTATTCTGGCATTCGCGACCTTCGATCGTCGTATGGCCAACAGGGGATGGTGGTCGACCTCCAACACAAATTCCTTACCATACAGGTAGGTCTCAAACTTAAGAATGGCCCATACTACTGCGAGACATTCTTTCTCGATTGTTGAGTACGCCCTTTCTCTCGGGAGCAGTTTCTTACTGGCGTATGCCGTGGGGAACTTCTGCCCCTCGTCTTCCTGAAGCAAGACGGCACCGACGCCCGTCTCTGAAGCGTCCGTGCGCAGGATGAACGTTCGGCTGACGTCAGGCAGACGGAGGATGGGCTGACATGATAGCTTTGCCTTCAACGTCGTGAACGCCCTCTCTTGGGCTTCTCCCCATCGTATCTGATTGGGTTCACCTTTCTTTGTGAGGTCTGTCAACGGTACCGCAATCGCTGCGTAGTTGGGCACAAATTTGCGGTAGTAGCCCGCCAAACCGAGAAACGATCTGAGTTGCTTCTTTGTTGTGGGCTGCTTGGCATTCTGGATCTCTGCAATCTTGTCGTGGTTTGGCTGCACCATTCCTCTGCTTAGTCGATGACCTAAGAACTCGAGCTCGGCATATCCCACCAAGCATTTGGATGGCTTCGCCTTCAGATTGGCAGCTCTCAGCCGCAGTAGTACAGAGGTGACAGCTTCCACGTGTCCTTCCCAAGTCGGAGTGTGAATGAGGATGTCGTCAATGAAGTTGTCGACGTGCGGCAATCCTCGTAGCACGGTCCTCATCACCCGGCTGAACGTCGCGGGGGCATTCACCAAACCGAACGGCATAGTCGTGAACTGATATAGGCCGTCGGGAGTGATGAAGGCAGTCAGAGGTTTGGCTCGCTCCGTGAGTGGCACCTGCCAATACCCCTTAGTTAGATCGATCTTCGTGAAGTATCGATCTCCGGCAAGCTTGGCAAAAATTTCTTCCTGATCTGGGATCGGTTCCGAATCGATGATGGTGGCAGCATTCAGCTTTCTGAAGTCACAACAAAACCTGTTGGTCCCGTCCTTTTTCTTGACGAGCACGATTGGTGATGCGTACGGAGATGTCGAATGCTCGATGACTCCGAGAGTCATCATCTCCTGTACTTCGTCTTTCACTACCTGTCGCATCGAGTGTGGTAACGGGTATGGTTTACTCCGAATAGGCTCATTGTGTGTAAGTTGAATGTCGTGGTGACCTGCACGAGTTATACCTGGCACATCAGTCAGAACGTCGTCGAACACCTGTAGGAGTTCCCGTGCTTGATGACGTTGCTCCTCGGTTAGAGTGGGGTCAATGTTGACGTCATCCACGCTCTGCGTCCGTTTCACTGCAGGGATGTGGAGCAGATTCTCGTTGCTCATCCTGTTCGAAATCTTCCGACTTTCCTCGTCGTCGTCGTCGTCGACGTCCTCATCCTCCACCACTGAAGTTGAGGCGACTTCAAAGGGTGCACCACCCTCCTGCTGTTCCACCCTGCGGATGTACTTTCTCAGTAGGTTCGCGTGAAAAGTCGTGACCCTACTCCCGAGATCCACGCGATAATCTAGTTTCCCCACTGTCCCAACTACTCGAAATGGCCCCTTCCAGTGCATTAGTAGCTTATTGTGATCAGTGGGAAGCAGCACCAGGACCTCATCACCAACCTTGAATGAACGCTGTCTGGCCTTTCGGTTGTAGTTCTGTCGGTATCTCTCGTGGGACTTGAGTAGCTCATTGCGTGCAATGTCGCAAGTTTTTCCCATCTTCTCTTTCAAATCCAACACGAACTGGTACGTCGATTTCGTCTCTGGTTCAGTGTTCTCCTCTGTCCACAACTCCTTCACGAGCATGAGAGGTCCCCTCACAACTCGGCCATAAAGCAGCTCGAACGGAGCAAAGCCGAAGCTGTCCTGTGGGGTTTCGCGATACGCGAACAACAATGGGTCGATGTATCTGTCCCAGTCGGTTGGACGCTCCTCACACATTTTGTTAAGCATTTGCTTGAGCGTCCCGTTAAACCTTTCTACCAATCCATTACACTGCGGGTGGTATGGAGTGGTCGTCACATGGCGTATGGACAATAACCTGCTCACCTCACGCATGATGTCTGATGTAAACTGTGCGCCTCTGTCGGTTAGCATCTCCTTGGGAAAGCCTACCCGCGAGTAGATGCTCAGCAACGCTTCGGCAACCGTCGGTGTGTCGATGTTGCGTAACGGGACGGCCTCCGGATAACGCGTCGCGTAGTCCACCAACGTCAAAATATAGCGATGTCCTCGCGTCGTGGCTGGCTTGATGGGGCCAACTAGGTCCACTGCGACCCGATGAAACGGCTCATCGATGACTGGCGTGGAACCAAGCGGAACTTTGGTGACTCGCCCCTTGGGTATCGCACGTTGACAGGCGTCGCAGGACCTGCAAAATCTCTGTACATCGGCCTGTAGGCCTGGCCAAAAGAAATTGATAAGAATCTTATCAGCTGTCTTATTTGCGCCAAGATGGCCCCCCATGATAGATTCATGTGCCAATTTCAAAATTTGTCTTCGAAATTTTTCCGGCACGATCAACTGGTCACTAATGTCATTTGCACCACGTGAAATGCAATGAAATTCTCGGTACATGAGACCATTCTTTACCTTGAACTTAGACGTATTCCCATTTCTACTCTCCTTTACCTCACCCGACGTCACGTGTCGTCGTACAATGTCGAGAGTGGGGTCAGTCTCTTGTTCCTGTCTGAACTCGTCTGGAGCTACGGTGGCGACCTGGCCCGGTACCTTAAGTGCCCTCAGTGGCCTGGCAGCCTCCCTCCGTTGCTGCCTCGTCTCAACAGCTTCCAGCAGCTCTACCGGCATCCATTCCTCATCCGGGTCTGCTGGATTACGCACACCTGGCACGTTCCCCAGAATCAAGGGGTACACTGGGTTTTTCATACACATTACATCCAAATTCCCAACAAAGTAAGGTGTATCAACACTTACTCTTGCCACTGGAAATCTGCGAGTTGTACCATCAATGAGAACGCAGGTGCGCCATTCATCTGTCACCTGCTCCGGCCTGACCAGTTCTGATCGGATGACTGCGGTCGAACACCCACTGTCACGGAGGACTCTCACTGATGCTCCATTCACGCGTCCTTCTGCTACTGGCATTGCTCGAATTGGCTGGGCGCCACATGCTGCACTCATCAGAGGGAGATCGTCTCTCTCGTCCCTCATCTGTCTACCCTTATCACAAGAAAAACAAGAGTCGATCAGTAAACATCCATGCTCACTTCGACTACCTGTAGAATTACTGACCTGCCCGTCACCTCGCCGTGGAACTCGCACTGTTACGTCGGAACGTAACTCACCTGGTCCCTGGCTCGACGGTGACTGGTCGTCTGACGTCATTGTGTCCGTCTGCCGGTCCCGACTCCTCTCTTGGTGACGTTCCTCCTTCACGACGCCCGCGCCCAGTTTCTCCATGGGCCTGTTCCTCCGGTTGCAGTCTCGTGCGAAGGCCCGATTCTCCCACAAATGCGGCATCCTAGGCGGTTCGCACTCTCTGGTCCTGTTCTCGGCGCACTTGGCGGGCGTGAACCTGTGTTAAAAGTCTTGGGACGGATGTTAGAGTTAGGGTTGGGAGCCAGTGACTTCTCCCTCACTGGGGTCTTCCCCCCTTGTGGCTGGTTCCACCCCGAGTGGGCTTCAAGGAACCTATCCGCCGCCCTTGCTAGTTCCTTCAGAGTGGTAGGCTTATGTTCCCTAACAAACATGGAGAGTTCTTTCGAGCAACTCCTGTGGAACTGCTCGATGAGCATAATCTCAACTACGCCATCGTAACTCTTTTGAAATCCTCCTAGAGTCAACCATTTGTCAATATATCCCCGCATCCTATGAACAAACTGCGAGGCAGTCTCGCCTGACTCTGGTTTTGCAGCCCTTAGTTTCCTTCTAAACCCCTCGCTAGTTAGATCATAGCGCTTCAGTAGGGCTTCTTTCAATGCCTCATAATCAACTGCTTCCTCTTCACTAAGTCGCGCATACGTATCTAGCGCTTTCCCGCTTAGCAGCGCACTTAAGTTAGTAGCCCAGGTGGCGGGCGGCCATTCATTTGCCGTGGCATATCTTTCAAACCGATTGAGATAGGTGTCTAAATTATCCTTTCCTTCCTCGAAAGTGGGCAGTTTCGGGGGCCTAACGTGGGCTCGCGATGCTCCTGTATCTCGTTCACCACGCTGCCTTTCTCGCTCTAACTGCAAATTAAGTTCAGTCAGCTCCAACTCTCTCTTTACTCTATCTCGTTCTTCCACTCTCGCCTCTCTTGCCCTAGTCTGTTCTTCTTGTATGAACTCCCTCAGCTCGCTCCCGCTCAGGCCTAAGGACTCCCCAATACGGTGCAATTTTTCGATCTCCATTGCGAGATCATTCAGACCCAAAACATTAGACAAGCGTAAACTTACCCCGACTTCCAACTGTGTCACGGCGCCGGTCCAACACGTTGACCTATACAGACTCACTTATAGTTGTCAGCAACAATTGTTTACCTAAGACAAAAAATACCTAAATCTGGTTAATGAAATAATTGCACAACTACATGAAAAATTACATGCACACAAAAAGAAATAACCTGCTAATCAAGCCTAGCAACCTCACTACCAAAATTCCTTCTTATACAACGCCTTCTTGTACACTTCTACAATATTAATGAATTTAACAACGGTCCCTTTCGTGGTCGCCATTTAATGTCACAAGGGCGTTGCCCACGGAAGAATACCATGAACTACGACACAATGGCACGGTGACTCCCTTGAATACTTTTCAACTAAATCCATTTAATTTTATAATTTGTCTTATCAATCAGAAAACAAAGCAAGTGAAAAAAAACAAAAAAGAACAAAACAAGTATTTCCGAATATCGGAGGTTTCTTACACTACTGAAGCCCGCACACACTACAAAAGCTATACAGTTAACCCAGCCCGAAACCCAGTAATTAATTGGCACAATACTTCAAACCGCGCGCGGAACGTTCCTGTAGTACAGCTGGGGTAGAGCCCTACGACGGCTGAGTGCGAGGTCGGCGAGGTTGGCGAGGTTGTCACGGACGCGGTGCGTCCGGCGAGATGCAGTACTCTGCAGAGTCCCCCTGTGAGGGTACCAGTTCAACCACGGCGTCTACCGGAGTGCGTCACGCCGGCCTTATGGGAAGCGGGGTCAGTGACGTCCGGGACGTTGATGTGGCGTTCGGAGGTCATATACCAGCGGAGACATGGGCTGCCGGTCCGGCGGCGTCACCTTTCACGTCAGATGCGTCCGGAACTGGCGTCTCCTATGCGGGGATATATTGAAGCTTGTTCGTGTTGGTCCGGGGGTGCACAGTGGGAAGCCTTGTGATGAGACTAGCCTGCCAGCCTGAATTGCTTGCCAGTGGGAAGTCCTCGGCTCCTCTCTATGTCTCTCTCCCTCTCTCTCTCTCGTGCACAGCTCTGCCCCGTCCACACGGAAGAGCGCTACTAGCTCCACCACTCTTTTCAAATTATCTGATGTAGACTGCCCAGATTTAGTGTTTGGACCTTCCACAACACCTCGGTCAGCTTACCGCGCCAAAATTTCATCCAATCCCCAGACCAAATTCCCCCATATCCTAGCAACCCAATAACATTTAAATCAGTCCCTTAGTATTTTACCTCGCACCTACTGCTTCCCCGGTGCAAGCCATTCCAGCCTGCTCGACACAGGTGTGCCGCTCGCACAAACAAAATACCAATCCCGTGGAGTCAAAACACGAGTGACACTTGTAACCTTAAGAAGAAGAAAACCAAGAGAACAAGTAGTCCAGGCCCTGATTACGACAATGACAGGACATTTGCTCATGCGACAGTTACTCTGGTCTTATTTTCTCCAAGGACTTAGGGTTAGGATTAGGGTTGTGATGGGGTTAAACCCGTTTTAGGTTTAGTTTGATGTGAGGATCAGAGTTACGGCAACGCTGCACACTGGCACTGGTCCGACGGTCCCTGACCAGTAAAAATCACTGTCGGACCAGTAACCTTTTCAGGAATGGACCAGTAAAACATGGAAAAACTGAGTACCTACTGGTCAAACCTGTCTCTCAGACCAGTAGAAAAATTGGGGTAGTGTGCAGCCCTGGTTACGGTTAGGGTTATGTTTGTGGTTTAAATTTATATTTGGCTTAATGTGCAGATATTTCATGACAGCAATTTTTGCAGGAGCAAATGTCATTAAACCTTTACTACAAGGTCAACAGTTACGGTTGAGATGCCACAATTGCAGTTACTCAATGGTGAGAAATCCTTTTCTCCTCTCTCTTTGCAGATGATGAAGATCCGAAAGTGGATGACGGAAATCCTCCTGGAGGTGACCACCCAAGAGATGAAGTCTATATCATCCGAGGTTTATCGCAAAGCAAAGCTAAGGGCTGCTAAAGGTAGGAAGGGAGCGAGAATCCATTCAGAATTTGCATATAGTGACCGTCGTTTGGGAGATTACATTAATGAGTTCATGTCCATAATTTGATTTCTTGTTTATATTGTATGGCACATGATTTCTCTATTTTTTTTTCCTGCAGCTGTACCTGATGTACGATATCCATATGTTGCTTTTCTCTCTTTGATCTGTTTTAACTACTTCCAATTGTATTTGTTTGAAATCTTAACTTTTGTTATTAAAGCATTTTGCAATCAGTATATGTGCATGTATACTAGAACACAGGTATCCAGCTATATTATATAGGAAATATTTTGTCAAGACAGCTGTTTATTCTTGACATGGTTGAGAAATTAAAAGAAGAAGCTGAAGAAAAACAGAATAATTTTTATCGGGTTCCCTGCAATTTGATTCATCGGATCTGTGATTTCATTTTATTTTGTTATTTGTTCTAGTTGCACTGAAAAATGTCCATGCTCTGTATCTTTACACACACTTTGTCTTATTAACAATTGAAAATACCATCATAGTTTATTTTTTGTTTTATTTTTCCTTATGATGATGTCAACTCCTTTATTTCTCATTTACAATTCAGAGCTTAAACTGTGCTTGTTGAAGCATCCTGTTTGCCAATGAAACTTATTTCGAATGGATGGCAGAATATTTCTCTGTTTACATTGCTGCACAGGTCCACTGGCACTTTTCCATAGAATTTGACAGTCTTGTGCATAAGGGGTCAAATGCCATTGTCCTCTGTTAACGTCAGTTTTTCCTTGGTTTCTAGCTCTCTAACGATTTCACGTGCAACTCTCATGGCGTGTGTTATTTTATAGCCCCAGCTCGCCAACTTTCAAATTCCACTGCATTGGCTTCCATTACTGGCCTCTCTGGTAAGTACCGTATTAAAATCGAGTTTAAAACATGCTTTTTTTCGTGTGTGGATGCTGTTTGTTTCTGTAATTAGCTGAGTTCAGTTGTTTAAGTAGCTACACCAAAGATTTTTGCTCCATTCTTGCCCCCACCAAACTCATTAATAAGATAACTTTTCCAAAGGCCCAGCTTTTTGTCACTCGTATCAATGAAATCAAATTATGTGTAGCTTCTAGAGCTTGATGTAATGGTCGCAGCAAAGTCAGGAATGGTTTGCCCGACTGGGTATAGTAGTTATTAGTACCATAAGTGATGGGAAATTATTAGCATGTGACATACAGTCAACCTCGCGCAAGTCGACATAATCGGGACTGAGCAAAACACGTCGACTTACGCGAATGTCGACTTACGCGTAAGTCGACATTTTGTCGACTTATAAATGAAAATTAATTTCCCCTGTACAGAGTAAGATTTGGATCACGATGCGGATCGCTACCCATATCTTACTCCTTTTGCCGCCAAAACATGCCTACTGACATGAGCAACAGTAATGTTTTAGTTCATGCATAAATCTTGTGCGGGTTAGTAACGACAACGCACAATTCCCAAATCTCTAGAGAGATTTTAAGAGAGCGGGATCGGAAACATAGGCCCGTTTCTAGACACTTAACGTTTTAAACTTGATTTGAAATATCAAAGGCAAATTCCCCAAAATTGCATCAGACTTTGCGATTTAAATTCAAGTGCGTTGCTGGGAAGATATGCGTGTGATTTCGCATGATTCTGTCGAGATTATTTTTCAGTGCCGACTGAGTTGAAATATGTGTGATTTTCCTTCCCTAAGTCGCCATATTTGTTCTGCTTAAATTTGTATTGCCATACTCTGAAAATGAATTGTTCTCGCGCTCCGATTCGCAACATTACCGCTCTGTACGGCACGGGCCTGTCTGAAATAAAAAGAAGAAGAAAAGTTTGTTCATCCGAAAACGACATCTTTCGGACTACTATAACCTTCGTAAAAACAAACCTCTTACCATTGTCGGACTAATTTAACTTTGGACTGAGATTTAAAACTTCGGCATAGCGAACTTTCACAATAATTCGTTATCATTTTTTTCACTGACATTTTGTGAGGCAGCATGCGTTTCGGTAGTTTGAAACGTGTAAATGTTGCGATGTCTTTCCCCTGCAAGTGCAGACTGAGTTCGGTCACGGCGAAAGTTCCGTTACGAAATAAAAAATAATGCGAGCCTTTTCAACAATAACGCACTTCCGTACATTTTTATGCGTTTAAACGCAGTTTCTAGTTTCGGACAAGAACCGCAAGTCTTTTCTGCAACGCTCTTGCGTTTTAAAAACAGCGTTGCTTGTGATTTGACGGACTTGCATTTGATTTTTAGAGTTGCGTGTAAACGCAATTGAGTTTAAATTTCATACAATTTTCTAGTTTTGTGTTATTATCAAACGCAAGTCTTTTCAGCGTTCCTTGTGATTTAATGGACTTGTATTTGATTTTCAGAATTGCGTTTAATTTTTAATTTTGCTTACGATAAATCTTTTAAACAATAACACACTTCCGTAGATGTTTAGAGATGCGTTTAAACGCAATAGTTTCGTACAAAAACCGCAAGTCTTCTCTGCAACGCTCTTACGTTTGAATACAGCGTTACGTGATTTGATGGACTTGCATTTGATTTTTAAAGTTGCGTTTAAACGCAACTGAGTTAAAAAAAGTTCCCTACAATTTTCTAGTATCGTGTGATTATCAAACGCAAGTCTTTCAGCATTCCGTGTGATTTGATGGATTTCCATTTGATTTTTAGAGTTGCATTTAATTTGTAATTTTGTTTACCAAATAAAAAAATAATGCAAGTCTTTTAAATAATAACACACTTCCGTAGATGTTAAGAGATGCGTTTAAACAGTTTCTTATAGTTTCGTACAAAAACCGCAAGTCTTCTCTGCAACGCACTTCCGTTTAAATACAGCGTTACGTGTGATATGATGGACTTGCATTTGATTTTTAGAGTTGCGTTTAAACGCAATTGAGTTAAAAAAAAGTTCCCTACAATTTTCTAGTTTCGTATGATTATCAAATGCAAGTCTTTCAGCGTTCCGTGCGATTTGATGGACTTGCATTTGATTTTTAGTGTTGCGTTTAAACGCAGTTGAGTTTAAGTTTCCTACAATTTTCTAGTTTCGTGTGATTATCAAACGCAAGTCTTTTCAGCGTGCCATGTGATATGATGGACTTGCATTTGATTTTCAGAGTTGCGTTTAATTTTTAATTTTGCTTACGAAATGAAAAAAGTAATGCAAGTCTTTTCAACAATAACGCACTTTCGTATAGATGTATAGATATTTATTTAAACGCAGTTTCTAGTTTGGTACAAAAACCGCAAGTCTTCTCTGCAACGCTCTTGCGTTTAGATACATCGTTGCGTGTGATTTGATGGACTTGCATTTGATTTTTAGAGTTGCGTTTAAACGCAATTGAGTTTCAGGTTCGTAACAATTATTTTCTAGTTTCATATAATTATCAAACGCAAGTCTTTTCAGCAACGCACTTGCGTTTAAATGCAAAGTTGCGTGTGATTTGATACACATGCATTTGATTTTTTGAGTTGCATTATTAGTTGCATTGTAATAAATCTTTTTAGAAAGGGCCCTGGTTTTAATACCGCTTCGGAATAATCAACGTTAGAATATTCGGATTTACAAAAACACCTATTTCATGTTCGGATAATGAATACCTACTGGGACATATAAGTGTACAAAATTTGTGCGTTTTGAGAAAAACCAGAGGGAGAAAAGGGGTAAAGTAAACTGTCTTGGGTACTACATGTAATGCTCCAGTGTAAATGAGTGTATGTCCTTTCTATATTCTGGCATACAAGACAATGGACGCACGGCGCGAATGCTACCGCGCCGTACACTAGCGAATTACCGAGTAGAAACGCAGCGAATCGGAGCGGGAAAACAATTCTTTTTCAGAGAATGGCGATAAGATTTTGAGCGAAAAATTATGTCGACTTAGACGAGGGAATTAACACGTATTTCAGCTCAGTTGGCACTGAAAAATCAGGTCGACTTACGCGAGTTGTCGACTTATAAATGTCGACTAAGACGAGGAAATTCTCAAGGAATAACAAAGGCAAAAATCGGGACTTTTTTATTGTGTCGACTTAAGCGAGTTGTCGACTTATGCGATGTCGACTTAGGCGAGGTCTACTGTAGTTGATTCATCCTTTGAAACTCATATTGCATGTGTGTAACATCTACCACCCAAGACCATAGAGACAACTGTTCTGTCTGAGTATATGACCTTTTTTTCTTTTTTTCTTTTTTTTTTGTGGTGGTATTTGGAGAGGATTTGATGATATGCTATACCTTTTACACTCCACATTGAGAAAAATTTATAGAGAAAGAGAAGACAGGAACAAAAATTCTGAATTTCTTCACATAACCTGTAGAGAGTTACTTATGTCATGATGCGTGTTTTGTGAACACTGCAGATCGTAAATTTCAGAGACTCAAATAGAAGAGTCAGGAATGTAATATTGTAAACGAGTGCTGAGATATGAAGTGGTCAACCCTTTGCAGGTCTGACGTCGTACGGATCAGACAGCGATGAGGACAAGAGTGAGGGGGAGGAGGAGAGAAGGGACGAGGACTCCGACAGCTCGGACAGTGACCAGGAGCTTCAGAACAGCATCAAGGAGAAGAAGAGGGCGTGGCATCGCAAGAAGCATGAAAACAGTGAGTATTTGGCCGCCAAGCTTTCTTAACTTTCCTCGGACTTGAGATGGCTAAACAACGTATGTCGAAAATTCATGAAAATTGACTTAGTCACATATTTCAGTTTGTTTTAGTGTAATCTAGCTCTGAAACAAATCCGGAAATCAGAACGCAGTCCGTGACTGAGATATGACAATCCCTCCCAGTGGGACTGATATGATTTTGTTGACAAAACAACGTAAGCAACTTGCCCCTTCTCAACACGCGTTGTACATGAATTTTGCAAAACAATGCATCTCCAGGATCTGCATGAAACACATTGTTTTGCCATCTAGTAATAGGCTGCGTGCCGTTTATGGACCTCGGAACCGAGCACAGTCCATTGTGTTACATATATAATGTGCGCCATTGACAACATTTACATTATTTTGCTGTAGCAATACTGAAGTAGCATGGTTAGGTTGATGCGGTAAAACAACTTATGTTTCAATTTATGCAAATTATTCTTGAAAATAAGGGGTCTAGTGAAAAGAAATTTGCATGCGATACATTGTTGATACAATTGCTCCTTTTAGGGTAAGATATGAAGTACTATAGAAGAAGAGCTGTACCTATGCAAAACTTCCAACTCAATTTACTGGAAAAGAGGTTGCATGTAGATACACTGATTTGCCATTCAAGGCTGTCCTCTCTTGTGCAGTGTCTCTATGAAGATGATCAGTCTTGGTTGGCTTGAAAAGATGATGAGGATGGTCTTGCCATACCAGTTGTAGGTTTTATGTATCAAGGAAATGATGACATAGAGTTAACTCTGGCATGTTCTCACAAAAATTGATGTTACTTGGCCAGTAGATCTGTGAAATTCTTGACAGTGTAGGTGTCTTGAAAGTTGGGCCTCGACTCTTATTCGGACCACTTTGCTTCTGAATATTTCAGCCATGTCAAAACCGATTTTCATCAAATAAACTTTTCTTTCCTTAAAGAATTGTATGCTCTTTCATATTTCTTAAAGGAAAAGTTCACCTTCATAAACATAAGGATTGAGAGAACACGTCAGTGAAAGTTTGAGGAAAATTGGACAATTGATGCAAAAGTTATGAATTTTTAAAAATTTTTGTGTTGGAACCGCTGGATGAGGAGACTACTACAGCTTGTGAGTCATATGCGTACAACAGTATTGACCGATTCTGTGACGCGCTATGTGTATTTTTGGCATGGGCAGCGCCATTACGCGGTGTCTCAGCCGACCCCCCCTTCCCACTCCCCACCCCTCTCCCTACATTAGCACGCGCGCAGAATGAAAAACTGATGCATGGTTGCTTTAGCCAATGGCATACTTGCCAACTGGTAAGATTTTATCAGATTCAGTAAGATTTTTTACGTTAAAAATAGCAAAATCAGATTTTCTGTCAGAGAAATCAGATTTTTAAAAAATATTTAGATATACCTTTCATGTGTATTTTCTGAAGATTTGACCGAAAGTAAGATTTTTAACTTCAGTTTGCATATAAAATAAGATTTTTGCAATCCACGAGTAAGATATTTCATCTTGAAATGTTGGCAGGTATGCAATGGGCATCTCGTACTGAGTGCGCGAATGCTTGCTTAGTGCGCGAACCTTTGTTACAAGTGCGCGATAAACATGTTGCCCGTGAGGTGGGGGAGAGGGGGGTCGGTTGAGACACCGCAATTTGAGCTCATGGCTGCGCCCAGTGCCATAAAATGTCTGCTGCCCTCAACGAACCCGAATCGGTCAATAAAGAAAATGTAAAGAAAATTTAACATATTTTCACTTTTTTTCGCATAATAAAAGAGCACTTGACTTGCCACTTTCTAAAGGCAGGGGGAATAATATTACCCATAACATTTGTCGGTAACGAGTCGGGGGAATGTGTACTTTTTTGCAAAAGATGAAATTTTGTGAAATTCTCTTTATATTTTCCTTATATTGTTGTACGCATGTGACATCTAAGTTATTCACACACTGCAGTAGTCTTCTCATCCAGCGGTTACTGCACAAAAAACTTCAAAAATTCATAACTTTTGAACGGATTGTCCGATTTTCCTCAAACTTTCAATGATGTGTTCTACTAATATTGCTACATTCTCTCAATCCTTATGTTTATGAAGGTGAACTTGTCCTTTAAGTAGTTTCTCATTATCTCACGAATAAATCAATAAATAAAATCTGATGCCCCATCTGAACCAAAACTCTACCACCCCTTTAATCATTCATAAAAAGTATCATTATATTGTCCTATGTGAAAAGACAACCTAACTGATGACCTTGCAGTGCATGATCAGATATTAGTTGAGATTTACGGATGTTATGCTATAATTGTGTTGAAACTGGTGAATTTAGAAATAGGAACATAACATAATTATATATATATATATATATATATATATATATATATATATATATATATATATATACATACATATATAAAACCTATGCAGGGAAATGTACAGGGAATCAGCTGTTCCCTGCCATGTGACAATACAGTTCTTGTATGGATAAAGAGAAGGCTCCATCACACTGCGATTAGACAGTAGTCATATGATGCATAGTAACAAAGAGCTGTATGTGTTTGTGCATTCCTCTCAGTGTTTGCAGATTCCGATGAGGAGGAGGAATCAAAAGACTCCAGGAGGAGGGCTGAATCTCCTGTCAAGGAGTCCAGCGACCGACCCGCGTTCATACGTCCAAAGGAGGAGGAGGAGGATCCTGGGGAAGGCAGGGGGAACAAGAAAGAGTCCAAGACCGAGGGCTCGAGGGAGGGAGAGGAGGGTGGGGATGGGGAGCGGGATAGGAAAAAGAGCGGCGACAGGGACAAGAAAGACGGGGGAGGGGGAAAGACCAAGCGGTTTGGGAGGTGGGACCAGAAGACCAAAGTGGTTCCGGAGAGTGAGTCAGAGAGCTCTAGCTCAGAGGACAGTGATAGCAGCAGCAGTAGTAGCAGTGATGATGAGGAGGAGGATGAGAATGAGGGGGAGAACAGCAGTGATGGGGCTTCCAGTGAAGTGGAAGAAAAGAAGGGGAGCAGGAGGAGGGAAAGAAGTAGGAGTAAGGAGCGGAAAGGTGGGAGGGACAAACGAAAGGACGCTGAGGATGATGACAGGCATAGTGACAGAGAGAGCAAGAGGGAGAGAGATAAGAAGAAGAAAAGGGAAAGGGATAAAGAAAGAGAACGGGCAAGGGAACGAGAGAGGGAGAGGGAGAAGGAGAAGAGTGAAAAGAAAAGCCATCGCAGTAAGGATCGAGAGGACAAGTATGACGAGAAAGAGAGGAAGAGAAGCAAGAAGGACTCTGAGAAAAGTAGCAGTAAGGAGAAGAGTAAGAGGAAAGACCAAAGGACTAGGGAAGTGGACGAGGAAGAGAGAATACGGGACAGGAACCCTAGTCGAGAGAGGGAGGTGGAGAGGGGTGGAGATAAAAGTAGAGACAGGAGCAGGGAGAGGAGTAGGGAAAGGAGCGTTGAGAGAGAAAAGGAGCGGAAGAAAGATCGTCGCAGGGACGAGGATAGGGATAAGGACCGCGAACGCGACTCTCGGGATGGGGAAGTTAAAGAGCGCAGCAAGAGCAGGCGTCGCAATCGCTCTCGGAGCTCAGATAGCAGGGACTCTGCCGGTAGTCCCAGGGACAGGAAGCGACGTCGGTCCCGGACTCCCGACGACCGCAGATCGAGGAAGGACTCGCGCCGCAGTCGATCCAAGGAGCGGTCCAGCAAGCGTCGCAAGGAGAAGCGGAAGAGGGACTCGTCTGACGAGGACAGCAATGCGTCCGCGTCGAGGGATCGTCATAGCAGCAAGCACAAAAAGTCCTCATCGAGGCGCGATAGAGACAGGAGGAGATCCAGGTCTGACTCTGAGGAGTCTGAGCGCCGAAGCTCGAGAAGGAAACGACACCGAGATGTCAGTGAGGACTCCTCTGACTCTAGAGCGGACTCGCTGGAACGTTCCCGTGGGAGCACCAGGTCCGGTAAGGCGTCGAGTCGCAAACGAAGGTCTAGATCATCGTCAAGGTAGCTATAAACTTTTTCTCACTCCTCAGAAGAATGCCTTTTAACTTTGCTGTGTGTGTGTGTCTCTCTCTGTCACCAATTCTTGATGTCAACTGTTTCATGTCATTGTAGTTTTTACATCAAATTTTCAGTGTTATGACTATCGAAGTTCATTTGATCATTTCACTTTTAATGTGAAGATCATCAAATGCTGAGAAATCTATTTATTTGATGACTCTGTGATGGTGAATTTGCAGTTACCTGAAAACAATTGCTCATCTGTTTGAAAATCCATATTCCAAGGGAGAGGTATCTGTGAGAGTAATTGTCCAATGATATTGCATTCACGTGACAGAAGTGACAAAGTGTATGTCAAATTTGCGCCTTATTCAAAATGTTTTCTCTCTCTCGGAACTTTCCTTGTACTCTCCTTTTGAAGTCAATATTGCTGTGAATGTCTTGAAGAGTGCACATATGGATTCACAATGAAAAACATATGAAATATGCCTGTCTTGACTCATGGTTCTAAATGTGAGATGCTTCTTAACCAGAAATGCTGAGTGATTCGCCATTTTTACACCAACTACTTCTATGACCGTTTATTTTCCATTGCAGTTACTGAGCTCAGTTATGTCAGTTTGTCTTGGTTAGTCAAGTCTTACTCAAAGCACTTTGGTTGCATTGTGATGGAATTCTTTAAAGTTTGGTACACTTACTGCATGGTTAGGGCTGTTTTCTCCATATCTTTGATTTGTCTGTATATTTCTTTCAATTGTAAGAAGAATGCTATTGATATGTTACTGCTCTTCAATTTCACTGATTCTATCCTTTGACATGATTGATGTCATTGTGAAAAGCTCTCTGTGAAGCTATCGTATGTCTTCATGCATGAAGAGCATGGGGTACCACAGCCAAAGAAAGAGATATAATATTCCATTTTCCCCGTTTCTTCTTGTCTCATTTGTGCAGGTCTCGACGACGATGAGATCTAGACTGCGGCGATGCCAATTTAATTCCACATGCGTGAGTAGAATGTAAAAAACTAAAAATATAAAAATCAGTGTGATATATGCTGTAGAGCATGACAATTCAACATATCAGTATCGAGATAAGCGTTAGGCTATGCAATTTCTAAAAAAAAACAACTGAGAAGATCATATTAAACAGTTCTTGTTGATTGCAAGTGTACCTGTCTCTTTTCGTTGTGACTATGCTTTTTTTTTCTTTTAGAGAAAAATGTAATGTTTTCCTTCAGCTGCAGCCAGAAAAGTACCAGGAAATATCTGTAATAAAAACAAGTTGGTTAAAAATATTAGTCATGTCCAGGTAATAGATTAGATAGAGATTTCTGTTTAGGGAACAGTCATAAGTAGCAATGCAAAAGACTGTAAAGGCAGATTAAAATTCAGTATTTACATCACCAATTACTTTTTAACGACACCATTGCACTTGTGTTTTAAATGAAATATGGGGGGGGGGGATGGTGGGGGATGTGAAATCTTGTTCTTGTTTTTTTTCCCCCTTTACATTTAAGTTTATTTAAGTTAGTTGTACGTTTAGCTGAAGAAACCAGATTTTTGCTCTTCAAGTACAAGCATTATTGCTGAGTTTGTAACACAGCTGGCAAGTTCATAAGAGGAATCTTTGTATTCAAAACATTGCAGTTTTTGCTGTTGTTGTTGTTTTATGTGATGTGGTCCATGAATTTTCCCCTACAAGAGTGACGCACATTGCTGTCATCACATACACAAAAATGATTCGCCACCATCGACAAAGATGTGTTTTCTAAGTCCAGAGTAAGAGAGTTATTTAATACACCAATAATATTCTTTTGTTGAAAAAAAAAAAAAAAAATCATGATTTGTAGTGTATATGTTTTTTTGAAGAACTGGAAAAGGTCCATGGCACAACAGGGCTTTACACTAATTTTTTTTTTTTCACTGATGGCCTGTTGAGGCCACTAAAATCTTTCAATCTGAAATGTTGGTGGCCCCCAAAAAAGGAATGTAGTGGCCCAAACTATAAGGAAACATATTGAAGGGACTGTACAGTACTGGTTGAGGTGGGGATTCTTGTTTTGAACATTCCTAAGTGAGATAATGAGAAACCACTTATGAAATATGAAAGAGCATGTAATTTTAAGAAGGATTTAATGTTTATGTTGAAAATTGGTTTTCAAATGGCTGAGATATCCAAAAAAGTGCTAATAACAAAAGGCGACAGGCCACGCCTTTTATTAGGATCTCTTTGTTTCACCTTGTTTTTGGATATCTCACCCATTTCAAAACCCTTATACCCCTTAGAATTGCTTGCTCTTTGACAGCTCATAGAGTGGTTTCTGAATATCTCACAAAACGTTTAAAGCTAAATCCTCACCTCAACCAGAACTGTACACACCCTTTAATAAGCCATTTTGAATCTTAGTTGCCCAATTGGGCCACCAAAAGATAACCTTTCCTGAAGTGTGGTGGCCAGACATAATTTGTTAGTGGCATTGGGCCTCTGTTCACGTGGAGCCCTGGGTACAAAAATCAGAACAGGGACACTTGACAAGTTTATTGAGGTGTCTTGAAAACAAATCTTATTTCATCTTAACTGCTACATTCTAAATCTTGGGCAGAACTCAAAGAATATCCTGGTTTTCATTGTGTATCTCAGTTGATTTTCCCCAAAGTTTATATTTATTTTGGACAGTTATTATTTTTTCAGCCATTTTTGTTTTGTTTGTTTATTTTATTTTTTTGTGTGTACATGAATGATGGAGTGTTAGCCCTCATAGTATGTCAGTTAGGGTGTCAAGAAGCATACTGTCCTGCGAGTTTCAATAAACACACTTATTCACTGAGAAAGTGCAAAAACGCACACTTTTGTGTGTCTGCAGAGGAAGAACCAGAAGTGGGCTGAAAGGCTGGACAAGAGTGGAAGTAGGTTGATGGATCAGAAAAAGTCGTCTTAAAATCGAGCATTGTAATAGAGAGTGGAGAACAGTACAAAGGTTAATATTCACATGTTATATGTTACTGTAAAGGTGGATATTTTCCCATGACTGAATTTTCACGCTCAGCCAGGTAAGGTGAGTTGCGCGTCTCTTTAAAGGACAAGTCCACCTTCATATACATGTGGATTGAGTGAATGCAGCAATATTAGTAGAACACATCAGTAAAAGTTTAGGGAAAATCGGACAATCCGTTCAAAAGTTAGAATTTTTAAAAGTATCTGCACAGTTACTGCAGGATGAGAAGACTACCACAGTGTATGATGTCGCATGCGTACAACGATATAAGGAAAGTATAATGAGAATTTCACAAAATTTTACTTTTTGAAAAAAAGTGCGCACTTCCTCGACTCGTCACTGACGTATGTTAAGGGTAATATTATTCCCTTGCCTCCTGAAAGAGGGAAGTCAAGTGTTCTTTTATTATGCAAGAGAAGTGAAAATATCTCGAGTTTTCTTTAAATTTTCTTTATATTTTCCTTATATCATTGTCCACATGTGATATCACAAGCTGTAGAAGTCTTCTCATCCAGCAGTGACTGAGCTGAAACTTCAAAAATTCATAACTCTTAAACGGATTGTCCAATTTTTCTCAAACTCTCGCTGATGTGTTCTATTAATATTGCTGCATTCACTCAATCCACATGTCTATGAAGGTGAACTTGTCCTTTTACTCTGCGGAATCAAGACATCAACTACTGGAACATATGGCAAGCAAAAATATTTGCGTGCTTTTATTTTCACGCTAGTTTCTGGTTGTGCGAAATGTGCGAAAATTTCCACTTCTACAGTATGTTCTCATTTTGAGAGAGTTTTATGTGGAAGATACTCTACGAACTATCAGGTGATAGCCCAAAGGGCATTATATTTGTGCAAGGTCCACTGAATTATGTACTGTAGCCCTTCTTGTGTTTGCTTTAATGTATTTCAAGTGTATGTTGATAACCCATCAAACTCTGGTGTAATTTTATTGCAGAAATTATGGTTTGTTCTGTCCTCCCCAAATGTTGAAACGTGACTAGATGAAACTGGTTAAATTAAATTATCTGCACAAAATGAGAAAAATGCCCCTCAAGGTTTGTCAATACAAGAGAGAAATACTACCTTTAAATCTTCTGAAATTTGTTACAAGTGTATTAAAAAAAAAAGGATAATTTATTAAGCAAAAGTAGAACAAAGCATGTCCTTTCACGCCTCCAATTGGCCTTATTTTGAGATGACACAGTTGCATGAGGCTCGCTCTTTGGGTACCATACAGCTGACCAATTGTTACTTTCAAATATCTGAACTCTCACTTGTTTGACTTTGCTAATGTCTTTGCAAAGTGTTTTTTATTTCTTGTCCGCCTGTACTCTGTATTCATTTCTGATAACTCTTTCTTCACGTAGTGGTCCTTCTTTGTGAATGTCGCTCTGGTTGCGTCCCTTTGGTATTAAAATCATGAGCGTTGGTTTGACTTCTTCCATGAAGAGGGTGCTTAGGTAGCGAATAATAACAGGGAACTTGTTGCCGAGCTGTACATGCTACCTTTTTGTTGTAAATGTCTCTGAATGAAATAAAAGTAAAATTGCATTGACCCTATTATCTTTATTGTTTAGGTCTGTACAAAGTTTATACATTAAATGAAATTGAAACACATTCACAAACTTTCGAGCCTGTTTCATGGGTTGATTTGGAAGGAGTGGTGTACTTGTACCAGTTCCATGAAATTTGCTCTTGCAACAGTTGCTCCCATGAATTATCTGCACACTTATCCGAGCGTAAATTCCATCCACAAACATAACCCTAACCGTAATCCTAATCCTCGCTTCAAATTAAACCTGTTCCTTATCAAAACCGTAACCCTAACCCTAAGTCCTTGAAGAAAATAAGACCGGAGCAATTGTCGCGGGAGCAAATGTTGTGTCGCCACTTGTACCACGCAAGAAATTTGCTGCTCATTCAGACTGAGCAACCTTCCTCCATTTTTTTATGCCTCCGCCACGAAGTGGTGCCGGGAGGCATTATGTTTTCGGGTTGTCCGTCCGTCCGTACGTCCGTCCGCTTTCGTTTATGCGATAACTTGAGTAATATATACTTGAATTTTACCAAACTTGGTCCAAGTATGAAGTATGATGGGGCAATTATTTGATTAGATTTTGGGTGAAATCGGCTAAAGGTCAAAGGTCAAAGGTCAAGGTCAAATCATGAAATTGTATCTATTTACGTGATAACTCAAGACTGGATGGAGCAAATTTCACCAAACTTTGTTGGAGGATGATGTATGATGGGACAATTACTTGATTAGTTTTTCAGTGAAATCGGACAGAGGTCAAAGGTCAAAGATCAAGGTGAAATCCTAAAATCTATCTGTTTACGTGATAACTCAAAACTGGATGAAGCAGCTTTCACCAAACTTGGTCCAAGGATGATGTATGATGGGACAATTAGTTGAGTAGATTTTAGTGACATAGGCAAGAGGTCAAAGGTCAAAAGGTCAAGGTCAAATGCTACAAATGTTGCAATTTCCCCCATATCTATGCAATGCCCTAAGGTATTTTCTTGAAACTTGGTGTGGACATGTACTACTGCGTAAAGATTCTCCAGAGAGAGTTTCATGTCATAAGGTCAAAGGTTAGGTGAAAATGTTGCAATATTACTTTTCTCGCAAATGGTTCAATGTATCTTCATGGAACTTGGTACATATGCATGTGCTGTCTGGCAGGGATTATCTAGGGAATTTAGGGGTCATGGGTCAATACTCGGGGGGTCAAAGGTCAAGGTCAGCTCCACGACATTTTACTATTTCCCTCATATACTAGTATATGCAATGCTTGCATTATTAGTTTCAAAACTTAATACATGCATTACCTAATGGAGATTCTCTGGGAAATTTCCAGCCAGAAGGTCAAAGGTTAAGGGTCAAAGGCCAGGTTTCAATGCCCTCCCCCCCCCAAAAAAAAAAAAAAAAAAAAAAATTGTACAGTCATCACACTCTTTCTTCGTACCTTGGAAATTACTTAATGCATAAACTTCCCCAAAATTCCCCAAATATTTGTACCTGCACTCTTAGAAAACCCAGTTCAAGACATTTCTGACAAACCTGTCATTTCAATATTTTGCCAGATATGTGAAACTGTCATGGGTCACACATTGTGAAGACATTGTACTATATGCCTATTGGGAGAATCATGCATTATGACGGAGGCATCAGTCGCCATAGCGACATTTCTAGTTTTAATTATTATTATTATTTTTTAAAAGCAGATTGGTGATACATCAACAAGGTCACTTGAACCAAGAGGTAGTCTTGTTCTCAGTTTTTAGGCAGTCGTGACTGAAGCATGCTGGGATATACATGTATCAACATGTAGAACTTAAATGACAACTTCACCTTCATACATATGGGGATTGAGAGAATGCAGCAATACAATAGAATGCATCAGGGAAAGTTTGAGGAAAATCAGACAATCTGTTCAAACGTTATGAATTTTTGAATTTCAGTGCCACCATCGCTGGATGAGAAGACTACTTCAGCTTGTAATGTCACATGCGTAGAATGATGTAAAAAAAATATAAAGAAAATTTAACATACATCAACTTTTCTTGCACAATAAAAGAGCACATGACCTACCTCTTTCAGAAGGCAAGGGGAATGTGTACTTTTTTCAAAAAGTGAAATTTTGTGGAATTTTCTTAATGTTTTCCGTATATTGTTCTATGCATGTGACATCATAAACTGTACAATGTGTGTAGTAGTCTTCTCATCCAGCAGTGACTCCACAGAAACTTCAGAGATTCTTAACTTTTGAACGGATTGTCTGATTTTCCTCAAACTGTCATTGATGTGTTGTGCTGAAGCTGTATTGTTGCATTCACATAATCCACATGTACATTCAGGTGAACTTGTCCTTCAGTGAGTTGTGCTCAAGATGATTAAAAAAAGTGAAGAACATTCTGTTCATGTAACCTATTATGTAAATAAGTAAGGAAAGACTTTATAGGCCAGTTCTGGACCAGTTAAAGATTAGGCTTAAAAGAAAGAGTAAAGTTTTGCAGAATGTACATGCTTAACAGTGGAATGTGATTAAAATTGGATCACAATGTAATGAGGGAAGTTTTGAAATTGTAAAAATTTTTCAATTTTTTGCCAGTTTTTGAACAGTCCATATGCATGTGCAAATAAGTAAAGCTGATGATGTAATCACTCACAATTTCCCATTCATAGGCACAATAACATTACAACAACAACAACAAAGAAAAAGAATAGAAAAACTGACAAAAGTTCAATTTTTCTGCCACAAAAGTGTAAAACATAATGTTAATTTCTAGTTTACTGACTTTAGAATAATTATCAGCTGGGTATATGCATGGAGCTAAGGTAGCTCCATGGTATATGTTGCATCGGGAGTTGAGACCAAATCATAACTGCGTAAAAGGAAAAAGGTAAATGTGAAGATTTGTGCCCAAGCTATATGGCAAGTTGTGTGCATACTGTTTACACCTTGTCTGTTTTGTGGAAATAAGCGAAAGTTCAAAATGTCAGTGAAGTCCTGAATTACAATTGTATCTCATTTTGATCAAATTTTCACACACTGTACTTGTGACATTATCAAATTTTACTTTCTTTTCAGACTAATGTTCAAGTGGTCCAAAATTGCCCTTTAACTACAGTACAGTACATGTACTGGGGAGAATGTGCGCTATATTTTTCTTCAGAGCAAATGAGGTGTAATTTCAAATGACGACCGCATATGATCCAAGTCGCTTGTCAAACAGTTAATACATACACAGATGACCTAACATTAATGGACTGATTACTAGTTAGGTTCACACGCTGTTCCTAAACTGTAAGTTTAGGTTGGAAACTTAACTCTCGATGATTAGCTTGTAGTTTAGTGCTATGTGGACGCACTCGAAAGTTAGTCGATGATTAGAACCACGAAACATCTGAAGGTTTACGCTCTCTCCACAAAATAATCTTCATGTTTGGCAACTGCGTGTGAACATAACTAATGGCTCACTTCTTGATTTGGTGTTGCCTTTTTTCCAATAATATTTACAGAACATTGTATCAGTTACCATATAACCTTCATTCACATAACACAAAGAAAAAAAAACCAACATGAACACATTTCCGAGTATGTTGTGGTGCTTGCGCAAATTTATTTGAGGTTGAACTTTGGAGAGAGAGAAAAGACTGAAGCAAATGTTAATGAAACATTTTTCACTCACCGTCACACTGTCTAGCATGTGTCTGCAATGAAATAAAATTGAAATAGTTGTCTACCTATAATTCCTTGAATTATTTCTCCTGCATACAATTGTATGTTCTTGTACTAACTGTCGCAGCAAGCAAACATTTGCATTCTACATAAATACAGTGTATTTACCCACATGAAATCTGCCTCAATAATATTTGTTTCTGTAAACACTTTTAGCACAAGGGGTTAGTAGACATACCAGGGGTCCTGTGTTATGAGGCTTGCCATGATATCAAATTACAGTTAACACCACTCCAGAAGTGTCTTCAACAGTGGAAAGATATACCATGTGCTGACTGGCCGTTCTTGTGGTACAGTTTAAATTTGATATTACACAGATTTGTTACATAATTAAATACATACATGAACTGTATCTGATACAAGCTGCTTGTGGCCACTGACACAGGTACATGGTTTCAGATATGAACAGAAAACTATTACAGTGTGTATAGAGGAAATGGGACCTAGAAAATTATCTATCAGGTACAATGTATTATACGATTCCTTTTCTTTGGTGTCGGCAACAAACTTCTAAGCTTATTATTGTTTTGCTTTTTTTTTAATGTCCCATTTAATGAAAACCTGCATCAACATGAAAAAACAATGTCAGTCATAGATACCCCCTTAAAACCAAGTACCACGTACACTGTGCCACTCTTCAATTGTAGGTGTGTGGCTAAGTTAATTACGTTAGTCAACTGTGAAATAAGTACTTGTGACATAGGCCTCTATTGAAGCTTTGCATGATTTTCATTACCAATTCATTTAATCACAGATCTCCCAACAGACCTGACATTCATTCATGGGCTTTTTGTGGTATGCTTGCTCATACAAAATAAATTTCCAAGATTCTACGAGAGTGACTGGACTCCACAGACAAAAAAAATACAAGACAAAAGTCAATCAACATTTGGTTGCAAGCTCTACTGTTAATTAATGAAGGTGAAAGGCAACAATCCATTTTCATATACTCTACAAAGGCAAAATGTCCATGATATTTCACCTGCATATATATTTTCTAATACATGTACATTGTATCTTGAAACAGTTGCAACAAGAGTTACATCCATAGCATTCACGTTGTTCCTTTAAAATGCTACTACAATTGTAAATGTGCCTTTTTGCAAATAACTGCTAATGATGCACTTTAAACAAGAATATTGATATCTTTGATGTAACATAAGTTAATTTAGTGTAAAAATACATCAATAATTTGTGAGTCATACAAATGTCAAGTATCTACTTCTAATGTGAAACGAGTCTGGTGAAAGACATATCAGTACAGTACTAAGGCTGAGAGGCAAAGGATATGTTGAATACAGTAATCAATTAATTGCTCTACCATTGCTACCTACGAGTGTCACACACTTTCAAGTACACTTAGAATCTTCTTTTTAAGTAAAGACACCTCTTTTTCCTGCCACTTACACAATATCTTGTGGATGTTTATGTCGTAATCTACAAATGAATCACAAAACAATATACAGCATGTATGTGTAATATATCTAATTCACACAAAAAAATATATTTTCATTTTATATATTCTAGACAAAATGCTGCAGGTATTTTTATTTTTTCTAATGCACACCGAGTTACAATTATTACACGATAAATATACTAAGAGAAAATTCCACCAATTTGAAGCTGTGCTGCTTATTAGCTTTTCAAATCCATACATGCACACACATTAATCAGAATATGAGATCAGCGCTGCTGTGAATGACACTCAGCTGACAAAATATATTTAAATCTAGCAGCTAAGCAATAAATTACTAGTTGTAGGGATCATCTGAAAGACAAGAAGGCAAGTCTAATGTTTGCCGACAAGGTTCCTTTCTAACCAACACTACGATAGAATAGATGTTAAAAAAAAAAGAAGAAGAAAAGAAAGCAAAATAAAACCCCAAACGGATATCTCCTACATCGGATCTACAGACGAGGGGATCTTACGCGGGTAAATATGTACCATCGAATGCACACTCGCATCTCAACAATTTGATTTCCAAGTGGTTCTGACACTGCTTTAGTAGGCTTTTAATTTTAGGCTAAGGCACAGACAAAATACTCGTACTACGTGTATATCACAATTACGTATATTCACAAACATGAGCCAATGGTGAATCTAAAGCTTCTGAAATACATTACAATGTCATTTTTGCTTGTGCAATGTGTTGAAAAATTGATATTGGGGGGAAAAAAAGAAGGACGATAAAAACCAAAATCCTCCATTGTTGAATGAATGGCTTCTTTAAAAGGTTGTGAAAGAAGCATTTTACACGTACTGGTTTGTATGAATTTGAAACTTTTTTTTTTTCTTTTTTTTTTCAATTGGCCAACTGGATGTCCATGTTGATGATTGATGTACTGTTGCAGGATGCAAGGTCTGCAACTGTTTACCTGAGCTGGGAGAAAAGAAGACTAATTCTCTACAAAACAAAGCAACCATAAACCACCTTACACTAAAAAAACAAGGATTTTTTTTAAACACCTTTACAACACCACCAAATCCAGTCTATGCTTCTAAAGTCATCCAGCATCAAACACCAGACTTTCATCCACTGTATACACTGTTATTTTCGCGTACAGATACTTTCACGGATGAGGATGTACAGACATTTTCGCGAAATGCTGTTGTGAATTGACACCAACGCTATTGTAAGTGTACTACTACTTTAGCATCTGGTGACATTTTTGCATGTTGTTAAATTCGCGATCTAATTAACTGCAATTCGTGAAATTCACGATAATTAAACCTTCACGAAAATAACAGCTTATACAGTACTTGTAATTACCAAGCATTTGTAGTACAATGTACAGTTACACTTTCTTTAAGAATTTGTTGGTTGGTAAAAAATTTAGCCATTCACTCTAATCACTAGCATTCGTTTGAAAGAGCAAAAAGTTGCCCCAACCATTACAAATTGAATGTACAATTAATGTCCAAGGTAAAGATGTTTGGCCAAATAAAAAGACATGTTGTACCCCAAAACTCAGACTGCTTCAGATAAAACACATTCACATTTCACTTGTGTACAAACATTTGGGATTTAAATGGTAAATACAGTACCTTGTACCTGTACAGAAATTGATGCAATGTGCATACATGTGATTAGCAATACTTGTCAAACTTTCATGATCGCACATATTTTGTTTTGTTTTGTTTTTTTGTAGTACAATAGTCGAGTTCCGTACAATGTACGGAACTTGGCAATAATGCTCAAATTTTCTGAGTGTGCTGTATTGTATACCTTCGTCAACCCTGTTGCAAGTAAATTTTAACCCAGAGCCACAAAGTGATCACATGTAGTTAGTAGCAAACTGACCAGCCCAAGCAGGGCAACTTCTTTTTATAGTTTTAATTTGCAGCCTGTCCTTCTTACACAACAAGCACTTCTATGAAGTATAAATTGATGGTATTGCACATATTGTACAGATGCTAAGGCCTTTTGCCCAATACCTACAAGTTGCACCTCCATCTCTGAAACTTTCAGCAAGTGCTCCAGAATTTAAAGCAATTTTTACACTCTGGCATAGGCTATCTGCACCAAATATCTGTGACATATTGTCACAAATTGAAATCTTAGCTCAGAGCTTACACCCAATTCAAGGTAAATTGTCACAAACGAGTAGTGGAATACACAACTTCTTACAGCATGTCACAACTCGAGTAACGGGACTTGCATACATTCATCAATTCTTGAAAGATCGGTCATGAGTACTTAGTGACTATTGAAGTATTTCACTCACACACGACATCCTCCAAAAGCAACTGAGAGAAATTTGTGGCACATGGTTCGTTTTGGAGCAAAAAGTACTTGCCCTATTGCAAAAAATGCTTTGGCCCATTTACATGATTATCATGAATTCTGTCGCCTGAAGATGAATTGGTCTCGGCATCTTGTGATAGTACTTCCGGACTACCTGATATGGACACTTATTTCAAAGGCTGAAAATTGCTCTTTGCTTCCATGCAACGCCACTTTACAAACCATGCATGGAATTTTTGCTAGTTTCACAAAATTTTTGAAGATCGCTCATCTGGCATTGAATCGAGCCAGGTAACACAAGCATTTTACACAGTTTGCCCCGTAAAGATGGGCCTTTATTGCTAAACAAAAACAAAGAAACACTTTTAGCACATACAAAGTTTGAACAAATCCTGGATGATCTACATGTGATTTGATAATCCTCAAGGCTGCTTCACATATGAAATCTAAAACAACTTGAAAGACGGTGCAGAAAAAGAGAGCTTGAAGTCTACTGTGGGTGAATACTTCATTAGCTTCAGAATACAAATTTCTACACGAGTTGTATTAAGGAGAAAGGAGTTGAAACTACTATGATGGGGGGGGGGGTAAAAAGTGTAAATTACATTCTTGGTATAGTTAATTATACATGTAAGTAGGCCTACAGAATATATAGAATTTTGCTGTTGTGAATGTAAGTGGCATTACTTATAGGGGAGAATGCATTGATACGAGTGACACAAGAGTTTCTTCAGCAGAACACACGAACAGTTTAACAAATTATTGCAGTTGACCTTGCCTTCTTGAAGATGGTGAAATATTGATTGTCTTTAAATTTATTATCTTTTCTGTTTTCACACTGGGGGTTAGGGAGAACTAAATGTTTTAGAGTTAATGTGATCTTCCAATACAACTTTAAATACCATTTCAACCTAGAATGACTGAATTTAAGTACATTAGTGCTCCTTTACGTAAACAAAAACAGTATAAATACATTGTGCAAATATAAAAATTACAAGTGTGAATTATATTAGAGGGCACTCTACTATAAGTATCAAAGCCATTGCTTAATTAGAGATGGGTACAATCAAAGAATGCATGATAATCTATCGATGTGGCTAAAGTTACTCAGTACTGGTCCATGATATAAACTGTATACAACAATCACATTTATACATTTCTTATCAATCAACATCTTTCACTGAAACCATTGTTAAATACTCCACATGAATTGTGTAATAGAGATACAAATCTTCACAGTAAAAATTACCTGCAGACAAAATCTGCATGTGTGTGATGTACAAAACATTGACTCGTCTCTTGAAAACGTACCCGACATCTCTGGATAGATCAAACCGAAATAAACTGGGCTCTAATACACTGAATCTGAATACTGGAATGCTCTTATTGGAATATCAAGGAAATACTATAACCAACATAGAATGTTGTTTGTTTGTTTTTTTACTACTTGAATACTCATCATCTTGCCTTTCTCAATGGAATAGCTGAAACAAGATGAAATAACAATAATTGTCAAAATTAACAAAGAACGCATAAAAACCCTACTTTATCTGAAAGGTGAGAAAAGGAATACACTAGCTAAGGAATTGATACTGATGAATGTTTTGCATATTTGTATGCAAATATGCGATGAGCTGTACAGTGCACTGGTTTTGGTACTCGACCCAGAGTAGTAGTCTATTTGTGCCAGACACGGATGTATCCACTCCCTCGCATGGGTCGTTTCGTTTTGGGTGCTGGCATTTTGTGCAGTGGGAGATAATACTGGACCCCCTTTACATGAGCAAGTTTTAGCTGGAGGTCTGGGGTTGGCAGGTGGCAGGGCACACAGGTGCAAGGTTACTATCTGGACTTTAAATGTCTGTGCTGCTCTCTTGCATTACTGCAATTATGAATCTGATGTAATAATATTTATCGTCGCTGGGGTGACAAAACCTCGTATCTCAAAATTGTCAAATGTTCAGGAGAGCGAAAAAACATGGCGGCCAAAGCACTATAGTGAATGGGAAAGCCTTCTCTTTGACATGTCATGGTGGCTTCATTTTTGGAGTAAGACAGTTAGGATTTGGCCAAGACATCACTTGACCCATTATTTGACCATTAAGCTAAAAAAATTTTTTTGGACATTTTTGAGATACGAGGTCTTGTCACCCCAGCGACGTTATGCTCTATTATTCAGACTGAGTTCAGTGTGATGCAATGCTCACAAATTATGTTATCTTTGTGTTGAAGAGTTTTCCTCGTGAACATACATCAGCCATACAAGCTTGCTATCCCAACAATACTTACGCATATTCCGCATAGTAACTAGCATATTTCAGCACGTGCGTATGACGCAATGCTCCGTATATTCAGTATTATGATTTTGCCCGTAACTATCATTCATGCTTTGCATCCAGTGGAAAAGGCATCATATAACTATAACATCAACCATTATCATTACAAAACACTTGCACAGTAAATAAGGCTGCCAATGGATGCCTAACTCTGTTTCACTTATAACACAAGTACGGACATATCAATTTGATTAAATCTTTTGTGTACCGCTGTTTTTACCATCAAATTATGTCTGTGCTGCTCTCCTCTCCGACAGTACTTCTACACATATAAACACTACCATCTGAACAATTTCCATCATTTCTTATATTTGCCCTGACCAACACACACATGATACATAGGCAGATCCAGGAATTCTGTAAAGAGGGAGCGCCTTTACAAAATTAATGGGTGGGGGGTGGGGCGCACACACCCCTCCCCCATTTTTTAAAATTTCTTTTGTTTTAACAAAAATTAAAAGGGGGCGCGTGCCCAGTGTGCTCCCCCCTGGATCCGCCACTGTGATACCACCTTGTTGTGACACCTCCAGCGCTCACCAAGAGGTCAATGCGAGGACGTGGAGATGGTGCTCATTAGCGCACCTTGAGGCTCTGCGTGGCAAAGGTCGGTCTCGCCTGCTTGTTCTTGATGGCTCTCATGTGGTACTCCCTGCCCCCGCTGCGGGCCCACGGCTCCTCGAACTCGCGCTCGACGATCTCGGCGTTGGCGCGTCGCGTCAGACCGGTTTCCTCCAGGCTCATTTCACACATGTTCTCGTCATCCTTACCTGAGACACAATCAGGGAAAAATCAAATAACAACTCAAAAGTTTGTTTCCTCTTTTTTTTTTTCACTGATGACAAGTTTTATGAAATGGGCCCCAGATTAACATAAACTTTAACAAACGAAAACAGAAAAACTGACCAGAAATGAATATCATTTATTAGTGGAAAATTGAGCAAAGAAAATGGGATTCCATCCGGATTCCAACCCGAGACCTCCGGATTACTAGCCCGGTGCTCTACCGATTGAGCTATAGAAAGCCCTTGTTCAGTGTTCGTCCCAGAAACCCTAAATTCTCAAAGTTTGAATGGTCAGAAGCTATAGCAGTGTGTTTGTGTGTGACACACACGTACACACTTGAACCTGGCATAAACCCGAAGGATAATTCAACTTGGGGATAAATGCAAGGGATCACCGAAGTGATGCAGCTTTTTGAGTATGTAACAAACGCAAACAGAACAACTGACCAGAAATGAATATTATTTATTAGTGGAAAACTGAGCAAAGAAAATGGGATTCCGTTGGGATTCGAACCCGAGACTTCCGGATAGCTAGCTTCTGACCATTTGAGCATTGAGAATTTAGGGTTTCTGGGACGAACACTGAACTAGGGCTTTCTGTAGCTCAGTCGGAAGAGCACTGGGATGGCAATCTGGAGGTCTCGGGTTCGAATCCCGATGGAATCCCATTATCTTTGCTCAATTTTCCACTAACATAAAATTTGTTACACTCAATAACATCATTTATGATTACCAGTAGTTAGAAATAGTAAAGATAGAGCTGATCAACTTCATAATTAGTTTCTGTGTATTCTCATACAAACTTTCACAAACCTCACTGTTAAAAAATGGAGGAAAACTAAATCCCACATTCCACTGTACAGTACTTAAAAGAATGAGACATATAAAGAAGGAGGAAAAAATACCAATATACCTGCTACTAGTAGCACCGGAACCTTGGTAGGATGCTGTTCCATCTGACGTGCGATCCATTGACCATCGAAGTGGGCGTACCACCAGCCCCTCTGGGGCGGCTGACCATTCTCACTTTCCGAGACGGTGAAGGGCACCCGGAAATAGCGCTGGATGTTTTGGGCGGGCGTCGGCCTGGGTGGCTGCGGCGGGGGAGCCAACTGGTTGTACTCTTGAGCTGGGGAGGTTTATGAGTGTGCAAATGTATAAACGTGTAAAGGTTCATCTTGCTTTCATGATGTTTATAAAAATCCATACCATTTTCAAAGTATATTTTTTCTATACAGTTTCATCATCTGAAACTTATTCACAACTAATGATGATGATGATCATCATCATCATCATCATTGTTTCTCTTTGAGTACTTTTACAGAAGGCTCATCAAAGCACTGTTACAACATACAATACATATAGAATATTCATACGACTTCACTGCAATTCCTTCGGTTAGGTCTTCACTTTCTTTTTGAAAGTTTCTTCCATATCATGTAGATGGAGTTTGTTGTGGTAGAGTATTCCAAAAAATGGATCTAGCAAACGAGAATGTGCATTTGACTGCCCTGGTGTTTGCTTGTGGAATTGATAGTACTGTGTTGTTGTTCTGTGAATGGAGAAGATATCTGGATACTGTTGGGGTGGTTGGGTGGTTAGTAGGTGGGATAGGTATTGTTGAGCAGTATGCATCATGCACTTGTAACCCCGAAGGGCTAGTTTGTAGTCAATATGCTCTTTGATGGGAAGTCAGTGTAACTGCTTCAGTAAAGGAACACTAGATAATCTTCTCTTTGCACGAAGCACCAGCCAAGCTGCTCAATTCGGACCTCTTGCAAGTTTTCATGACATTTGCTCCTGCAACAATTGATCCCATGAAATATCTGCACGCTAAGCCGAACATGAAATATCTGCATGCTAAGCCGAACATAAATTCTACCCACAAACATGTCCCTCCCCCCAATCCTAATCCTCACATCAAAATAAAACTAAAACTCTATCACAACCATAACCCTTTAGTCCTTGGAGAAAATAATAGCAGAGCAACTGTCGCAGGAGTAAATATTGTGTCACCCTCTTTCAAAGTCACTACAGAGCACATCAGAGTGAAAATCTTCTCAGGTTCAACACTGATGTCTTTAATATGCATCAGAAAATGTAAAAAAAAATTGAAAAGAGGAGCGATTGTGAGACAGAGATATCAGGATAATTTCATTACCGCTCTCAAAGACAGACTGAGGGGCTCTCTCTGGCCCCGCCTTGTTGCCTGCCAACTTCTTGTTCTTCATCTTCCAGGCGTGGTAGACCTTGAGGCGACGATGGAATTCCTCCTTGCAGGCCGAGAGCAGCTCAATATCTGGTGATGACGGGAAAAGACAGAGTAGGACAGTGTGTGAGGGACCACAGAAATGTTCGCATGCATTTTAATTTTGCCAATTTCGCGACAGTCAAGATTTGCGAAATTAAAATGCATGCGAAAGCTTCTATTGACACTATATGCATCAAATGCCTGTGGCAATTCATGAAAATTTCATGCCGTGAAAAAGGCAATTGGTTGAGCTACCAATTCGCGAAAATTTCATGGCGCGAAAATATCTTGCTTTAGAGTACATCATTTGAGTTGATAGAGCTCGAAACTAGACAACCTAGTACCAGTTCTATCTATTCAGAAAACTAGGTCACAATCTGTAGAAATAAAACTTCAAACATACTATTTCCCAACCATTTCTTGTGCATCTGTCCATGACCTCTTATTCACAAATGTATGGAGTCATATAAGGCATACAAGTGCCTGTGTAACCTTAATTATGCATACATGTGCCTGTGTGCAAGACTTTAAAAACTAGTAAAACCTTTTCGTCACTACTTCTAATCAAAATTTTCACTCTCACACAGATGTGCTCTATTATAAAGTCTGTGTGAGGGATTACTAAAAGAAAGAGAAAGAGAGAGGTCTGATCAGAAGACTAAGGAGTGAGGTCCATTTACCAGTGGAAGTATTGATGGTGTCCCTGAGGTCAGCATACTTCCATGTGGTCAGATCCATTGACTTGGCTGGTGCTGCTGCCTGCACAGGTGTGGCCTCGGCTCTGTGGTCAAGAGAAAAAATCAGCAATGTTGGTGTGAGGACATTTAGGAGTGGAGACACATCTACAACATATCTCACTAAGACTTCACAAATATACATTCAGAATTAACTTTATTCCAAAAGCCTTCAACATATCACACTTAACTGGTATATTAAACTTAATTCCAGAATCCTACAGCATATCTCATTTAACTGGTAAAAACAATTTAATTCCAGAATCACATAACATATCTTACTTAACTGGTATACTGTAAACAACTTAATTCCAGAATAAAGGAACAATAAAATCGATGGAGAAAAAGACAAAAGCTGAAAGGGATTAAAAAAAAAAGAAGAAGAAATGAATAATTTTGGACGACATCACAGAGAAACAGGCATGCAAACACTTTAAAGAAAGAGCAACAAATACAGAAAGCTGGAGACACCACTAAACATGAGGTCTGACCTAGAGCAGGACACAAGAAAATCAAAACGGGTGGTATGAGAAGCAATGACGATAGGATGGAACTTCAGAAAAATTATGTCATCCTAGGAAAGGCTATCCTTGAATCAGAATCTAATGTACAGGAAATTTACTGCTCCGAGGGAATGATAAAAAATTTCATGATATCATTTCCTGCAACGTACGTAAAAGTATGCTCAACTTGAGCAGGATAAGAAAAGCTCTACAATTACCACTAGTTCACCTGTATTAACCAAGTGTCTCAATATTGTTTAAAATGTCATGGAGAGAGTTGTAGAAGGATGATAAAAACAGATATTAAAGGCTAAATTGAAGTTTCAAAACTTTAATTCAGAAAGGAAGGTATAGCAGCAAAACAAAACTCGTACTAATGCAATACTGTTAAAGGTGATGAAACACTTACTGAGCTACGACGGCCTCCTCTGCAATAACCTGTGAGTTGGCCTCCTCTGATAGACGCTGGGCCAGCTCGTAGTCACGCCTTTCTTGTTCCTCCCTGTGATGATGGAGGAGGGATGGAAACATGTTTGTCACAACAGAGATTCTCCACAGTCCCATGTCATACAAAACTAGAAATGTCGCTACAGCGACTGGTTATACCCCCGCCAAACAACATTTCATAAGCTTTGGTCAAAACAACATTTCATAAGCTTTGGTCAAAAAACTGAGGAAGTAGTTAAATCCGCAAGATCTTTCCTTGATCTTCTGCCATTAATATGCCGTTACCATGGCAACGTACTTTCGGGTACTGTCGAAAAATGCGTCTTGCACATCTACAACCAAAGGCACACATCTGTACCAAGTTTCATGGAAATTGGGCAAAAACTGAGGAAGTAGTTTGCAACACAAAATTTTCCATCATTTTGGCTCATAATATGTGAGCTGTTACCATGGCAACATACTTTTTGTCACTGTCAAGAAATGTGTCATGCTGACCTATATCGTAAGACAAACATTCAATATGAATTCCATGAGAATTGGAAGAACACTGATGAAGCAGTTTTGCCATGAAGCATTTTGCCCTATATTTTACCAATAACATGCCGTTACCATGGCAACGCACTTTTTGCCACTGCGGAAATATGTGTCTTGCACATTAAAGATAATAAAAAGTTTTGGTACCTCAAAAGTGTCCTTGAATTTCCTTGTCTTAGTTTGTGTTTCAGGTTAAAGTACCTTTCATATAACTAACACTGTGAGACTTACTCGCCCCAAAGTGCTCTCATGTCTTAGTAATCATGCAATTAACTGCGACCAGCAGCCCCATACGCATAGCGACCAGTAGTCCCATACGCATAGCGTAATCGGGCTTCGCATTGTAGCATTCAGGATCAGGACAGATTTAGTATCGCAGGGTAAATGTCAACTTAAAATCCCATAAATTCTTCAATTTGAAGACTTACCAATTAAGTTGAAGTATTGAAAACAGGCTTCGGGCAACGTTTGGTTCTGCCTATAGTCCCTTTCTGTTCGAATTGATGACTGAATGTGACTCGGTCGACAGGACCTCAGGAGAGCTACATACAGTACACTGAATACTACAGCCAGTGCATGCGAACACATCGCATGCACACAAATTTCAAATCCATGAACGGATAAGATGTTTGTGTGCGCATGCGCTGGCCATGGTATCCAGTGTATGTAGCTCTCCCAAGGTCCTCTCGACCGAGTCACATTCAGTCATCAATTCGAACAGAAAGGGACTATTGGCAGAACCAAACGTTGTTCGAAGCCTGTTTTCAATACTTCAACTTAATTGGTAAGTCTTCAAATCGAAGAAATTTTTGGATTTTAAGTTGACATTTACCCGCGATACTAATTCCGTCACGATCCTGAATGCTACAATGCGAAGCCCCATTACGCTATGCGTATGGGGCTGCTGGTCGCAGTTAGCTATGCGTACAATGGGCTGCACGCTGCTGTTCGCAGTCAGTGGTTTCGTACAATATTTATCGACGCTGTACAGCGTCGGCTCTGGTACGAAACCATTATTGCATGATTACTAAGTCAAGTACTTTAACCTGAAACACAAACCAAGACAAGGAAATTCAGGGAAGCTTTTGAGGTACCAAAACTTTTTATTATCTTTAACATATTCAGATGAACATCTGTACCTAATTTCATAAAAATTGATCAAAAACTGTGGGAGGAGTTCGCGACGCAAGATTTGTACCCATTTTTGCCCATAATATGCTGTTACCATGGCAACGTACTTTTGGGTACTGTCAAAAAAATATGTCTTGCACATCTACAACCCAAGGCACACATCTGTGCCAAGCTTTATGGGAATTGGTTGAAAACTGAGGAAGTAGTTCGCGACGCAAGATTTGCAACGGACCGACCGACCGACCGCCCGACCGCCCGACCGTCCGCTGATTCCTATACCCCCTTCAAACTTCGTTTGGCGGGGGTATAAAAAATGCTCTGATGGCAACTCTTGCTGAATTGGTAAGTATCATGGTAACATAGACAAGAATCCTGCTTCCTGGTTGGCTGTTGCGATGAAAAGCTGCGTTCTAGCAAGAGTTGCTATCCTGACATCTTTTAAGAAATGGGATCCACGACATGAATGCAGTGTAGTACATATAAAGAATGATGCTGACTTCTTAGATGTACTTACTGAATGTCCTTTTCTAATCTGTCTGAGGGGGAGGAAGTTACTGTAATGTCAGATATTTTCACATGAGTCATTTTTCATGCTCAGGTGAGTAAGATGAGTTCCACCTGTTTTCAATTCTGCAGAATCAGGACATCAACTACTGGAACATACAGCAAGCAAATTAATATTTGCATGTTTTTATTTTCATGCTTTTTATTTTCGTGCTGGTTTCTGGTTGCAACAAATGCGCGAGGTTTCAACATTTACAGAAGTAGATATGCTGTACACACTAAACCACTGCCACTCCCGTACCAGGAGGTTCAAGACTGACTGCTTCATTAACATTTACAGTCAGAAATTACTCAAAATCTACATATTTGTCCAATGTCTTCACAGTAGAATTAAAAATCAGGAAATTTTTTATTCATTTTATTTATTTCATTTTTTTGCATCTCACGCAAGAGAAAAGGAGGAGGATAGAATGCAAAAAGGTCCAGTTTCCTTCTCCTCATGCAATTCATCGCTTCAGAACCAGGGGAGAGGGGAGTATGAGAAGTGAAAACTGGGAGTAATGGGAGGGCAGGGGGAAAAAAAACAAACAAACTAGAAATGTCGCTATGGCGACTGATGCCTCCGCCATAATGCATGATTCTCCCAATAGGCGTATAGTACAATGTCTTCACAATGTGTGATCCATGACAGTTTCACATAACTGGCAAAATAATGAAATGACAGGTTTGTCAGAAATGTCTTGAACTGGGTTTGCTATAATTTTCTAAGAGTGCAGGTACACATATTTGGGGAATTGAGAATTTTTACTTGAATTCTGACAGACCTTTTTATAAGTTTATGCATTGATTAATTTCCAAGGTATGAAGAAAGAGTGTAATGACGGTACAAAATAGATTTTTTTTTTAAATTTTATTTTATTTTATTTTATTTTATTTTATTTATTTTTTTTTTTTGGGGGGGGGGCATTGAAACCTGGCCTTTGACCCTTAACCTTTGACCTTTGACCTTCTGGCTGGAAATTTCCCAGAGAATCTCCATTAGGTAATGCATGTATTAAGTTTTGAAACTAATAATGCAAGCATTGCATATACTAGTATATGAGGGAAATAGTAAAATTTTGAGAGTTGACCTTGACCTTTGACCCCTGACTATTGACCCATGACCCCTAAATTCCCTAGATAATCCCTGCCAATCAGTACATGCGTGTGTACCAAGTTCCACAAAGATACATTGAACCATTTGCGAGAAAAGTGATATTGCAACATTTTCACCTAACCTTTGACCTTTTGACCTTTGACCTTACGACATGAAACTCTCTCTGGAGAATCTTTACGCAGTAGTACATGTTCACACCAAGTTTCAAGAAAATACCTTCGGGCATTGCATAGATATGGCGGAAATTGCAACATTTGTAGCATTTGACCTTGACCTTTTGACCTTTGGCCAATGTCACTAAAATCTACTCAACTAATTGTCCCATCATACATCATCCTTGGACCAAGTTTCGTGAAAGCTAGTTCATCCAGTTTTGAGTTATCACGTAAACAGATAAATTTTAGGATTTGACCTTGATCTTTGACCTTTGACCTCTGTCCGATTTCCCTGAAAAACTAATCAAGTAATTGTCATATCATACATCATCCTCCTACAAAGTTTGGTGAAATTTGCTCCATCCAGTCTTGAGTTATCGCGTAAACGGATACAATTTCATGATTTGACCTTGACCTTTGACCTTTGACCTTCAGCCGATTTCACCCAAAATCTAATCAAATAATTGCCCCATCATACTTCATACTTGGATCAAGTTTGGTAAAATTCCAATTGATATTACTCAAGTTATCGCGTAAACGAAAGCGGACGGACGTACGTACGGACGGACGGACGTACGGACGTACAGACGGACGGACAACCCGAAAACATAATGCCTCCGGCACCACTTCGTGGCGGAGGCATAAAAAACAACAGCAACAACCCTGCATTGTAAAAGGAAGTGATGCAGCATGCTATTACTATTATTTTATTTGGGGGGGGGGGAGGGGGCTTAAGGGGGGAGGGGGTGGAAGGGACCAGATACAATCTAAATCTGGTTAGTACCTACAGGGGAGAAAGAGCAGACCTGTAACAAAATGCAAATCTAAATATTTTCTATCTGATATTCTTAAGGAGGGATGTACAGTATTTGTGCTTCTATGGGAGGTTATTCTTGATTTAAACTTTGGAGGAAATATATATAGAGATAATGGTACAGAGAGTTGCAATATGACAGTCATATTGAAGAAAAAACAATTAAAAAGGAAATTTACTCTGCAAACGTTGTACTTGTGGTTTTACAATATGAATAAAATAGAGTTATATTCCCACCGTGAACACCATGTGGCGGTTGTTATGTTGTGTTGAGTAATGAAGATTACATTCAGTGATGCTTTGGGTGGTAGTGTAACTAATAACTTGCAAATCACCTTCAGCACCACAAGATGGTGTAAAGAACAATATAAGAGGATGATATTTCTGCTCCGGTATTCACACACTTGCCACAGTACGGATTATCATGCTATTTCTCAAATTTTCATGATATAGCAAAATAACTACAAGATATCTTGGGATTTGGATCACAAAGCTGAACGTGGCTTTTTAGTGGGATATTCATGTCCAGATACACAAGGCATAAATCTTGGTCGTGATGCAAGTCTCAAGATTCGTACCCTGCTAATTCGTGCCAGCATGAATCCCAATATTGTACACCAGTGAACATGCAAATCTTACACACCGTTACACACACAAGTTAAATCACCGTAACACATCCATATATATCACGTATGTATAAGTCAATTAATCTCTGTGGGTTTTTGGGGTATATGTTGTATATAATGGATGGACAAAACCTACGTACAATCGCCGCCTGTAGTCTATCTCCCTGTTATGGATGAATAATTGTCCATAGAAGAGCAAAAGGGAATAACAAATCCATACAACATTAATGACATAAGTCCTGATTCCTGTTAACTTTAAAAAAAAAAAAAAAATCTTCATGCTACCTAAACATTATTCATGGCACAATAACAACATTGTAAAATAAAAGGCACAGTGGACATTTGAGATTGAGGTGGAAAAAAAACATACAAAGAAATGAATACAAAAGACATGCCACCATCAAACACCTATTCAGGCATTTACTCTGCAAATGGTGGACCATCTTTACTTTGCTGAAACTTAAAATCTCCATATGAAACTAGTACTACCATTGCAGTTTAACAGGAGGTTTTATGTATCAAAGTAGGCCAAAAAACGACAGTCCCCTCCTTTTCCAAGGAATATTCAGAACACACAACACTTAGACGAAAGTGTATTGTCATACCAAAATTATATAGTTGTACAATGAATTTATGTGTCTGAATGCTGACGAACGAAATGTTGTATATTGAAACGCTGTGTAACTAAATGAGGGTAAGAGCATTGTTTGGAACTAGAACTCAATAACGAATCACCTTTCTCTCTGTGTCTGAATGTATGGTGTTGACAGAACAGTAAAATTGGGGGGGGGGGGGGGGGGACTTACCGTAAGTGTACTAGGCAAAAGATGACGTTACCTATAATTACTAAAGGGGCTACCATAACAATATGCACAGTGGAAAACAATGCATCTATACAATGTTTCTTTTGCAATTGGCCGAGATATACCTGAGCGGTCTGTAGACTATACGATGACAAATTCTGACATTTCTTCATCGAGATCCTCTATACTATGCATACTGTATACACCATTATTTTTGCATCCAGATATATTTCACAGACATTTTCACAAGACGTCATTTTCGCAAATTGACAGCGAGGCTATTGTAAGTGCACTAGTAGCCTAGTGCATGGCGACATTTTCGCATGTTGTAAAATTCGCGGTCCAACAGTGAATTGCAAAATTCACGAAAATCAAACCGTCACGAAAATAACAGCTTATACAGTATATTATGATGTTCATAGAAAAGTATTACTGGTTGGGGATCTACTGGAATAGACGAGTGGTGACCTTTCCTATCACTTGCAAAGGGCTAGCAGTGATTATAACAACATGCGCAATGGAAAACCAAAGTGACTACCTTCTTTGTCTCTCCTCCTCCAGCTGTTTCTGCATCTCCTCGTATCTCTGCCGGTCTGCCTCCAGCTTCTTCCGCTCCTCCTCCACTCTCTTCCTCTCTTCTTCCAACTTGATGCGCAGATCTTCCTCCTCCTTCTTCCGCTTGGCCTCCATCTCTGCTTTCCTGAAAGTCGCGGAATGAAAGTGACACAACGTTTGAGAAAGAGCCACACCCGGTATGATCTCCATCACTTGTGATCATGTCGGTCACCATTTCCATCATTATCATCATCCCCTTTACCACCATTATCATCATCATCATCATCTGCATCCTAAAATTGCCACCATTGGTCATCACAATGCACAATTAGCAGCTACTCACTACCACCATTAACATGCTACCAATGTCATTCATTCAATCTTTAATAATCAGCATCACTCCAGCAACACATAAATTGTCATTACCTTTACAAGGACGGTATCACCTTCATTATCTAATATCTTCTAAACATAACCATTTTAAAATCCAGCAAAATAATATCATCATTACAATCAGTATCTTCATGACAATGCCATTAGACCATTATCATCATCATCAGTAAAATCATGAGTCAATACACCAATATGATATTAATCTCTTTCACCAAACTGTAATCCTATGTACCTCCAAGACCATCAATGTTAATCAGCACCAACATATCTGTTTCAGCATAAATTATCTTTTCCAAAACTACAATTCATTAATATCACAGTGACAATCAGTGCAGAAATTACATTATCACAGCTATTTGAAAACGAGTTTGAGTACAAATGACTTTTCTATAGACAAAAATACCCATTCCAAAAGAGTATCAAGTCCCATTTTTCCTCCAGATAGATTAATTCTTCTTGCAGAGATGGGCTGACCTTCAAGTTTTAAGCCTCAGCATCATTTCTAAACTTACAATCTTTTCTCCTCCTCCTCCTGCTTGCGTTTGCGTTCCCTCTCTTCCTCCTCCATCTTCCGCTTGCGCTCCTCCTCTTCCCGTCGTTTCCTCTCCCGCTCCATCTCCTCCTGGATCTTGCGCAGACGCTCCGCCTCCGCATCCTCCGCCTTCTTCTTGTTGATGAGGCCCTGGAGCTGCTTGCGCATCTGGTTGGCCAGGTTGAGGTAGGCGTCCTCCATCTGGCGACGCGTCATGATGGTGGTCTGTCGAGATGGAATGATAGCACATACTGTGAAACGCAATATTTTTGCGGCATGAAATTTTTGCGAATTGTAGCCGACGGCCTTTTTCATGGCATAAAATTTTTGAGAGTTGCCTCTAACATTCCATGCGTATAGTGTAGACAAGAACTTTCACATGCATTTTTAATTTCGTGAATCTTGGCTTTTGCAAAATTCACAAAATTAAAATGCACGCGAACATTCCTTGTTTTACAGTAGCTAGTGAATGCTCCTAGAACATACCAGATTTTTCTCCTCTTTACTGGAAGTAATACAGTAACCAATAGCAGCAGTGAAAGTTTATAATGGTGTTCTGCTGAGATGGAATGACAGCACCATATTCAATGCTGGAAGAACACTAGGTGCAATAATCACACTATGCAAGACTATGTGTAATGTGCCTCCCGATACTTCCAGAAGTTTGAGTACACGGTTTACATTTCCAACAAAATTCTGCTGAGTTTTCATTTCCGTCTATAAAAAAAAAAGCCCCCCTTATGCAAATACATAGCAGCAGTCAAAAGAATGCGCAATGTGTGTAAACACCATGAATGGATCTATTATCATATCAAAAGATTCTCAAACTTTCAATTGTGCATGGTCACATTACACAAAGCTATGCAAAGTTTCGTGAGAAGTCAGAAATTCCCACGTTCATGCAGGAAGTTTTCTGTGAAGTTTCGCAGGAAGTTTTGCTGGTAACCTCCCAAGAACGTTGCTCAAACGACGTGAAGTAAAATACTGTGTAGTAAAAACTACTACGATAAACAACAATCCAATGAATGCCTCCTACCTTCACACATAACACTATGATTCATAGGAGGAATATTAAGAAGATGAAGAAAAACTTTTTAGTTCTTCTCCTCTTACCTTGATCTTGACAATGAGAGCCTCAAGGGCTTTGTTTGTTTCAGCAACCTGCTGGGCAGCACTTTTGTCCTTTACTGTCTTTGCTGTTGGTGATATAATAAAGAAATGTTCCCTGGATGTAATCAATAAAACTCACAAAAGCTATAAAATGGAAATTAAAAGTTTGTTTGCAAATTCCTTCAATACATCAGTGATAATCAAATGAAAATTATTTGATTTTCCCTGCTACTGATAAATCAAACCTTCAGTGACAATAAGGTAAATTCTTACGATAACAAAATAGTAAATTCTTACATCATTCATGAGTCCGCATTTGTATGCAGTAGCCCAAGTATTTTTTCAAGGTCTTCACAAATAGCTTACATGTAAGTCTGTTCAACTGTTCCAAACTAAAGTTCTGTGTTCTCTGAAGTGGCAGTATTATTATTTCTATTTCTTCTTCTTCTTCTTCTTCTTCTTCTTCTTCTTCTTCTTCTTCTTCTTCTTCTTCTTCTTCTTCTTCTTCTTCTTCTTCTTCTTCTTCTTCTTCTTCTTCTTCTTCTTCTTCTTCTTCTTCTTCTTCTTCTTCTTCTTCTTCTTCTTCTTCTTCTTCTTCTTCTTCTTCTTCATGTATGCATTCAACAAAATATTCAATGAAGACTTTGTACTGGTCAACAAACTTATCGCTGGTGATTTTTTCTAAAGATTTATTAATCCATAAAGGCCTTGAGAAAATTTTGTTGTAGAAATTATCATCTTGTTTAATATCTTAATGGCACTGTTAAATCTTACTGCACACTATCGGTATTCACTTGGAAAAAGAAAGAAATTTCCCAAATTTTGCTGATTTGAGAGAGAAACAGGAATTTCACCAAAAAAAAAAAAAAAGAAAGAAAAAAAAAAAACCAGGGGTGACACTTGATAAAATCTGTTACAGCACACCTTCTCTCTTCTGCATCAATAATCTTTCTCTCATTGAATAGAATAATGTTGTTTGTGGGTCTTGATTAGTTGATCCTGTCAGACTTATGATAGGTCATCAAATTTATTCAGGGTGATTTGTGTAAGAGTCTTCTTACATATATGAGATTTACCATAGGTCAACAAACTATTAGGACTGATGTATGTCAGGTCGATGACTTCACAAACGACCTACTGCAAACCCATTTTGACTTTCTAAGGCATGTGAAATGTACACAGTTGTTTACGGCAGTTAACTCTGACAACAATATAAACACCTGTTTGATTACTAAAATCTCTCCCACCCTTCCACAGCTGATTCACATTCCTCTTTCCATTGTTTTACCCTTAAAATATGCCAGAATGAACAAGGCTGTTTACATCAAACGAAACAAAAGAACAGCACTCCTTTCTTTGATTAGCCGGGTTCACACGTACAAATTAGCGGGATGACGATCGCGATGCTCATCCCGAGTTTTTTTGCGAGCGTCCACACGTACCAAATTAGCGGGATAGCGATCGCGATCGGTATCCCGCTAATTTGGCGAGCGTCCACACGTACCGAATTATCCCGCTAATTGCCGATAGAGACAACAGCAAAGCCTGCAAACTGGGTCACACAGCGCCCTTCTCTATCACTGCCTGCGCGCACTTACCTTTGCCCATTGTCTTTTACGCGTCAGTGGTGTGGTTCGCGCGCTGTTGTTGTTGTGCTCCAAAGAGGTGAAGGACCTCTTCGCAGAGGCCTCGCTGTAGTGATGTGCGCATTGCATGATGGGATATAAAAACTCGAGATTCTAATCCCGACCGTTCACACGTACCAGCGCGGGGCCAATTATCCCGCTAATTGATGAACCAGCGCAAGATTTCTTGGGATTAGCATCGCGATGCTTATCCCGCTAATTTTCGGGTTTTTTCTGTCCACACGTGCAAAAAACTCGGGATGACGATCGCGATGCAAATCTCGAGATTTGTATCCCGCTAATTGGTGTACGTGTGAACCCGGCTATTGACTCCCTAAACTATATGAACCTGACAAGTAGGGCAGGTACTGTGCTCCAGCATGCTGGCATGTGAAATGTACACAGTTGTTTACTGCTGTTAAGTCTGGCAACAATATCAAAACCTGTTTGATATCTAAAATCTCTGCCCCTCCCTTCCACACCTGGTTCAAATTCCTCCTTCCATTGTTTTACCCCTTAAACTATGCAGAATGAACAAGGCTGTTTACATCAAACCAAACAAAAGAACAACACTCCTTTCTTTGTTTGACTCCTTAAACTATGTGAACCAAACAAGGCTATTTACACAGCTAGAAATAAAAGACTAATTTGCACCTGTTCGGCACAATGCAAATTTGTCGCAAACAATAAGAGAAGACACTGCACTACAGTGTGCTTAAAATCTTGATAATATATGGAAATAAAAACTACATGCAAAAAAGTTGATATAATTGCGTTACAGCCAAAAATTGTCACTCGTGACTGAATGAATTGTAATCTCATCTATTAAATACAAGAGAAAGGAGAATCGAAAATTATATAACTTCACTTTAGGATTTTAAAGTAAAAATGCTCTCAGTTGACTGCATACATCTTAAACAAAATTAACTGAGAGGCTGTTAGCATACAGAAATCACACTGAATACACAAACAGACATTGGCATATCATCAAGCAAGCACACACCAGCATGTATACTTATTACTGTAAATACTATAATTATAGTTCATAAGAATAATATTCCACGAGACGACACTCTTGACTATTTCACAAGTGACTACCTGGTGATTGACAACAACATCAGCAGAATGAGAACAAAATATTATCGATTTTCAAAAGAAAATGTTAGCAATTATTGGTGTTACAAGAAGCAACATCTTTTGAGTTGTCAAATTAGCAAGAATAAATATGCCTTGAAATATACTGCACATACAGTAGGCCTATATTTCAGCCTCTTAACAATTGTTTGATTGACTACCTATGTCATATTCCAGAACTAAACAGAACTCCTTCGCAAGAGACAGAAAAACTTTGTCGAGAAATGTTATGTAAAAGCTAGTGTTACGCCATATATATATCATGAAAGCCAGTCATAGAATTTGATGTAGGTTACAAAACAGACAGTGAGTCAGTACTTTCCTGCCTCAATACCAGCAAGTATCAAGCACTGTAAAAGTGGATATTTTCGCAAGAGTAATTTCGCGCTTGCCTGGATGGATGGATTTCGCATGTTTTTAATTCCACAGAATCAGGACATTAACTACTGGAACTTACGGCATGCACATATCTTCGCATACTTTTATTTTCGGGCTAGCTTCTGGTTGAGCAAAATACACAAAAATGTCCACACTGGGAAAATTTCCACTTTTACAGTACACATACAAGAAGAGATGCTATCATATTTTGACATTTTTGTCTCACCGACTTGGGCCATCTTCTCCAACTCTTTGTGCAGAGTTCGGACCTGGATCAGGTTCTTGTACCTGGGTCGGTGCTTGCGGATGGCGATGAACATCCGGACCGAGCTCTGGATCCTAACCAGGGCCGCTCGTCGGTACAGGATCTTGTTCTTCACTGTGAAATGCAAAACCCACAAACAGAGTTTGATTCACAGCACAAATGATTTCTGACTAATCATGTACGAATGCATGCTTGTATGCATGGAGTCACACAGTTTCAATTATGTTACTATATCATTTCACTGCTCTTACTTGAAATTTATGTATTTTTTAAAGGCAATTTCCTGTTTAACCCTCATTGACTGATACCTAAAATACATTCAGATATCAGAGAAAATATTGCTTAAATGTTGCTCAAAAGGTAACATGGCTCTATTGGTAGTAAAAAAGAATACACTTAAATTAAATGTGATAACACTGTTGATTACTATAATGACTGATGTCAGATTAACTTTTTACTTGCTGACTTACACATGATAAAAAAAGTCAAATGATCTTTAAGACATTCATTCTTCCAGGAAAAGTTCTTATTGGTACCATATTCAATAGCTATATGATTTTTCTCTTTATTGCTATCTATGAATTCATACTCTATTCATCCACAAAGCTTATGCACTAATGTATGTTCATCTAGATTTAAGTTATGTAGACGTGTGTGCATATGTGTGTAAGTTTGCTTGTCAAGGTAGCTGTCTCTTTTCACGAGAAACTTACATTTGATGACCATCAGCGTCCCCCACTGGCCTCGCTTCCAGCGAGTGCAGATGAGCCAGCGACGGACCTTCTTGATTAGGATGCGCAGGTTTTCAGGGTCACTCTTCATGATCTGATCGAACTCGGCAAACTTGCCTGGCCGGAAGAAGACCTTAGTCAGACCAAACTGGTAGTCGTTCTCGTCCAGACCAAGGGCATGGAACAGGGCCTGTATGGGGCAATATGTGAATGCTTCCATTATGTTACATGTTATATTTCCATTACCACTGTGTGTGTTAACACAAACCATTATCAATTCTGACATCTGAAATCATATAATTGAAAAATATTATATATTTCAAGCTATTTTGTCTGCTACATGTATGTCCAACCAGTTGCGCAATAGGACTCTCAAAAAGATTTTTAATAGCCTTAGGTGGACATAATGAAAAGTTAAGGTGATGGTATAGTATTGATGGAGATAAGGATTGGGCTTTTGACTTTCTGCGAGATAGCAAGAAATCACTTATGAAATAATACAGAGCATACCATTCGAAGAGGAATTCAAAATTCCTTAGATGAAAATTGGTGTTGGAATGGCCGAGTCATCCAAAAACAAAGTACAACAAAGCGATCCTAATAAAAGGTGGGTGGGTCCCACCTTTTAATAGGATTGCTCTGTTTTGGATATCTCTGCCATTTCAAAACCAATTTTCATCAAATAAATGTTGAATCCCTCTTGATGTGACATGCTCTTTCATATTTTGTAAGAGGTTTCTCATTATCCCATCAAATTTCTTAGAAACCTGAAGTTAGGTCTCAACCAAAACTATACAATCCTTTAAGTTGGTTACATGAGCATCAAAATACCAATGCTGGAAAAATCTATGAAACATTTTCTGGAGAAACCCTCGGAGCTGCGTTCAAGAAATCTCACCATGATAAAATGTTTCAGCAATAACAGGACAATGTCTAATATTCATTGATTCTGTGTACACTGTCACAAACTCTTGGTAGCATTTCTGGTATGGCAATCCATTTTAATTTTAGGCACATCACTAAAAAATTGTGATATGACTTTTACATACCTTGCAGAAGAGCCTTGGATCTAGTCGCACCAGTTCTGGAGGCATGTACTGCTTGTACATGTTGTAGAGGTCCTGGAACTGGGTCCTGGATGGGAAGCCTCCCTGCATCAGGTCCAGGACCGACACCATACCTGCAGGGAAGACGACGAGACACTATAATGTCCATCTTCATAGCACATTCAGGTCAAGAGTGTTACATCAATATTTCATTTGTATGATCAGAATCATGTTACAGCACTTCAATAGTGTTACTCTGTTGGTACAATCACTATGGTGATTGGGGATGTTTTAGGAAAACTAACTACCTCCCCCCCCCCCCCCAAAAAAAAAAAAAAAAAAAGGTTTGCATGGTTACCTGAGCACTGAAGCTGGCTAAGGATCTGACCACCCTCAAAGAGATTATCCACCATCTTCCCGTTGGGTTTGATGCAGCGGACAAAGGAGGAGCCAGTGCTCTGGAGTTTCTCCATCAGCTGGTTGAGTTGCACCTAAAAAAGGTTTGCAAGAACAGATTGCACTTGTCACAAACATGTAAAATATCAAGGGGAAAAGGCATTCTATGTATTTGAACTAGAGTTTATTGTATAGTTTAATACTCAGTCAAGTATTATCAGTTTGGGTTTAGGTTTATGCTGCATGGTCACAGGAGGTATAAAAGTTCTACAGTAATGGCTTAAAGTTTGTGTGTCCTGCCTGCAACAATGAAAATTGGATTCCTTTCATAAGCTGGCATACTATAGAAGGTAATTCAGACCTTTCCTCAGACTAACAAAACTGGAAACTTCTTTACAATAGAGGGGGACACAACACTATAGATTTCCAGTGAATTAATTCAGACCTCTGAAAAAAATCCAACCATTATTCTTGGTACAAAAGGGGAGCATATACTCTCAAATGACATGGGGTTAACTTTTAATTTCTTTTATTTCAAACTTTGCAGTGTAATGGCATTAAGATTTCATATGTGATGTTGGGAGACATTGTTTTTTTCAACCAAGCAAAATATTGCAATGTTTGCGAAATGAATATATGACCTTTAAACCTTGATGTGACTTTATACCACTATCACGAATAGAGGTCTGAAAATCTAAAAATACTTCACTTCTCAGCTTTGCATAACTCCCTGGAGAGAACTACAGGACATACCTTGAATTTGTTGCCGACACTGTCAAAGGCTAGTTTCTGGACCTGGATGGGCTGACCACCACGCCCCTTGGGGAGTTCCTTGGTGTCCTTAGGGAAGAGGCTCTGGAGGAAGGGGTCCTTGCTGTCTCGGATGACCACTTCCAGGGAGGAGTGGAGGGCATCATTGTTCTTCTCTATAAATTCACTCTGTGTGATGCCATAGATTGGATGGGGTTGGATTAGCACAGACATGAGTGACCAATCTCTATGTTACAATGATGTATTTCAAGTCAGGGAAATATATGAAGTACAGTTACAGTCATTTAAGCTCAGATAGCTACAAACTAGAGTGGCTTGGCTGAAAGCAAAGACTTTTGACATTAGCTTAAAAATAAATCTGAGATATCTCCAGCCTCAATTCAACAAGAATGTTTGAACATTCCAAATTTTCTTTTTGTTATGAAGCATATTGCTATGCTGTTTTGAATTGTGTTAGAATGCAAAGGCCACTGCTTCTAAACTTCCCAGCTTGTTTCCGCAAAATTTTAAAGGGACTGTACAGTATTGGTTGAGGTGGAGATTAATGTTTTGAACATTCCTAAGTGAGATAATGAGAAACCTCTTAGGAAATATGAAAGAGCATGTAATTTTAAGAAGGATTCAACATTTATTTGATGAAAATTGGTTTTCAAATGGCTGAGATATCAAAAAAAAAGTGATAATAAAAGGCAACAGGCCACGCCTTTTATTAGGATCTCTTTGTTTCACCTTGTTTTTGGATATCTCAGCCATTTCAAAACCAATTTTCATCAAATAAACGTTAGATACCCCTTAGAATTGCATGCTCTTTGACATCTCAGAGTGGTTTCTGAATATCTCGCAAAACGTTAAAAGCTAAATCCTCACCTCAACCAGAACTGTACACACCCTTTAATGGAATTTTTGTGAAAATAAATTAGTAATGAAAAAGCTGAGAAGTCTGACTACAATCTAATTTCATGATACCAACGTGAGAAAATCAATGTTTAGTGACCCCATCAGGATTTAACTTTATTTCAATTTGAGATTTTGTAACTTGTCTGCAAACATTCTATCCATGGACTTGTGGTAACATTTATCAAGCAAATATTCAATCCATAAATTGAAGTGAACGTTCATAAAAGAACTTGAATGCTATCACCTAAACAATTTTGTAGAAACTGAAACAGGCATTAGCAGTCAACAGAGATAAGATACACAAACATAAGTGGCACTTCATGCACAGCCATAAATTCATTTGTTGAAATGTGTCACTACCTCCTGCCTCATAGATAACACACACTGTGCTGATCAGATAGTACATATCAATGGAGACATACCGTCTGGTAGCAAACTGCTCCGGCAAAGTGACGTATAAGAAAGCCCTCGTCATCTCGAAGATTGCGGTGTGCGGTAAGCTTGGATTTACGAGGTATCTGCAGAAAAGTCAAACATAGCCGCAGGGTTCATACTCTTTCTCATGAATCAAATTCAATGACTTTCCATGACTTTTATACATTTTTTGAACATTTTAAGCTGAAAATTTGATCTCAAATCAAAGCGAAGCAAAAGGCATTGATTATTTACACATCTCACACAAATAACAGATAAATTTCTATAATTTTTGCAATTCCATGACTTTCCATGACCTTTTCATGAAAATATCAGTTTCCCATGACGTTCAAGGCCTGGAAAAAGACTGATCCAAATTCCACGACATTCCAGGTTTTCCATGACCCGTATGAACCCTGATAGAGTTACAGATTATCTGAAAGTTAACAAAGCTCAAGAAAGATTCTGATACTACATTTTTGTTGCCACCATGTTTTCTATAGACCATTTCTCAGGTATTTATTTTTGCTACTATATTCAAGTCAAGTCATTTTTCTGATGGGGTGCATGGCATTATGATGGAAGTTGAAACATCACTCAAGAAATTTCAGTTTCTCAATGTATGTATTGAAATTTCTTGGGGCATCAAGTATCTCTGAAATACATTTTTCTCCTTTGTGCTGTCATTTAAATAATTCTAACTGTACCATTTTGCTGCACGTACAAACAAATACCAGATAGCTATTAGTGATCATGAGTTTGATGTTCCTGGCGCATGCTGTGGGTAAACTTTAATTTCTTTTACCTGCTGGATGTTTAATTTGTTTTTAAAGTCTTTCAAGACATTTTGATGCAAACTTCCAAGGCAAATTTTCCTCAAACTCAACCAAGTAGGTATACTCACAGCCAGCCTGAAGTGATTCTTGTGTTTCTGGTGAACATTGTGGGTGAAGTTGTTGGCACTGGCCTTGGGCAGTTTGCTCTCTTCATCCAGTAGATCCAGTATTCCGTTTGGCTTGAGCTCCACCAGATCTGAACGATAAAGATGAGCATAAGATATTAAAAAGATAAATAGAGGCAACATTTGAGTTAGCAAGAGCAACAAGGAAAAGTAGAAATTACGCGGTGCATAATATATGTCCCCGCCGGAAGTAGCATTTTGTAGCAAATGTACAATACAGGTCAAAAATCAAGGTCAAAGGTCAAAGAAGTCAAAGGTCAAAATTCTGTGTAGAAGTTCTGAAGCCCTCTCCTAGTGCCATCACATAAAGCAAACGGAATTGAAATCGGGTTAGAAATGGCGAAGGAGTAGCATTTTGTAGCAAAATGTACAATACAGGTCAAAAATCAAGGTCAAAGGTCAAAGAAGTCAAAGGTCAAAATTCTGTGTAGAAGTTTTAAAGCCCTCACCTAATGCCATCACATAAAGCAAACGGAATCGAAATCGGGTTAGAAATGGCGAAGGAGTAGCATTTTGTAGCAAAATGTACAATATAGGTCAAAAATCAAGGTCAAAGGTCAAAGAAGTCAAAGGTCAAAATTCTGTGTAGAAGTTTTGAAGCCCTCACCTAGTGCCATCACATAAAGCAAACGGAATCGAAATCGGATTAGAAATGGCGAAGGAGTAGCATTTTGAAGCAAAATGTACAATATAGGTCAAAGGTCACAATTGAAATTCTGTGTAGAAGTTTCAAAGCTCCCATGTAGTGCTATCATATAAAGCAAACAGAATCAAAATCGGCTCATAAATGACAGAGAAGTAGCAAATTGAACATTTTGATCACACACGGACGCACACACGGACGCACAGACGGACGCACAGACGGACGGACACACACACGTACGGAACCCATTTCATAGTCCCCTGCTCGAACTCGTTCGGCGGGGACAAAAATTCCTTCTTGATATTCAGTGTAACAGGTTCTGGAATAAAACTTTCTCCATCAGTACAAAAACCAAATACATACTCGAACTAGAAATGTCGCTTTGGCGACTGGTATGCCTCAGCCATAATGCATGATTTTCCCAATAGGTCTAGATAGTACATGTGGACACTGTGTGATTACATTTCCACAAAATTGGCAAAATATTGGAATGACAAGTTTGTCACAAATGTGTTGAATGTTCACCTTCCTTGACGTAGGTTTAATTGGATGAATAAGAGAGCATGTATCTAGGGATTTAAGGACTTTAACTTGACTTTGACCCATTCATACATTTAGGCATTGAGTAATTTTCAAGGTACAGGTGTGGAGAAAAAGTGCAATTTCTGAATTGAATAGTAAATTGTTACCATTTTCATCTGGCCCTTGACCCTAAAATTCATAAGATAATTACTTTCAGGTAGAACATGCATAATATGTACTAAGTTTCAAGGTAACTTGAGCCACTTCCGAGATATGGAGGAAAAAGATAGTTCAGCACTTTCACTTGATCTTTGACCTTTTGACCTTTGAGGCAAAAAGAGAAAAAAAAAACTTTCCAGAGAATTTCTATTAGGTTACACATGCATACACCAAGTGTAAAAAAATAACCCTGCTGGCATTGCATAAATATGAGGGTAATAGTAAAATTTTGAAGTCTTGCACTTGACCTTTGACCCCTGACCTTTGACCCCATGAACCCTGCATTCTCTAGATAATCACTTCCAGTCAGTACATGTATATACTATGTTCCATGAAGATACCTTGAACAATTTTCCAAGGTACGGAGAAAAAAAAGAAGTTTTAATATTTTTACTTGACCTTTTGACCTTTGAACTTTGACCTCATGACCCAAACTTTCACCAGAGAATCTTAATTGGATAATACATGTATACACTAAGTTTCAAGAAAATATCTTCAGGCATTCAATAGATATGGTGGAAATAGTGACATTTTATGTATTTGACCCTGACCTTTTGACCTTTGACCTTTGACCTCATGATCCAAACTTTCACCAGAGAATCTTAATTGGGTAATACATGTATACACTAAGTTTCAAGAAAATCTCTTCAGGCATTCAATAGATATGGTGGAAATAGTGAAATTTTATGTCTTTGACCCTGACCTTTTGACCTTTGACCTTTGACCTCATGACCCAAACTTTCACCAGTGAATCTGAATTGGGTAATACATGTATACACTAAGTTTCAAGACAATATCTTCAGGCATTAAATAGATATGTTGGAAATAGTGACATTTTATGTATTTGACCTTGACCTTTTGACCTTTGACCTTGAGCATGTGCACCCAAAAGTTGATAGGCACAACTTCACCCCCTAATACACATACATGCCAAGTTTCATTAGGATACCTCAACAGGTTTCGATAGTTACCTTGTCCACAAAATTCATTACGGACGGACGGAAGGACGGACGGACGGACGGAAGGACGGACGGACGGACGGACGGACGGACGGACGGACAACCCGAAAACATAATGCCTCCGGCACCACTTCGTGGCGGAGGCATAACAAAACAAAACTCATTATAGTATATTGTACTACAAAACCATACATGTGTATGTGCACTGTTTTTGTTTTGTTATAAATATAATATGCCCTATGAAGTTTTTCTCATCTTTTGCAATATGCTAATATGCTGAATTCACAGTAACAGCTTCATTGCCTATTACATTGCAACACGTTCTTATCCCCAACAGTTTATTACAATTACATTGTCAATAATAAGCCTGTCATCCCAAACATGCTACTGAATTCACATATTCCTACTGAATATATGTTAATATGAGGAATTCAGCTGCATTTGCTGTTGCTATGTCAGTCAAGACTCGACAAGCATTCCTGAAAGGACAAACCTCCAAACTTGGATATAAATGTTATGTCAGTACACCAGTGTATTACACCAAGTATACTGTATACTCCATATATTTTGCGAGGTTTTCATTTTTGCAAATTTTGCAAGTTTGGTGCTATTCGTAAATTGAACAACACAAGAAATCATTATCTCTAATTTTGACATGAATGTGACATTCATTGCAGTACTCCACAATTGCAAATTTAACCACTCGCAACATTGATGCGACATCTCAATTCGCGAAAAATTAGACACGCTGATGGGATGAACAGTAGCTGCTTGTTGAATACCTACCGATGCAATCTTGGTTGTCCACATATGTGACCGTGTTCACACCCAGACTCTCTCTTTCATATAGTTCTTGTTCCTAGGGAGGAAAGGAGATAGACATATTAACTCTAATACTGTCTGATGCAACAGTGACATCAAGAACTCCACACCATTATAATCTTCAAATCGCTGCAGCCAAAAATTTTCAGCTAAAGATCTGCAAAAGCAATATATGCAGATTACCTGCAGTAACTGTTTTACAATCCAACGCTTTCCCTTCTCATATAGATGTTAGTTTTCCCTGGGGAAAATAAGATGACTACACTGACTCATTAGTGCGTACACAGTAATAGTAAGATAATTTGAGAACCATTATCTTTGTAATCTTTTCATTAGTGGGGCATCAGAAGTACCATTGAAATTCTACTAACCAGCAGTAAAATGCATATTGTCACTTTTACATTACAAAATTCTTTGAAAAGGTGTAAATCATGTAGTAAGGTTTCATTGCAAGAGTAAACTTGTTATATTGGGGCTGTTCTGTAAATAACAATTCTTCAGATGCATAGTATAGTTCCACATTGATCCAATTTTATGTGGTATTTTCAGCATACATAATCTTTAAGAAGACTTTTATCACAGTAACCTCTGTTGTGCCATTCAAAATGAAACACATATAAAATGTATGGCAAATAATTCCACCAAATCCACATACACTAATACTGTAAAAGTGGATATTTTTTTTAACAGGACTCAGTTTTCATGCTCGACCGGGTAAGAAGAGTTTCGCATGTTTTTAATTCTGCGGAATCAAGACATCAACTACTGGAACATATGGCAAGTAAAAATAATTGCATGCTTTTATTTTCGCGCTAGTTTCTGGTTGCGCTAAATAAGCGAAAATTTCAACACCGTGAAAATTTCCACTTTTACAATACAATAATACAATAACCACAAACGCACTTGGTTAGATCTAAATCAAATTCACAATCACAATCACAATCATAATCACAATCAAAATCTCATGATTCAAGTGGAAAGAATCCAGCTTCTCTTACCTCTTTTAGCACACGCTGGTTGAAGAACTGCTGTAGCTTCTCATTGCAGTAGTTGATGCAGAACTGCTCGTAGCTGTTCAGTGTGAAGAACTCGAAGCCGGCGATGTCGAGCACTCCGATGAAGTTTGCGGAGCTCTTGAAGGGGAAACACTGGTTGATGCGGGAGACGATGTGGTCAAAGAGGTGGGAGTAGATGGCCTTGGCCAGGGCATCCCTGGCATTGGACGCCTGGTCACTCTTCAGCGGTACCCTGGAAAGTTTAGAGAGCACTTTGACATTCAATGGGTATCCCAATCTAACATGCAGATTGTTTAAACACTGCTATTTGGTTTACTTTGAAACTTTTGACTGCCATTAAATTTCACTTTATTACTTTGAAATAAATGTTTCTTCAAACCTTGCTCAATATCTCCTAAGAAACATTGTACTCCAGAACAACTTACATAAGAGAATATGTCCCTTGTGGCCAGAATCTATGAATATCAGATGAATGAGGATTCTACACAGTTTGGATGCTCAGGAGCCATAATCCCATGTTTCACCAAATGAATGAATGCCCCCTACCATAAGTTTTCTTCTCCTCTATTCTACTTCCATATATAAACTTCACAACATTTTTACAACTTTCACTGCATGGCATTAATTGTATTAGCGCGTTATCGTTTAGGAGACAACATACCAGTAAATAGCTCCAGCAGTCATCTGAGCACCCGCTGTTGTTTGTCATCGATCAGTTATACAGGTGAACCCCATTATACCAAAGATGGCTACAAGAAAACTTTATCATTATAAGAGGACTATACTGATAAATCTATCAATTCTTGCAGTCCTGACTTTCTCGTAACAATATTCGCCTGTACATATTTGTTGGTGCATAAAGGTGTTATAGTATTTTTGTTTTGCGTGTATGGTGCTTAGAGATTTTGCTGATGCATCTAGACATATATGTGAGAGTGTGTGTGTGTGTGTGGGTATACCACTGTTTTTATTTGCATTAAAAATGTGTGATTTTTCTGTTTGTACAGTGGCATCAGCTGATAATATTTATTTGTGTTGATTTGAATGTCAATAACTAAAGATTATTGAAAAAAAAAAACTGTCTCTCCAAGACTTAGCTGATGCCTCCAGACATCTCTACACCTGCTATTAAGGGACTCACTTGATGACAGTGCCTCTGGCCTGCATGGTACGAGAGGTGAGCGACTCGTCCAGCTCCTTAGAGTCCACGCTGATGAGCTGGGCAGTGAAGGCCAGGGAGTCCTTGGACTCAGGTGACACGCAGCAACCACCTGACACGGGGAAGAGAGTCACATGATGAGGAGAGTCACATGACAAGGAATGGCAGTGTGGAAATCTGAAGGACTACTGGATGTTTAACTCTTTTGTGTGACATCACAAATGATTTAATGCATTCCAAATCACATCTTACACGGATCTCATGAAAAAAAAGTATGTAGTAGCTGTCACATCTTATTGAAATCTCCATTACAGCATATTTCAGCCCATTTCTGATCTCTACAAACTTCTATTGCACTGGCAAACCATAATTCCAGCCCTTCTGTTGTACTTTCATGTCAATGAAAGAGAATGGAAAGCATTTCTGCTGTTGGAATTATCATTGCGTATTCAGATGCAAGTAACATAAAATAATCTCCTTGACAAGCCCCTTGGATCCTTCCTGATCATGATATGTGTGAGAGTTGGCAGCCCCAATGTTACACCATGAAATATGCTCACCATCTTGGCTGTCGTTGCCCTTGAAAGCGATGTTGCCGAGGTGCAAGACGAACGCCACGATGCGCAGAATGTCTGCTTCCTCCTTGGTGTTGAGACCAATCTTCCGCAGGGCGTCGACCACTCGCTGGTAACCACGGAAATCGTCTACCTGGATGTCGAGCAGCGCCCCCTTTTTTTGGTGCTGTATAAATCATAGCAGTGTCAAGGCAGGTAGAGTTAGGGTGGTGGGTGAGAGAAATTCAAAACAGGTTCCTTCACTGACAAATCACTGTTTAATAATATTTTTACTTGTTGAAATCAATAACACAAATACAATTTATAGCAGCAGGTAATTCAATGGGATAGGAAGGACAAGTCAACAGATGCATACCTCAAATGCAAGGCAGAGAGAAAAAAGGACTAATTCGGATGACACAAAATATCTTCAAATGCAATATTTAGCTCACCTTTTCTGAAATACCCAAGCATGTGTTTTATTTGTCTAGAAATAACACTAACATATCAAAAAATATTGGGGTGTTTTGACATTATATTCCCTGAATTGTTACTACATGTGACAAACAGATATATATATTATATTTCAATAGACATTATATAAATACATCAAAAATAACTATGAACACACTTGTAACTTACTGTACTGTCACATCAGATTATATCAAACCATCACATTTAGCCATGCAACAACAACAAAAAATGTCTTCCCATATCAGACACAGGCCAGTAAGAACAAAAAAAAAAAAACAATTCACATGCAAAAATTGAACAAATCCAGCAAACATAAACGGTCAAGCATTTCTTTTTACAGTTGCATCTTTTGTTACAGAAAATATAATACAATTTGAATATAAACCAGCAAAATAAAATATATGAATATATAATGAAAATATATGACATAGTATGAACATTACATTTATTGTCATGATGATACATTAAGAGCAATCAACATTTGCAATGATATGGTGGTGTATACTGTATACTGTTGATTGCAGTAACACCCAAATCATAACCAACCAGCTAGTGAATGACACTACTGTATTCGAAACCATCTTTTTATGCAATCTAAAGTAAATTTTATGAATACAAAATTGTAAAAAATAAGCATATAAATACACAAAATAAGTGCTTTTATGGAAGGCAAATCAAAAAGCAGAGTCTAAGTGACATAACTGATGAAAAACGATGGAAACAATTTTTGTCTCTGTTGGAGTTTACATCAATACAGTTTTTTAAAGGAGCACTTCAGCAAAGCTGCCATTTGCTGGCACATGAATATTAAATCTAATAATTATGATGTCATTCCACTACCTACACAAGTTCCAATTTCTACATCTGGGTGGACTGAAGCATAATTATTTGTGTGTTGCTCAAAGAAGATGAGAGGATACGTTGGCTGAGGCGGGAATTTGAATCTTGAACCCGAACCTTCGCAGAGAACACCCAACGTGCAACAAACTAGACAATAACATTTCTACATGTACTAAGGACTAGACATAGCAGCTTGTAGTCAGATAATGCCAATGTGTGAGGGCACTTGTAAACCACGCAGGCTAAACTACTATGAATTCTCAGTAACAATGATTATAACAACAATCAACATTGATAAAGCACCGAATTCAGAATATTCAAAAGTGCTAAGAACAAAAACAACAAAGTAGTTTTTTGTTGACGCTAGAATTTTGGTAAAATTCAAAGCCAGAATTTTCTGTTTAGTTTTGCCAATGAATCCCCTGCATCATTTTATATATCTGATATTTGTTTCCTAGCGAGTGCAACATGGCACCTATTGTTGACTAGATGGATCACGGTAACAAAGCGCTCACAGTTAATAAAAAGTTAATACATTGTAGATGCTGGCCACCCTCTAATTACAGTGGGATACAATTGTGTGAAAAGTTGTTATTGACTGCCACTGAGTCAGGTATGCGTTACAAGTTCATTTTATTTCACTTTCTTCTGTTAACTCAACAGGGCCTCGAATTTCACTTGTAATATGGCAGTGTGAACTGCACAGACAGAGTTTGGACCTAGTCATAGAGTTCTTGTGCACATGCATTCTAACAAAATAATCAAAAAGAAAACTGAACAAACTAAAATCAAATGGGGTGCACCTATATATGATGTACATGACATGCAAACAGAAAAATTGTGCAGAGTATTAACAATAGGCACTGATTACCCACGAAAACTCACCCATAGTTAAGAGAGCAGGTCATAGGAAACAAGTAAGTAGAATTTGTGGTGGATACATTTAGGAAGTATCCAGAGAAAAATGTTAAGGTGTAGAAAGAGAAGAGTGTACATTAGAGGTTTGTCATTGCAAGAATATAAAGTATTACTTTAGTTTGACAAAAATGAAAAAAGAGAGTTCTACCACAACAGAAACGACAAAAGGTAGTAATTTATCTCAATTTAGGCTGATACGTACTAGAGTACAGAAGAAAAAATATTGCAATCAATCAACTAGCAAAAAGTTGTATGATTTAGGGACAGATAATACTCTATTGACAAGCACATAATTCTACTTCAATATCAAAATGTAAAGAGAGAAGCATGAGGAGGGTATCACTTGAAAGTCATAGAAAATATGGTTACACATGCATGATATATAACAGATAAATTTGATAGCTTATATTTCTAACATGTATGACTGAAGTAGAACGAAGATTGGTGAACACTGACAGGGTCTGGTAAGTTTAGAACACAGCAGTATACATGGAAAAGAGTAATCAAACATATTTGAATGAAAAAGTTTCATGATTAGTTCTTATACATGTAACTAATGGCTCCAATGCTATGCACATGTATTAAAGAAGAAATAATCTATTGTAAATATTGCAAGGCCTGAAAACTTCATATGTTTTACCATTATGGGTAGTTGTAAGAGAAAAACATGTGGAAAGCACAAGTCTCCTGAACTTTTAAACTAGACTAAATACTAAAATAATTTAGTCTTATACTGCCATCATCATTATCATAATTACTTTTTATTAATGTGTATGCGTGGTTTAACAATATTACTTAACATTTTTTTCTGGATTGTTCATCTATCACTGCAATTAAACAAATGATTGTAAAAGACCTATTTGATATGACATAATGCCAAAAGCTTCTACTATGAACTTACCGTTTTGCTTTGTCTGTTGGCTGGGAGTTGTTTCTGGGACTCTTTCCCTGCAAAGTACTGTGTGGTGCCATTCTTTAAGTACTGAGAGAAGAGGAGAAAATTAGGGCTGATTGATTAATCGGAAAGAGCGAAAGCCATATGGGTCATTGCACAATACGTGCAGATCAGTGAGCACTGCTATGATGCCTGGGTTTAAAGGGAATATATAGTTCTGGTTGAGACTTATTTTCAGGTTTATAACATTTTTGGTGAGATAATGAGAAACCTCTTATGAAATATGAAAGAGCACGTAATTCCAAGAAGGATTCAATGTTTATTTGATGAAAATTGGCCTTGAAATGGTTGAGCTATCCAAAAAAGCGATCCTAATAAAATTGACAGGCCACAGCATTTATTAGGATCTCTTTGTTTTACCTTGTTTTTGGATATCTCGGTCATTTCAAAACCGATTTTCATCAAAACTTTTGATTCCCTTTAGAATTGTGTGCTCTTTAACACAGAGTGGTTTCTAAATATCTCGCAAAACATTACAAGCTGAATCCTCACCTCAATCAGCACTGTACAGTCCGTTTGAATATAATAAATGTAATGGTCACATAGAAAATGTATCAGAGTCTTGTCAACTGGACACAAGTTCAATTCAAGTCAATGACATTTCAAAAAGGACCGCCATTAATTTCACCGTGAAATGACTGCTGCCATCACTGCTTCACGTGAAAGCACAAAATCTAGATAAATATTACATTCCAGTCAGGTTAACAACCCTTTACACTGTTCAGTCTCACTGATTTCATTCTCTATTGACCGATTCAGGTTCGTTGAGGGCAGCAGACATTTTATGGCACTGGGCGCAGCCATGAGCTCAAATTGCGGTGTCTCAGCCGACCCCCCCCCCCCCTCTCCCCCACCCCCCGGGCAACATATTTATCGCGCACTTGTAACAAAGGTTCGCGCACTAAGCAAGCATTCGCGCACTCAGTACGAGACGCCCATTGGCTAAAGCAACCATGCATCAGTTTTTCATTCTGCGCGCGTGCTAATGTAGGGAGAGGGGTGGGGAGTGGGAAGGGGGGGTCGGCTGAGACACCGCGTAATGGCGCTGCCCATGCCAAAAATACACATAGCGCGTCACAGAATCGGTCAATACTCGAGTCTTAAACAATGAGCGGAGTTTCATGGTAATGTCCCACCTGATAGTCGTCTGGAGTCTTGATTCGAAGCTTGGCCCGGAGGTCGTCTGGGGCCCCAGCACAGAGATAGTAGAAGACGTGGTAGTTTCTCTCCTCTGCGTTCTGCCAGCAAACTCGGGGCTTCTCCAAGAGATAGTGGGATACGTGGCCTCCTACCACGTTGTGCTGGATAAGACACAAGACAAAACCAATGTCAAATGACCACAGGACGTGTGACGAAACAAACATCACATCACCAAACAGTATGAAATGACAGAACAAAACTACTGATAGACTTCTTGTACATGCTTCATTTCGCAGTGCTTTCACCGGGAGCACTTGTTTGTTTGTTTGTTTTTTAGTATTATATGGCATGTTTTTTTTTCTTACTACAGGGAGTGTGGAACCTTTCTTTTTCTTGGGGGGGGGAGGAAGCTGGGGAGAGGGGAGGCTAGGTGGAGGGGGGGGTGGAGAGTTCTCTGGTGGGCATTCAGAAGCATTACACACTTGGTTTTGAGTGGAACTGTTTAAAGAACTGGTGATATCAGCAGATCTTAAAAATAGTTGACATTGTCACATGATGGTAACTGCTGAAAGAAAATACTTGATTCTATTCATGTTTTTTCATCTGTTTTAGTGCGTTATTATCCTTGGTCTGGAAATTTCTGGACATTGATGAGGTACTGAAGTATAATTCCTGGTAATCCAGAACCTTAGTAATAGGAAAGAGAAATGCATGATATCCCATTTTAAGTGGCAAGATAAGTGATTTCTGACCTCGAAGACAAAAAACAAAACAAAACAAAACAGACTTCACTGCGTTAGAAGCAGAAATATTTTGTGTGTGCTGTAAATATTGTGATTACGTATAGCTGACTTGCAAAATTCGCAATAAGAAAACTGCCAATGACACATGGCGTCCATGCTAGTCCGCAAACTCTGGTATCTAGGACTAGGCAGAGTGGTAGAAAGACACTCTGAGATTGACCGTGACAAGAGTTTTGGGACAAAGTACAGAAGTACATGTAGATAGATAGCTGGTTGTAGTAGCCTTGTACGACAATGTCAGTGGCCTAATGGCAGTCATATCCTACAACTGTGCAAACAGAGAATGAACGCCTCGTCACGCATGACCTGTACTTTGAACTCTGTGCACAGCAGGGCAAACCTGATGGGCCGGCCTACTATCTATCATACTAAATGCCAATTACATGGCTTTCAATAATAACATGCTGAAGCTGTACAAACTAAAATTAGCTTGGTGCATGCCTACATCACTCTGGAGGGGCATGCCTAATGAAATTGAGAATGAAAACAGTTGTGCGGGGAGGGGGAATGAGTTACTCCTTGAAGATATTGTCAGTAGTTACGTTCAGACGGCAGGCCCTAACCTCGAGGTTAGGAAACCTCGAGGTTAAGCTTCTGCCCCCCGTAACTACGAGTGGGTCCCACTCGATGTTAAAACCACAAAACCGGAAGTTTCAGCCCACACTGCTAACAAGGCGTCTATTATTTTATTCTTTAGTCCAACCCTGTCAGACTTGCTTACAGGTACTCTTTTTCCCTGTCATGGTATGCAGAGACAGCACTGCACTGATGACTTTATGCCTTTATGAAGATATTCGTCGAAAACATTTTTTTTTTTTTTTTTTTAGCGTCGGAGAAGAATATAGAATACAGTAGCGAGTTCGACGTGTTCAGTTTCAGAGATCAAGCGCATGGGAAGAAAAGATGATGTTGTTGTGTCGTGCGTCATAGGTTTTTCACGTGTAGCGTATTTGTGGTGTACATTTGGGAGGTTGACCTGGAAGCAGAGGGAATTTGTAGGGGCTGGAGATTACGGCGAGGTCACTCGTAACTTCGAGTTTGTTGTTTTTTGTGTCCACACGGTGCTTAACTACGAGTGGGGACCCCCCGCGGCTCGTGGTTAGAGCGCTAACCATAAGATTTCTTGTGGCTCGAAACATAACTACGAGTGCATCTTCACGGTTCCTAACTACAAGCTCTAACCTCGAAGTTTCCTAACTTCGAGGTTAAGGGCTCCCGTCTGAACGTAACTAGTATCATTGAAATGATATTGACATTTCAGCTAAAAGGAAAGCTCAGCTAGATGCATGAAGCATATGCAATATGTATGTCTAATTTCTGTTGGAAAAAAGGAAATATTCTGACACATAGAATTTGTGAAATGCATTTCCAGTGACAATTTCTTGCTACACATATATTTCTGATATGGTCCCTGTGTATGATGGTCATCTTTTGGATCACCTAATTTGGTTTTGTGTTGCATAGAGACTACTGGATTCAGGATATTCATGTCTGATGATATGTAGTCAAATCGAATCGGTTACCATCCTTTCCATAGTGGCCACCTGTCAGTAAAGGCCATGTGTTCACCACAGGTGGTTGCTATTGACAGGCTTGACTCCATAAATACTATGATGATGGTATGCATTATATGAGCATTCATTATTATTATTATCATCATCATCATCATCATCATCATCATCATCATCATCATCATCATCATCATCATCATTATTATTATTATTATTATTATCATTATTATCATGATGATCATATGACGATGATGAGGATGATAAAAATCTTTTTAATCATCTATTCATTTCTTATTACCAATTTACAGGACAGGTATATGAATGTTTTCTTACCTTGTCTCCAAAGTGCATCTCCATGAATTTCCCAAAGCGACTGCTGTTGTTGTTTCGGACTGTCTTGGCGTTGCCGAAGGCCTCCAGGAGAGGGTTGGCCTCAATGATGCGCTGTTCGATAACGCCCGCACTCTGGCCATGGGACTCTGTCAGGTACCTGGGGGTTGAGATGGGTCAAAGATGGAGCATTGGTCAAAGACAAAGCTCTGGCCAAAGGTCTGATGAGATGGACAATGACTTCCAAGAGCAGATCCAGGATTTTGAAAAAAAAAAAGGGGGGGGGGGGTGCCAGCAGTGAGGAAGCAACTACATTGTATTAATCCACTGAAAATATCCACCAAAAAAAAAAAAAAAGTCTGGCAAAAATAAGGGGGCGACCCCCTCTGGATCTGCTACTGCCTTCAGCTATGACTACCAGTCAAACCAGTACCATTGGCATGGAGATGCACATCACATAAGCGTTAGTTGCTTTCTGATCGATAAAAGGTAGACTGATAAGGTAAGGTTACTATATTTCTTCTTGACATCTTTCTCTGCTCCTTTTCATCTTCTTCTTCTTCTTCTTGTTCTACCTCCTCCTCCTTCTCCTCCACCACCTCCTCCTCCTCCACCACCTCCTCCTCTTCGTCCTCCTCCTCATTCTCCTCCTCCTTCTTCTCCCTGCCTCAATGCCTCTACGAGGAAGAATTAACCCTTCACCCAACAAACAACGAGTACTACCCCATCCCCCCCCCCCCACACACACACACACACTCATACATTCTAAAAAGTTAATGTTTCGCATCCTCTGGAAGGTAGTCTCACCTGAGAATGTATTTGGTAGATTCTGTCTTGCCTGCCCCAGACTCCCCACTCACAATGATGGCCTGGCTCTGTTTACTGGTGATCATTTCCCGATAAGCCTTGTCAGCTACAGCATATGGAGAGACAGTGGGATAAAATGATAAGTATCACTGATGGTGACAGTTATAATGACAATAACTAATAACAATGACACAAAATAATAACAGTAAATATAAATACCCTTACCAGGGCTGCCAACATTCAGGAATTGAAATCAGGGAGACTCCCAAGAGTAGTCAGGGAGATACTGCATGCTGCATCTCAATGGGCCATAATTCCTGCATCAAGATTTTTAAATTCTTTTAGCTAAACATGAAGAGACATTGAAGTTTTCAAGACACCTCCTCCAGAATTAGGGAGAAATTATAGCTCTGTGGCAGTGGAGTATTTATTCAAAATTCTATGATAATCGCATGTCATCATATCACTACAAATGTATGTTGTCAGGGCTCGACCTTAACTTTTTTTCTAGGAAGCCAGCCGGGCTCCTCAGGGACCTTTTTAGGGAGCCAAATTGAGTTTTAGAGAGCCACGTCAGGGGCGGATCCAGGAATTTCGTAAAGAGGGGGCGTGTTTACAAAAATAAAGGGGGGCGCACGCACCCCTCCCCCCCCCCCATTTTTTTTCTTTTTATCTCTTTTGTTTCAACAAAAAATAAAGGGGGGGGGGGCGTGCGCCGGTTGTGGTCCTCCCTGGATCCGCCCCTGCACGTTTCCCTCAGTCACAATGAGCAATAGAGGTCTATTACATGTACATGTATTAACCTGGTGGAGAAGATTTCGTTTAGATATAACATGCATTTCTCCAGACACAAGCCGGAGATACCTGGTTCTTAGTATCTAACGGGTTTTAGCACAGTCACAGTGTGTGTGTGTGTGTGTGTGCCTGTGCCTGCCGTGCACCTGCGTGTGTGTGCCTGTGCCTGCCGTGCACCTGCGTGTGTGTGTGTAGGTGTTTTGTGTGGTCCCTCTCCCATTCCCTTGTGTAATTTCTTACCCTGGTCTGTTCATAATTATTGTCTTTCTTTCTCGGTTCTTCTTTTTTTAGCTGCAAGGTGTCGGTTAGAAACAATTATGTAACGCCACATGTTGATTGATCAGCAGAGCTGCCAACCTTTGGAAGCACAAATCCGTACTCAGCAGCTCCAAAATCCGTATTTTCCACCAGAATCTGTATTTTTTCCATCTCCCTCTTTTTTGCCATTTTGAATTAAACTTGTCGACTTATAAGGCCTACAAGCTCTTTAACATAACATTACGACACATGCCGAAGTATTGAGCTGGTCACTAGCACGATAAAGAATCCAAACTACGCAATGTTCAGCGTTGATTGATAGCTTTCTCTCAATGCATGTACAAGACTACAATTTAAGTGCATGTATGTACCTCCAGAAACTTGCTGGGCTGGTTATGGAAGCTTCCACTATCTAGCAGGGAAGGGGGATGCTTTCATCTTCTCAAGAAAGCTTCTGTGTGAGTGAATGCAAAACTCTGTTCGGTGTTTCCAACTATTGTTTACTATAAAACATAATCATGCGCTGTTTTCAGGCTTTTTAATTTTACTGGATTTTAAACATCAGTATTTTCCGAAAGTACCGGTATTCCAATTTCTTTTACCCTGTCTGGAATCGGAAAGTCTGCTATAACGATGATTGCAAAATGCCGCGCTATGTGTGGTTGCGCCAATGTGCAAACACGTGGTTGTACTTTCAAGTTTAAAGGAATGCGCCATGTGCTCCTGCCTATAAGAGGTTACTGCAAGTTCGATGGATCGAATGTGCCATAGCTGAGCTGATGGCTTGTTTACGGTATTTTACATGCAGTTTACATTCGATACGAAGAAGTCATTACGTCTTTTACGAGGAAAAACATACAAAACAAACAAAAAACACCTACGAACGAATGTTGATAGCCAAAACTTTGAAAAGTAATAAGCAGTTATGATGAGCATGAACTGAAATTAATTGTCATGATTTTGCTGTCTAACCATGTGATGACTGCATCTCATTGGACCAACTTCATAGTGAATTTGTATGGGCATACGAGACCTTTTAAGTATTTCTGTGATTGCCTTTTTAATTGACTGATTAATCGATCCTTTTTTATTGTTCAGGGAACATAAGATATTTGATTAAGTACACCATATTCGACTGATGTTTCCTGCTATGCGCCAAAAGAAAGGCTATAAAATTGTAGAATCACGGTATCTTTGCAATGATTCCTTTAATTCAACTGAGCTGGTTCTTCTCGAGATCGATATTTTCAGGATATTTACACGCTGTTTATTCCAGTGCGCGCATTCTTTCGTCTGGCACGCACCTGGGTGTGGCACCTGCTTTATGTGGAAATTTCCACAAGGGGAGAGGGGTGGGTGTCAAGTTTCTTCGAGCCGAAGAGACAAGTGCGCGCACGGATTTTCACAATCTCTTCGCTCTAATTTATTGTAATTCATGACATGCTTTCTCCTTATTCTGTGCTGATATTGAACATTTAGATTTAACTTTACGAAGGTTGGCAGATCGTGGATCTGTTTGTTGTGAGGTGTATGTAATTTCTTTTTTTTATCATTCTTTGGAGGGGAAAGAAGAGTAAGGGGGAAGAAGAATAAGAGGGAAAGTGAAATAAAACGAACGGCACGTACGCTCAGCATTTGCAGTAAGCCGTCTTTTTATACCAACGTAGTTTTCATCATCACCATCAGACATCACTCAGATCATTTTAGCCTTTTCCTATCAACATTGAGAAACACGCACAGTCCCTCGAGATAAAAACCGAGGAAAATAAATAACAAATACAAAGTATCAACACCTCCCAACACAAATATTTAGAAAAGACAACACACGTCGCTTCGATTCGGAAAAGTATTGCAGCAAAGCGGAGAAATCGCCGTTACGAAAATAACAGTGCGAGACACTTGAAAGAATTGTTTAAATATTTCAAAGTATAAAGGGAACGGATAAAGTGATATAAAATGGAAGAAATCGTACGATAAGTTTAGTAGTAGGATTAGGCCCTAGCAAAAGTTTGCAGCACCGAAAGCTACGCGAAAATTAATACACATTGGAGACTCTGTATTGCGACGAGATCCTTGGGATCGTCAATAAACGATACAAAACAAAGGAAATTAATTCATTTTGACCGGAAAATAGTTTGTTATAAGTATTCTGTTATATGAGATCTCCTTTAATAGGCCTAGAAATACATCGAGTTTCCACGATACTCGGGAAAGAAAGCTCGAACGCTTTTCACCTGCACATTTACTGCAGTGCTCATCAATACACGAACAGAAACTCACCTCTTCCTTGCAGAAAAATGATGCAATAACGTTACAAAACACACACACAACATTCTAAAAATCATTTCGTACTTGGGAGGCAAGGGAAGAGCGGAAGAAGTAGAGAAAAAGAAGCAGACATTGCACAACGGAGTGCTTCTACCCCCGACTCAAAACGAAATAGGGTAGGGCCTACTGTTTATAGTGGCAGCTGGCTACAGTGTGTGATAGCTAAGCTATACTCAGGCTCCCCAGCCGGCCACACATGGGGATACCACGGCGATCGATGTAAACATCCACGGTCCGTAGGCGACAGGGATTCAGGCGCGCGAAGTTCCATTCGGCGTACACAATACGCAAGCAGCGAATTGCATGTGCGCACACTACTAGTATTCTATAATAGAAGATAGGAACACGTACATACACACGTCGGGTACACACAGACACACACACATGCGGGCAACGTGGGCCGGCCGGCTGGAGAATGAAATATGTTCAGTGTGTAGTCTATACAATGTATTGCAATTGCAGGGATAATAACTTCGAGCGTCAGAGCTCGCTGCGCGCGCCGGGGCTGCTCGCGCTCGCTCGTCAATAGTGTGATTGTGTACATAAACTATGATTCTGTCTAGTCTTGAAACGTGGTGAGGCTATACGGCAAAAAAACTTAAGGAGCCAGCCGGGCTTTTTTCATACATTTCTGGGGAGCCCGTAGCGATTCTGGGGAGCCAATGGTCCCCGGGCTCCCGCTAAGGTCGAGCCCTGGTTGTTGTTTTACGCATAAAGTTCATATTACAGCTGAATCTGACATTTCAAAGATCCACATTTACTTTTTCAGTTCTGTCTTTGCAATTGTATTATCATATTTGCCCCTCATTCTCCACAGCCATTGGCATTTGTATCTCATTTAGATTTATAAGAAAGCAAATGAATAATACTGGTTTAATAAATATCAATTTCAAAGCTCTGCACTTGTACTATTTTTCATCAATTTTATCATTTACTTTTTTTCTTGTGAAATGTCTTTGTTTTAAGCTTTTGATGCCAATCCCCTATTCTAAGCCCATACATAAAATAAACAAATACACATTTTTAACAAATATTGTACATGTACCTTACGATACCTGGTACACGTGTATAACATTTGCCAATACAAATAAAGTTCATTAATGATATGCTGTCAGAATTTACGACCAATCAACTGTGAAATGCACCCCATCATTAAACCAGCCAATATTCCCACGTAAGTCATATTACCATGGAACAACACCATGTGAGATAAGTCAACAAAGATGACTTTTCTATTTAATATCTAGAGTTATTACCTCTTACTACTGAAGGACAATAGGATAATCATTTTTGTCTTGGCTTTGATCTTGACTTTTTGTATTTATTGCTTAGGTAACAGGTTTCTGAGGTCAAAGTCCTTACAATGTGTTTTTTTACAACTTCGGTACAGGGTTTTGAACAGGGGCACACAATGTACGCATTGACTGTGCATGGCAAACTCACAAACGGACATGTAATGGTGCTCATTCACATGAACCGTAAGGTGATTTTACAATGTGCAGTGAGATCATCTTACTCTAACACTGACAAATTTGCCCTGTATTCAAGGAGACTTTTAATAAGAATAACAAAATAAAACATACAGAAAACTATGTCATTACAGTGATTGAAGGAGAAATCAGAAAGTTACAAATTTTAGTTACAAAAGTTACAAAGTTGAAATGTTTCTTTTTTAATGGAATGGTGATATATTATGGTCACATGATATGCAAATGATGAAACAACATCATCACTGTGTGTCAGCGTAGCGTGGCCAACAATGCATTAAATCTTAACATTTCCATTACTTCTTACTCTTTGTCTAATATCAATGAAAGTTTTACTGGGCCGTCGGTTTTAATGTATTCTTCTTGATATTAGTCAACTTGAAAACGGAGTGGAGTTTTCCCATTAAGGTACAATTTAGCTTTGAAGAAACAAGACCCAAGAATCTCAGTCATCATGAATATTGTTAGAATTCCTGTTTAAGTTGTCTTTGATAATCAGAGCTAAAATAAATCTGAATAGATGCATTTAAGTTAAAACTTTATAACAAAAAGAAAAGATTAAGAACATGGCTATTACTCTTAACACATGAATAGTCAGTGTGTATTACATATGTCAATGAAGGGCAACTTGTCAATTAGTTGAAAAAACAACAACTTGATGCAAGAGTCATTAATCTGAACAACAAGAAATTCATGGTATTTTTAAGGCTTTTAACACTTTTACAAAACGGTTTACTATTCAATTTCAATATCAGTATTAATCACAGGGTAAATTAGATAAGGTGCACATTTTAATCACCTCACATTGGTTTAATAGCAAAAACAAATCTTCATATAATTTGACCATTCAAGTACAAACTGCATATTATCATCTGAATATTATCATGAAGTCAGTTTTCTATAATGTGGGGGAAAATTTTTGTCTGACTCAGAGCTCTGAGGGCAGAGTAAACATATCAGTGTAACGGCCAAAGTCCATGTCCGCTGAACCCCAGGGTAACGCCTCACGCCATGCTTCAAACTACTAGTAATCGTGCTGTTGGGGCGTTACACACATATGCCCCATATATGTGTATAGCAAGAAACCACCACCACATGCGGCGTATCTTTCGCCAGTTAAGCAAACAGCCATCAGCATCTAAATGAGCACATGGCCAGGTAGATATTAATTGAATTTGTGAGATCAGAGGGCTCGCAATGGGGAGGAGGGAAAGATTTTTCAGACAGTATATTCATACACCTGTACGTTACACCAATATTACATGCCACATATTATACACATTCCATAGGCCTGTATGTGTGGGTGTAAATGTGTATGTGGGAATGTGTGTGTGTGAGTCTGTGTGTGCACGATCACATTACAAATATACAGCAAAAGCACTAACTCAACTTACTAAACCTTTAATTCAGGCAATTTTCACCTAATCAATGCAAATCTTGATCTAAATACCTAATCGCACAATTTACATTAAAATCAGCATACATTTGTATGATTCTTTTGGTGAGTACAACATCAACAACATAAATCACAAGTGACCTTCAATTGAAGTGTGTAATTTGAATCGTATTTCCAAATCCTACATGTATGAGTTACAGGCCTATGGAAATATGATAACCTTGCTAATCAAACAAAGATATATGATGAGAGAATTGTGCATAATGCTTGGCAAACTAATGTTTAAAGCAAAACAAACCAGCACAGATCCCCATAATTCCCCCAAACCCACTTAGGTACTATGCTCCGCATCTATGGTGTATCTCTGCACACTCAGTAATCAGAGAGTTCGGAATCCACACTAACAGTTTGAATCCATTCTAATCCAATTTGAAATCAAGTCAACAATTCTACATTTCAAAAGCAATTTGGTAGTGCTGTGAGTGTAGTGTGATATGCAAGTATCAGACTAACACTCAAATTGTATTATTACTTTTGATCAGCAATTGACAGGACTTATAAAATATCTCTGACAAAAGTCTACCAGAAGATATGTAATTTTATAAAATTTTATAAAAGACCTTCCGGTGTCTGCATATGCTGCCAAACTGCAAAGAACGTATTACGTAATCCACACATATACACGCGCTTTAGGCACACACACAACTAGATGTCCTTGCATTTTTATATGTTTATTAAAACCAGATCAAAAACTCACCTTCATAAATTTGCTATATAGTTTAAAGTATGTGTGTTTTGACCGCCATATTGTAATGTGCGGTGGAGTGTGTTATTATAGTGGCTACACAATATGGCAAAAATCCTTTTTTATTATTGATGAGTGACATAAAAGTGACAAGAAGAAAGAAGACGGAGTGTCCACATGCCAGTAGCTTTGTACCCATTACAAACCCAGGATGTGAGCATGATGCAATGAGACAGAACACAGCAAAGGGGGGGGGGGGGGGGGGGAGGGACTTCAGTGAAGGCAAATGTTTGCACAAAATGTTTGGTATCAATTTAAATGCTACAGATAGGTAATATTTCAGTACAATTTCAGTACAGTGTTCAATATAGATTTAGTTACAACAACAACAACCACCACCACCAAAACAAACCCTGCTGCACTGCACTATGGGTAATCAAAAATTCACATTCTTTCCTATATTATTGATTGGTTGGACCAGCACAACTGGAATGGAGTTCCACCAAGCTTAATACAAAGAGTATGACAAGAACATTAAAAAAAGAAATAATAATAATAATTGATAAGAAAATGGGTGTGTGAGAGTAATGAGATTTTCTTGAGCTTCCCAGCGAAGTGCTTTTGTATTAAAGGGGATGGCTAGTAACTGATCAGTGGGAATCAGTGTGAATGCTGGGGATGATTGTTCCACTCCTTGTGGGATTCATTTAAGAGTATATTATACATCTATTGTTGTGTGAAAATGGTTTGCTTCAGAATGGTGTCATATTCAAGTAATGTGCAGCTTAATGTTTCCAGGTTAGCATGCCTGTACAGTGATGGGGCGATCGTTAACAAGGATTGGAACAATCACCCCCCAGCATTCCCACTGATTCCCACTGATCAGTTACTAGCCATCCCCTTTGAAGGTCCTGTTTACCTTTGGGAACAGTGAAATAAAAAAATTGTCAAGATATGACATTGAATGCATATGTGTGTGTAGGTCCGTCGTACCACAAAACATCCCATCACATGAAATTTTCATGATAAAGCCTAAAATATGAGGAGATATCTGTATTTTTCTCAATAAACCGTAACCGCTGACAGTTTAGTCTGGAAACATTCTTATTACACATATTGTTCACATTTTGTATACTAGTATTTAACAATACTTAAGATCCATTTTACTGATCAAAATTTTTACAGTGGTTGCTTCTATCCCTAACTCACATTTAAGAACTATTTCAAAGCACTAATGCTGTTTTTTTTGTTTCATCTGCAAATGGTAAATTATGCCTTTAAGTATGGTCGGGTTTCAAGTTGTGACTGACCTATGGCAAATACATGAGGTGGCAGGACACCGAGGGACTTCCCCTGGTACTTCTTGATGGTAGCCGAGGTGTAGAGATCCCCCATCTGTTTGTACGGATTCACAGCGATCAGGATGTTTGCCACGTAGGTCTGAGGTATCAAAGGCAAACAAGACAGGGTGAAAACAATTATGATCAACCTGTGGAAAAAGAGTCTACATTCTGTCAATATGTGATAATAAGATTACTAAAGTAAACCATTCAGGACTAGCCATTATACTGCTTCATCTAATACTGTGCTTTGATGCTACACAATAGTAAGTTCATCTTTCCTTGTGCTCTTGTGTAGTTTAACAATGAAAGTTGCTGGTTTATTGCATGTGGTACTATCTGTAAGCAGAAGAATTTAAATAATGCCATCTTCTTATAGAGATGAAAACTGAAAATTGATCAATGCAGACATGAAAATATATTGATTATAAAATCATTCAGGATTCGGTCTAAAGATGTTCTAACATGCAATTCAGCTATCTTTTTAAGGCAAACTACAGTGTGCTTCAGAAATGGACATAAATCCAAATTCTAGCATTATAGATTAAAGGGACTGTACAGTACTGGTTGAGGTGGGGATTCATGTTTTGAACATTCCTAAGTGGGATAATGAGAAACCTCTTATGAAATTTGAAAGAGCATGTAATTTTAAGAAGGATTCAATGTTTATTTGATGAAAATTGGTTTTCAAATGGCTGAGATATCCAAAAAAGTGATAATAATAAAAGGTGACAGGCCATGCCTTTTATTAGGATCTCTTTGTTTCACCTTGTTTTTGGATATCTCAGCCATATCAAAAACGATTTTTCATCAAATAAACTTTTGATACCCCTTAGAATTGCATGCTCTTTGACATCTCAGAGTGGTTTCTGAATATCTCACAAAACGTTAAAAGCTAAATCCTCACTTCAACCAGAACTGTACATACCCTTTAAAGCTTTTAGCAATACAGAAATTACCATGTATCTTTCATGTCTATGTTACTAGATATTTGCTGCACAAACAATTATTTGTGGTAGAGTAAAGGGATCGTAACATTAAAAACTTATGACAAATGCACATAAGGACAAAACCGCAAGTATTGCTCTATTTACACTATACAGTTCCAATCTAACAAAGCTTTCCTACATGCATTTTCATTTCATATTTCACTTACACATGAACATGTATGTGACATTCATTGCAGATGTACAGGTGTCTCACATGTTACAAACTTTAAATTTGCAGTTGTAGACACAAAAGCATTATTGTAACTGCAAAATTACTCCCAGCACAAAGCCAACCATTTAAACCTTCTGGTGTCTCATCACACATAGAGTCATGAGCTAATACTGGCTCAATCCTACCAGAATTATGAATAATCAAATAGAATCAATACTGAGCTTAAAAAACAAAAACAAAAATAAAAACAAAAACAAGAAAGAAAAAACATAGCCCATTGTACATTGTATATCCAGTTAGTGTAATTTCAATCTTCACTCGAATGGCATTTTCTGATCAGAGCTGATTTGAGTTCAATTCTCCATGAAGAACATCCCTTAAAAGCCCCCCCCCCCCCCCCCCCCCCCCCGAAAGAGAGAGAGAGAGAGAGAGAGAGAGAGAGAGAGAGAGAGAGAGAGAAGTCATGAAGGATGATAAATCAGAAATTTTCTCATGGTGACAACATCTTTTGTCTTGCTGCCATGGCAACACACTACTTACATAAATCTGGTTTTTCTTGTATCGTAGCCTGAGGTTGTTGAGAAGAGTGGCCTCATTCAGGTACATCAAGGAACCTGCCAAGAAAGTGGAAAAACATAGAGCACATCTCATCAAATTACGCAGAGTCGAAAGGCGAAGTAATGCATTAAAAGAGATCTGCATCGTGATATGACAGAGGCCTGTTTTTGTACGAATATTGTACATTAATCTTTAAAACAAGAAAATAAAGAGAAGTGAGTCTGGAGGTTGCAAAATTTGAAACAACAGTGTGTATCACATTTATGTTTAAAGGGGATGGCTAGTAACTGATCAGTGGGAATCAGTGGGACTGCTGGGGGATGATTGTACCAATTCTTGTGGGATTCATTTTAGAGTACATTATATATATCTATTGTTGTGTGAAAATTATTTGTTTCAGAATGGTCTCATATTCAAGCAATGTGCAGTTCAATGTCTCCAGATTAGCATGCCTGTACAGTGACGGGGCATTAAACTGCACATTACTTGAATATGAGACCATTCTGAAGCAAATAATTTTCACACAACAATAGATATATAATGTACTCTTAGATGAATCCCACAAGAATTGGAACAATCATCCCCCAGCATTCCCACTGATTCCCACTGATCAGTTACTAGCCATCCCCTCTAAACTGTTGGGATATGAAGAAGTGCTAAAATTACAGCCTTTTTTCCATCCATTTTCATAGATCTTTCAGTGCATACAGTGCCATTTAGCTTTTAAGATGAAAAGGACCTTCACTCAAAGCATGGAATGTTACACTCATCACCATAGAGTGTATGTTGATAAATGACACAGATGGATAAAGTTTGAGTCAATAGGACCTGGACAGGACTAGACATGTACATTTTCTGTTATTTATTCTGCAAATTTTACTTGTAGTCATCTAGATGATTATTCATCCATCCATCCACCTGTTCGTTCATTCTTTTTTTTTTCTTTTTCTATATCAACATCTATTCATATATTCACTCATTATCTATGACATGAATTTTCTAAATTTGAACCGTCCCTACAAGTTGTTGAAAGCAAATTCACTGACAAATCTGTCTTGCATTATTCAACAACAACAGGACAAAATCAAATGGAATGGTTCGATAGAAGTCTACCCTCAGAACAGTTGATACTAAATCTGTCATGATCGCGGGATAAAGATTTTATGGTACTTACACAGAGGGAAATCTACTCATAAAATATTACCAGTACTTTTCGCATGAAACATGCTGCATTATTAATAACCACTGTTACCATCGTAACAATCATAAAATATTTCCAGTACTTTTCACATGAAAAACAAAAAGCATATTAATGGTTACTCATAACGAATTATACGTATACAGTGTACAACACCTAGTTCCTGTTCATTTATCAAATTGTACAATTTTGAAGACATTTGTGTGTGTGTGTGTGTGTGTGTGTTTGAGTTAGGTTTGTATGTAAACTCTATAATCATATTTTTGCAGGGTAAGTTCTGCATACAATGTATATTATCAATCTTTATACATATTCTAGATAGATTACCATGCACTCATAACAGATGTGTGTGAAATATATTAGCATTGATCTCTTTCTCTTCTCCAGACATATCAAACCATCAAATCAATATGTGGAGCATGCACAAAATCAAAATAACAACAGGATCAATAAGATTTTTTAGTCTTTTTTTTTAAAGGTATATTGTATCATATCATGATCACTACCCACTTTTGAACTACATGTACACATGTGTACCGTGTTACCTAAATATAGCTCTTTTCTGAGCATTTTTAATGTTAACACACACCATTTGTGTTATTAGTCATCAGTATGAAAATAAATGCCAAGTTCAACTTTTGAGCTGTGGTGGTCCAGGTGAAAGCCTAGTTAATCATGCATGCCACTTCAATTGACATTTCTACCATTACCATTATGATTCCAATACACCATATGCACAAAGTTCTATGCAAGGATCCCTGCAGTATGATAGCACACAGATTTATTTATATTACACACACACACACACACACACACACACATGCAAGGCACAACACACAAGGCAGAAAATCAACAGAGAAACGCCATTGCATTTCATGTGGGTATCACCTGTGAAGGACAGTGATGGTCAATGCCAGGCACAATAACTGTATAACAACAATAACTCCGCTTTCATTTTTTTTCTAATTCCTTTGTGTACAAGTATGTGTGTGTGTGTGTGTGTGTGTGTGTGTGTTTGATTGTCAAATAATACAGGGTGACTCTAAAGATTGTATCATTCTGTCGCACTGCTGCATTTTCCTATGATGACAGTCAGTGATAAAAACACATCATTCCTTATCTCAGACATCTGGAATGTGGATCTCGCACATCTAACACATGAATAATCTGAGAATACAAATAGAACTGAAGTGGATTTGCATTTATTCTGCAATATGGTCTTGCTGATAGGATTATTGGATATTATAGATATTCCATGCACTGAGAGGCTCTAGTCAAAATGTTGGATTCAGAGGCTCTGAAGAAAAATTAGGGCAATTTCTGTCACCGAGGAATCATAATTTTACTGGTAGCATGAAACAGGGTTACAGCTCGTTATTCTGAAGGTTCGTTATTCCGAAGGCTCTTCAGTCCGAAGATTCGTTATTCCGAAGGCTCTTCAGTCCGAAGATTCGTTATTCCGAAGGTTCGTTATTCCGAATTTAATTTTCGGATTAACAAATCTTCGGAGTAACGAACCTGCGGAATAACGCCACAAATGTTTGGATTAACGAACCCTTTTTCGTTTTCAGATTAACGAACCTCTAGGTATAGGGAATTTGTGTGTTTTGGATTAACGAACCTTCGGAATAACGAACCTTCGGAATAGCGAACCTTCGGAATAATGAACAGCACCCATGAAACAGTACATGACAAATATATTCCTCCAACAAATCTTGAAAAATAGTACAAATTTTGTTCAACAAAGATGTCTACATTGTATTGCACTGAAGATGAACAGTGTATGAGATTAATGCAGTGGGCATGATTTACAACGTGGTCTATGAGACTGATACCCAAAGCACTCGACACATGATGGATCAAAACTACACTGATCAATCGCATAATGACATTCATGATATACATGTAATACACGATATTGTAAATGTTGTCATAGTATACACGGTGCAGCAGAATTTTCTTTATTGGCATTTTGTTTTAAACATCACCATGAGAGCAATGTTATGAATGGTCACAAACCATACTGACCAATCATTCTGTAACTGTTTGAACAGGACTTTGTTTATTGAGGTATCAACATTTAAAATGTAATTTTACACATTCACTGTATCTTCACCGAGTAACAGACTTGTCTCACCCATACCACTCTCTTTTATTTGTTTGTTTTGTTTGTTCGTTTGTTTGTTTTTTTGTACTCACAGTTGTCGTCCACCGTCTTGGCTTCATCATCCTCTGCTGGAAAGACTCTGTCATAAGCAGCACTGACAGCCTGAAATATAGAAGGATAAAACACATATCAAAAAATAATATGTAACAATGACAAACTGCACACAACTGGACAAATGCTACAAGGTTAGGATGAGATTGCACAATAGTACCGTGCATGACCATCCTTTGACAGGCTTATTTGCAAGATTACTCATGATGAAAAGAAAAGGTACAAGTGTACAATTGAAATGTAAACAATCAAATTTACAGGGCTCTGTAGACACAAATTGACAATCAAAATGATTGGTACTGTTCTGCTACTGTAAAAACAAAAAACGAATAGGTGACCATGAAAAAATTAAGAGTGTACTACATTTGTACATGTACGAGCATTCAATGCATTGTGTAGACAAAAACTTTCACGTGCAATTTACTTTCACTAATCATGGCTTTGATTAGCAATAGTGATGATAATTACTGATGCTGGTGTTAAAGACAGCTTGCTATCAAAACAGGCCTTTCCCTCTTTCGATTTGACTTTATCACTAGTCACTGTCGTTTTCCTCCAAAGATGAACAATAAAGACCCATACACTGACATAAATATGGAACATGTGCTAACAGCCAATATTATACACATGCCTAGAAGTTTCATAATGAGAAAAAAAAAATTAATGACATGAGATACTGAACACAAAGATAACAAACATTTCTACAAAAGACAAAGTGCCAGACTTATTAAAATGGGAGCGGAAGGGCAGACCTTTGAACAAAAGAACTTTGCATTCCTTGAGGTGGTAAACAGCTCACAGCTTGGGGAGGGGGGGGGGGGGGAACAGTGATGAAATGCCTCACAATTTCTTCGTGGAGTACACATTTTAAAATCTATCAATTGAAACCTCTTTCTGGAGACTTTCCCCTTTGTACAGACACCCCTTTATCAGATAATTTTGATCAGTTTTGCTGCTTGTTATAATTCCTTTCATAATGATGATTAGAAAGCTTGGTAAGGTCTACTCGATCCAACAATGCCACGAGTAATTTAATCCATTGTGATGCATTTAGTAGGAAAGGATAACTGGAATAGCTCGTATCACTGAGAACTAGGACAAGCTACAGCTGTATAATAAGTGAATACATTTGTACAGTTGTTGCACCCAGGCGAATGAGGAAAGACATACAATGTATCATGGTACATTATGGACCTGTGACATAATTTGTGGCTGAAGCTTGTGCTCCTAATCTAGAGAATCTATCTCTCAACTTTAAAAAGCAGATTGGGTTTATAATGTCCATGTATTTAACAGTCCTTCAGATCTACACATATGTATGTACTGTCATAATGTTGAAAGATACTGTACCATAGAAACTACACCAGTCAGGAGCATGTTCATTTTATGCGGAAGCACTGAAATTTTGGTTTTAAGTTTTGCATTTGCTTTAGACAGTATTTGCTAAATTGTTCTCATCTGTTATTGATTTGAGAGAAGAAATCTGTTGCAGTATGCATGCAGCAGCAAGCAGCAAACAGACTCATCTACATACACCACACTGTACACGCCAACCTGTAAAGTATACAATAACGCATTGACATACTGAATGTGTCTTTTCCCAATGCTAAAGGTGTGTACATTTCTTAGCCTGTGTGCACACAAGAGCAACATAATAACCGAGGTAGCTGGGATTGCATTAATTCTGCGGTTGCCATGGAAACTGAGCTGTCTTCCATCACCACCATGGTAAGACGCTCCTCTCTCTCTCTCTCTTCTAGAAAATCATTTTCACCACCATACAGTCTCCTTAGTAAGGAGTCTATTGCCACACCTTTAGTACAGGTATCGTACATGTTTAGTGCACGTTGTCATCTGAATGTATATACATGTGTACATAATTAACTCTCGACTCAATACCATGTTCCACGTAACTCATGCTGAAGTCAATGCAAACACTTGTATTTGAAGTGTTTCATTGCAAAATGGGCTAGACATCATGTTGAGATCATTATAGAGCAAAACAAAACCTTTCTACTGATACCCCACCTGTATTAAAGATAACAAAGAATATTTTTGAAGTTATGATTAAAAATATACCTTTTTTTAGCAGCTTTAATCAAAACTTAACTAAAATGCTATAGATTGTTTTGAGATAAAACTCGTCTTCATTTGTACATTTTCTAAAATTCAAACCTTGTTGACACGGATATACTTGTTTTCAGTGACATATGATTTGTTACAGGAAGCTACAGTACAGTACTAATGTTCTGCCTATGAAGCTAAACATTAAATTAATGTCCTTATTTGCAAACTGCTCTAGCATTTTCTGTTAGTTTAATAATGGGATTACAAACTACTGTACATGAAGCAACAAAGAACATTAGGATTACACTAATTCATGTACTTGTAGGTAAATTAATGAGCCAATACACACACAAAAAAAAAATTAAAAAATGTGTGTTTGTTGACACAGACAAACGATCTTCATTGACCATACAATGGTCTTCATTATCACAATTATGGCAATGATTACACCGTACTGTACAATAAAATGCACCAAATGGGGATGTAGAACATCACATCTGCTTCGGTGCATTTCTGGGATACATTAATAATTATTTCAAGGATGCTGATATTGTTGGGGATTCTCATTAGTCTGATTAGTGTGTATGATCAGTCTGAATTTTTCAAGACAACATACATGTATATGATCATTAAGCCTGCCATCTTGCCCTAGGCCCTCCATTGTCCATGCACTTTGTAAGTCTTATACAACAAACGATGTACAATGCGCAATGTATATTGTATACATGTGTTGAGTTCTGTTCTATTAATGTTCAAAAATAATTACCATAAAGATGGAACTGCAAAAATTAAAGGCATTGTCACTATCCAGGTCAAAGGGATATTTAGAGAGCTCTTACATAATTATACACATGTATGTACTTCCTTTGAGCAAATTGAGTCCTGTTTGTACACCATCATCATTTGAAAATGTATGGGACACTGAAGATATCTATTTCAATGTCTAGATCCAATCATGCTTCAACGTTAAGCTTTTGCTGATCTGTGCTTGAATTTTCATACCAATTACAAGCAAAACAAGGAAAAGTAGAAATTACGCGGTGCGTAATATATGTCCCCGCCGGAATTGGCATTTTGTAGCAAAATGTACAATATAGGTCAAAAATCAAGGTCAAAGGTCAAAGAAGTCAAAGGTCAAAATTCTGTGTAGAAGTTTTGAAGCACTCACCTAGTGCCATCACATAAAGCAAACGGAATCGAAATTGGGTTAGAGATGGCGAAGGAGTAGCATTTTGTAGCAAAATGTACAACAAAATGTAGGTCAAAAATTAAGGTCAAAGGTCAAAGGTCAAAATTATGTGTAGAAGTTTTGAAGCCCTCACCTAGTGCCATCACATAAATCAAACAGAATTGAAATCGGGTAAGAAATGGCAAAGGAGTAGCATTTTGTAGCAAAGTGTACAATACAGGTCAAAAACTCAAGGTCAAAGGTCAAAAAAGTCAAAGGTCAAAATTCTGTGTAGAAGTGTTGAAGCCCTCACCTAGTGCCGTCACATAAAGCAAACGGAATCGAAATCGGGTTAGAAATGGCGAAGGAGTAGCATTTTGTAGCAAAATGTACAATACAGGTCAAAAAATCAAGGTCAAAGGTCAAAGAAGTCAAAGGTCAAAATTCTGTGTAGAAGTGTTGAAGCCCTCACCTAGTGCCATCACATAAAGCAAACGGAATCGAAATCGGGTTAGAAATGGCGAAGGAGTAGCATTTTGTAGCAAAATGTACAATATAGGTAAAAAAATCAAGGTCAAAGGTCAAAGAAGTCAAAGGTCAAAATTCTGTGTAGAAGTGTTGAAGCCCTCACCTAGTGCCATCACATAAAGCAAACGGAATCGAAATCGGGTTAGAAATGGCGAAGGAGTAGCATTTTGTAGCAAAATGTACAATACAGGTCAAAAATCAAGGTCAAAGGTCAAAGAAGTCAAAGGTCAAAATTCTGTGTAGAAGTTTTGAAGCCCTCACCTAGTGCCATCATATAAAGCAAACAGAATCGAAATCGGGTTAGAAATGGCAAAGGAGTAGCATTTTGTAGCAAAATGTACAATATAGGTCAAAGGTCAAGGTCAAAGGTCACGACTGAAATTCTGTGTATAAGTTTCAAAGCTCCCATGTAGTGCTATCATATAAAGCAAACAGAATCAAAATTGGCTCATAAATGACAGAGAAGTAGCAAATTGGAGATTTTGATCACACACGGACGCACACACGGACGGACACACGGACGGACACACACACACGTACGGAGCCCGTTTCATAGTCCCCTGCTCGAACTCGTTCGGCGGGGACAACAATGTTTCCTTTGACTATTAACCTGTTGAGGACGAGTCCCGAGTATACTCGGGCAGGTGTCTATGGGAAATGCGTGTTGTAGCAAAATCAGTCCGTACTCAACGGGTTAAAGGAGGCAACACCCCCAACCACCTCTGAAACCCATGACACAAAAGCACCACGCAGGTGGATTCTCTAGTTGCATGAAGTGTTAACACAAAGTACGAGGGAGTGTCACCAAAACGCAAATTATGCCTTTTGGACTTCTCGCCACGTCTCTCAAAGCCACATGCCCAGCGAATTCTAGATCAAGCCCAGTGGGTGTTTACCCTAGCCAAATGTAAACCTTGTCTGAAGAGTGAGGCAAACAGCCGCATGGAATCAGACTACAATCTGTATTATACGTATGCACTCCTCACTGAAAACTATTTACCATCATTCCCTGCACACATGGTTTAGTCTTGTGTTGTTTTTTTTTGGTCACTTTGTTGAGAAGTTTACCTCAGATGGTCAAATGTAATTTTCACCATGGTCAAAATGGTCAGAACAGGCCGGAACAATCAAAGCCTACATTTGTATGTTTTGCATGTGTTTTGTATGTACACATGAGTATAACTCTAGAGTCGGCTGAATACAGATTCAGTTTTGCATCATGTATTTGAAGAAAATGTTCAAGTACCAGTACTTTTATGTACATCTGCTGTCTTAACAATGGTGTTTAAACAGAGTGTCGTCAGCAAATTTTACCACCTTCACCCGTTGAGGATGGACTGACTTTGCTACAACATGCATTTCCCGCGTAGACACCTGCCCGAGAATACTCATCGTCTTCAACAGGTTAAAGAGGTTTTGTCACAATGTAAATTTGAATTTCTGCATTACAAGTTGCTCTACAAGCAAGTAATATTATAAAATATAATTTTACCCAGCTTACATTTTAGAAGCTTATTCACTTTTCAATTTCAGATCGTTTCAGGCTCATAGGTTTCTTGAATGTAAAAGTTGCACAGGGTGCCACAAAAATGACAATCCCGCAAGAATTCCTGATACTGAATACGATGTACTTCGTATTCATGAATATTCAGATATTGAACAAGCCTGATGACTTTCTTCACTTGTCAGATGTTATTGATTGGTTGAACTACAATGTATGTTACTCTAAGGTGAATAGTGCATGTCAATCAAGTTAGATAGCACAGAAACTGGAAAGTGATACCAAGACACTCATTCAAAGTGCTCAATCATTTCTACAATGTCAGTACATAGTAAGTATGTATGTATGTGAAGTGTGATATCCCCACCCCCCCCCCCCCAAAAAAAAAAAAAAAAAAAACACACACACATGCACACACACACACAAGACAAAACAGAAACAAAACAAAAAACTGAGGTGGGTGAAGCAAGATAATCTATCAGTGGTCTTCCCACGCTAATGTCATTTCCAATGGCTGTTTGCAGGGTGGATAATATTCGCTACAACCAGTTGGACAAATATTATTTTTGCTCTTTGTTTTATAGATAGTTCCTTGTTCTGCAGGTTGTCCATTGAAAACTATAACATACATAAGAAGAAGAAGAAAATGAAGAAGAAAGGGGGAATGTCTTGAATGGGAGCTAACAAACCTGCCACTGTTGCAACTTCATGAAAAAATAAAAAAGACGCACACAACACACTAGTGCTTTATTCTCCTTTTAATCTCTGAAAAAAAAGAAGACTTTAAACTGAGTAATTGGTTTACCCACTAACTTTCTGCAGCAAAACACCTAAATCTTTTTTCAGGGTATTACCTACAGAGTACATCTTCACCGTTTCTTCTCTTTGCCATAAAAACAAGTTGAAATGGATTTTAACAGGCATGAAGCAAAGACACAGAATCCTTTGTATATTTTGCAGATTTTGATTGTTTATCCACATTAAACATCCATGTGTGTCTTTTGATAATTATTTACAAGTGAATAAAAGATGTAATCAAAATGGGACAGTGATGTACAGCTTTACAGTGTATGGCAAACCCAAGTGATATAACCCAAAGCCATCTTCCAGTTGTATAATGAGGGTATTTCAATGATGATGAATTGCCATGACGAATAATCCAAAGTTTACTAAGTAAACATACATCAAAACTTCATCATTAATAGTTAAAGGCATAATTTACCATTTGAAGATAAAACAAAACCCAGCATTAGTGCTTTAAATTAGTTCTAAAATGTGAGTTAGGGATAGAAACAACCAAGCGCTGAAAAAATCTGAAACCATATAATCGATGTTAAAGGGAAGATAAACCCCAAGAGCAATGTGGATTGAGTGAAAGCAGCAACATTAGTAGAACACATTGGATCAGTGAAAGTTTGAAGAAAATCGGACAATCGATGCAAAAGTTATGAATTTTTAAAGTTTTGGTGTTGGAACCGCTGGATGAGGAGACTACTAGAAGGTATGACGTATGAGTGGACAACAATACCAAGAAAATATAAAGAAAATTCTACAAAAATCCTTTTTTCATGAAAATTACAAATTCCATGAACTTGATATTGACATAAATGTTAAGGGTAGCAATTATTCCCCCTGCTTTCTGAAAGAGGTTAGTCCATTGCTCTTTCATGATTCTAGAAAAGTGAATTTTTGTTGAATTTCCTTTATATTTTTTTTGTATTGTTGTCCACTCATACGTCATATCCTCTAGTAGTCTCCTCATCCAGCGGTTCCAACACCAAAACTTTAAAAATTCATAACTTTTGCATCGATTGTCCGATTTTCCTCAAACTTTCACTGATGTGTTCTACTAATGTTGCTGCTTTCACTCAATTCACATTGCTCTTGGGGTTTATCTTCCCTTTAAGTAATATTACATACACACACAAAATGTGAACAATACAATGTAGTTATAATAAAAATGTTTCCAGACTAAATTGTCTACAGTTATGGTTTATTGATAAAACTACTGATATCTCCTTATATTTTAGGTTTATTGCTAACTTTTTTTATATGATAGGATGTTTTGTGATACAACAGACCTACATTGTAAATGCATCAAATGTGATATCTTGAACATTTTTAAATCACTGCTCCTAAAGGTAAATAGGACCTTTAATACATTGGCTTGAAACTCTCAAGCATGCTTTACAAATAAGAGTCACAAGTTTTCAAGACCCCCGCTGTTCATGATTCATCGGCTGTGTGGTCAAGGAAGAATACCGACACATGCAGTCAGTACCATTTCCTGCCGACTGATATAATGTAATCCTTTAACCGCAATTATGCCATGGGGCACACATCAGGTGTAAGGGATTTATGCTTGTTGAAGGGAAATATACCCCAAATGTTTACTTGAATTTACTGCATGAAGAAAAAATAGCTGAACACATTATAGAAAGATAAGATTTTTATTTTTCTATCATAATGAATGAGCACTTGACTTACCATATTCAGAAAGCGGGGGGAATGGCATTACCCTTTACATGCACTGTATTTGTATCAGTAATAAGGCAAGGAAATGTGTACTGTTCATTTGCAAAAACAAAACATTTTGTAGAATTGTCTTTATATTTTGGCATCATTCCACTACTGCAACATTACAAATAATCAGCCTTCTATTCAGTGATGACAGGCACACACACTTGACTACACTTTTTGAACAGACTGCCCAATTTTCCACAAACTCCAGTGTGTATCATACAAGTAGATTTCTGCACTTACTGAATTCACATGTTAGGGATGAATTTCCCTTTAATCTGTGTGCCATGCACTGAATAGACCTGCGGCTAGAAGCAGAGGTAGCAATGGTACATCTTTGCCACTAGCTCTCTGCATTCCCTGACTAGAATGAATATCAGTGAACGAGTTACACTATCCTTTAATATGCTACACAGCTTCAATAAGATGTATTGACGATGATCTGTAGTTATATCAGTAACCATAACAGGGAAACAAAACATTGATCAGTGGAATAATTAAGCGTCATAATCCTATCATAAGGTGTGCTTTGTCAAAATGATGTAAGACAAATGAACTTTCATAGCGCTGCAAAATGCACATTACACTCTCAAAAGTGCCTGCTATAGATAAAGGCCCGGTCCCACTGGCATCCGTAAGTGCAGTGGGACCGGGCCTTAGGGATCATGCATCTCCACCTTTAGCAGCAAAAGCTGAAAGATGAATGTACACGTATGACTCTTCAAAAGATGACCTACCTTTCCCGTTTCCGGTTGTACAGTGATGCCGTCGACTCCGATGTCGATGATGCGCCCCAGCTGGAATCCATGCTCCAGGTGGGGCACCCACACCTTCCGGTTCTCGTCAAACATAGCCGACGCCCGGCGACGGAGATTGCTACTTCAAGCTGTAGGGATGCTCAAGAAGTTGATAGTATGTTTCAGTGCTGCTTTCTCTCTCCCTCAGTGCTCCTTTCAAGTCTTTCTCCTGTATCAGGGCAAAAGAAAGCATAAATCCAAGGTGCTGCATAAGTGCTTGCCTGATTGCCTCGGTCAAGTGAAGATCAAAGTCGGGTAAATGCTTTTGGAACAATGAGAAAAATTGCAGAGACCTCATATCATGCTCTATCATAGATTCCTCACTATCTGTTTGAAAGGTAACACCATCAAATTTTCAGAACTTGCTTATTTTAAATCAAAATTTGGTCAAACTTTTTTTCATATCCTCATTCCCTCACTTATCTTGGTCCGTTTTAATAAAAACAAACATATTTGAAGGGTGGCCTTCCTCTTTCAAGAGAATATTTATTGACATCGAGTGTTGTTTATGGATATTGCCAGTTCATCTACCCCATCCCCCTCCCCCCCCCCCCCACACACACATCCACAACATCAACTAGACACAACTCCAACCACATGCACAAAATTTCTTAATTGAGGTAATAATTTCAGAAAGGTGAAATATAGTGCATGTGATATGACATACATGTACATGTGCTACATGTAAGTTGCAAGAGAAATCATTTTACTAGAATATTAACCAAAAACTGTTTCTAGATATCAGGCACAAAAAAAAAAAAAATAAATAAAACAAAGAAAATTCTTTTCAATACAAGCAGTCATATCAAAGCAGAACACAATGGATTTCATTGTTGTTGTTGTTGTTGTTGGCATAACTTGTTAAAAATACCCTCAAATCATTAGTTAATCAAAATGTTAATATTTCATCTGACATGACAGCTGTCGACTTCTTGGTCACATGACTGTAAGACCCCGCTTCAGTGTAAACGCGCGAAAGGCCAAATGCGAGGCCAAAATTGGCCTCGCATTTGGCCTCGCTCTGGAGGTGGTCTCGGCCATGGCCGAGCCCGGCCTCTTCTTGGTGTACAACGCAAACTGGGCCAAATGCGCGGCCAATTTTAGTCAGCCTTCCAGACCCTCTGCCCGTACTATTTCGCTATTCACGATATTAACCCCCTCAACGTCGACAACTAGTACAGTTTAAGGTGGTTTTGTCCTGCAAAGGATTTTTCCTTCGGCAAAGGCCTTTGCCCGAACGGCGACTTCGTCACAACGGAATCCAGTTGGCAAAGGGTCTGAAAATCAGACTATACCAAATTGCGTTTGTTTACAAGCAGAGCGCCACTACGACAAAATATTGAAAGGTTTGAATTAAAAGCGCGGCCGAGCCCAGCAGTGTAAACGGACAAAATTGCGAGGCTCCGCCGCGCAATTGAGGCCGGGCTCGGCCGCGGCCGAGCCGCGGCCGAGCCCGGCCCCGCAATGTAAACGGGGTCTAAGATGTAACTCCACTGCAGCATTTTCTGAAACTTGTTAGTTTAATACCGTACTGACAACTGTTTTAAAAACTAGTGGAAACCCTTGCATCTGATCGGCTGAGAGCAAATTTGTCTGTGAAAATCACTGACAAAACACATTTATGAAATGCCCCCTCCCCCGATGTTAACCACCTGAATAATATTGGTGCTTTCCACTGTAAAAAAAAAAAAAGATAATAATAACGATGAGTACATAATTAAATAGATAAAGTAAAAAAAAATATAAAAAAAGAATATCCTACATGTACTGTATGTACATGTACATTGAAGGTTTTCAAACACACATTGTAGAATTTCAACAGTTGACTGAAATTTGCAAATTAAGAACTTGTGAAAAATGTCTGTGTCTCAATGAGATGAGCAGTATGGCAAGTCACCACTTTGGTAAAAAAAAAAAACTACAATTGTACACATTTGACCTGACAATGAACAACTTGTGTTTTTTAACTTCATCACTCTGGTTCTCGATTGCAAATTCAACAACTTGTATAACATTATATATATATATATATACATATATATACAGTAGTCCCAATGAATGAAATATAATACTTTGATTGAAAGACTATACATTCTGGTGTACTTTTCAAAACAGCATACAGAATGCTTTTAAAGGATTCAATTTGGTACATCTGTAGCATGATCAGTAAGACATTGTATCTCACTTTACCAAGATACATTGATACACTGTAATATCTGGTCAGATTTATCCTTCCATCCCCCCCCCCCTCCCAACAAACAAAAAAGGAAAAAGGCAAACTCAGTTGCAATAATAGGGAGCTTTAGATTTTGACGCGCAGACGTTTGAGCCGACCCTTGCGCTGGACGTTCTCCCCTCCCTGCGTCGTGTGGAAAAGTAGCTTTAGATTACGCTGGGACGCAACATATAAAAAATAAAATCGCGCCCCCATATGATCAGTGCATGAAGAAGCTCTCTATGTCGCAAACTGTGCGGACGTGAAAATAGCCCAGTGCGCGTAGTGAAAAACTCAGGCGATGCAAGCTAAAAATAGATTGACTTTTACGCGCGCTACTGCGCACGCTCAGAACATGTTTTTTTCCTTTGAATGTCCGCGCGTCTAAAATCTAAAGCTCCCTAACACTGCATTTCTATGACCTTAACCCATTCACTTCGGGAATCTGGCGAGCTGTGTATTAAGTCTATGAGGATTTAAGAATTCAGTATGGAAGGGGTTAAAAAAGAGAGTACTACATGTATTTGTTCCCTTTTACCACTATGAGATGTCTCAATAACTGACAATCAAACATACAGGTACCTCCTTCAAAACAAAAATATTTACACTTTAAATACTTTTCAGTACACTGAACATAATAACTATGTACATCTTACCTAAACATCATTTGTTGCAATGAAACATAGGCTAAACAGTGAAGTGAAATTTAAATGACGTCTGTCTATTTCTTTTTAAAAAAATAAATAAAATCAAGTGTGGGGCTGTGGTTCTACTCTGCTGGAAATATAGTCCAGATCTTCAGCCACAACAGGTTTTTAACTGCATAGTATCGAACACCAAGTGCAGTGTTTATAATCCCAAGTTGAGTCATCAGTTGTGCGAGCCATAAATGGTACTGATCCCGAGGACTAGAAGCCTAAGACACTACGAGTTTTCCCTATGTTCTGGTATTACAGGACCTATTATACATCTCTTCATTCACTCCTTTTGTGCTTCTGGCTGTAGGTTTTTAGTAGGGCCTTGGTGATTAAATCCATAAAGCCTGGCCCCGCCTCACTGAGCTGGCTGCACACATGGCATGAGAAAAGAGAGTTTTGAGCCTGTCGGAAGTGGATTAGGAAGGGTGGCATCTCTCTACTCGGTAAACTCATCAGAAGACATTCTACACGTGCTAGTGCAAATAACGGCAGTCATTTAATCGCAAACTGGGAATACACAAATGAGATTGATCAGTAAATGTACACTTGCCTCTTTTTATTTTTTATGATAAATTTTCGTCACATCACGACAGATCAACATTTATCCCACAGGAGACATCATTTTTAAAGTAAGCCTTAATTCCAGAATGATGGCCTTGGCTTGTTTGAATGCCAGGGTTGCAATAGCTCTAAATGACTCAATTAAGCTTTAATGGAAGCTAATAGATAGCCTTTGGTAAAATGATGACACTCATATCATTTATTCACTTTATATCCAACTAGCATGAAATAGTGCCACTTAAAGGGGAAATCCAGTCCAAATATAAGTTAGTCTGATAAGAAAGAATAAAATATTACGAGTTCAACTGTAAAAATTTTGATCGAAATAGGGTGAAAAATAAAGAAGTTATGACATTTTCAAGTTTCGCTAATTTTTCAAGAAATAGTTCGTGAATGGTCAATATGAATCAATGCAAATGGCAAAGTAAGCATGTCATCCCCTCAACTTGCAATGTAGTTTGTACATAAAATTGTGAAATTTCCAGTTTTTCATTCAAATGCAGTAACGCCTAAGGGTCAAATCCTGGTATCTATTATAAACTGATCACTATTCTAAAGTTATTCAAGCAGGAATAAATCATGTTTCAGACTTCAATGATAGAAACATTCAATTTTCGTCATTTTTTTTTGTACACGATCAATGGAAAATTGTGAGGTTATGACGTTTTTATAGCTCACTCATTTGCATATTCATATCCACTGTACAAGAACTGTTTTGCAGAAATTAGCAAAACTTCAAAATGTCACAACTTCCTTATTTTTCATTCAATTTCAGTCAAATTTTTACTGTTGAACTCATAGATTTTACTCTTTTTTTTTATCAGACTAACTTATATTTGGACTGGATTTCCCCTATAAATGTGTAGCTTGACGTGCAGATGAATTATTTCATGTGTTCATCAAATGAGCCTGTGCAGTATTTACAGGTGCAAGACATATTTTTGTCTTTTCAGTATTGCTTATAATGGCACTGACATATATTGGTATACAATGTATAAAACATATGACTGATCACTCTAGGAACATATCAGCTTCAACATGGCCTGCAGTGACCCTTGACCCTGTCCTGGGTCACAGTATGTCTGGTAGTATCATCTTGTGTCAAGCATACATGCTCTATGACCCTCATGGCAATTTTAATAAACAGATTTACAGAAGAAGTCTCACTACACGCAAGTACAATGTATGCAATACCGCTTTGCACTTGCTGCTTTGATACACAGACATTTATAATACAGGCATGGTATTACCGGACAGCATGGTAATTCTGGACGCGCACACTTCTGCGTACTAATGACATTTAATACGCGTGGAACTTCGTAGACTATAGCTTCACAGAGCGTTGTACGGCCAAAATCGCAAAAAAAAAAAGCCACAAATATGTACTAAATGTTTTATAGAGAAGCAATTCATATTTCATCTCAGATTTCATAGAAGACATTGATTTACCACAAGTTTTTTTTTTTTTGCGTAAAGTGCTTGAAATATTCATATTAGACCTTTTACCGTACAATACGAAATTTGAGAATCATTCGTCAATTTTCTCTTTGCCGACCACTTTGTACAAATGTGTACAGTGAATAATGGGTATGAATTGTGATTCTGATGTATGGACAAGATGTGAAAGATGTCGATTATTCTATTATGAAATTGTGTCTGGAATCATAATGCGATTTTACACCGCGCTTTGTAAAAGACAAGTAATTTTGTTCAGGACTTTACGAATGACTAGTGTTATTTTTTGGCTGAAATTTCATGCTCTGATAAGTACGGAATTCAGAGCCACGAATAAAAAAAACATCCAGTGATACGATCCACTCTCCTACAACGCCATAGACTCTCGGCATAATGAATTGACCATACTGCAGCTTCTGATCACATTTCCCAAGACATGCAAATTCCACTCATTCAATAAAGACTGAAAAGAAATGAAAGCTCAGTCACTCATTACCTGGTACACGATATCAACACTATGACAAGAGCGCTTAGCATTTATAAACAGCACTCACATTGTTTTAATTCTTAAAAGAAATGCCATTAAGTTTTACCTGATCACTTGGTCATATGTGAAAAGTAGATTCCCTAAAATAAGCATGACCCTTCCAAAGGTAAACTAAAAGTATAGATCTACTGTACAACTACATGTACAAACAAATGGCAAGACAACTAACATTTCTTCTTACTCTTTAACCATTGTTAACGGTTTCCTAGCTTTGACTTGTACTACACTCTCGGAGACTCCAACTCTCCCGTTTTCGACGGGAGATCTCCCGCCGAAAGCCCATTTTTGCAAAATCTCCCGTTCTTCCGCTTGAGATTCAATTTCTCCCGCCCTGGCTCTGTGTCTCCCGCCTGAAATAATTTTTTACTTGATATCATTACATGTTGAAAAATAAGCCTGAAATAGCACGAGAGAGCATCTAGAACTGGACCCCGACCGCAAGGAACTTCGCACTTTACGCTCGTGATGTGCGCTTCGCGCACATCAAATTGGAGTCTCCCGTTTGCTAGGGCTTTCAGGCGGGAGAATCTCCCGATCAGAAGGTGCTTGGGGTTGGAGTCTCTGCACTCTGCAGTTGTAATACTAAATTGTGTGTAATATATCGCCATGTTCTCAAACCACTTTAGATTCTAGAAATTATGTAAGAATCCCCATTCTTCATATAAAGAAAATGTTAATTGACGTGTAGAATCTACGTAACAGAGAAAAACAGAAACTGTGAATGAATGGCACGTCAGTGACTTTTGACACTAACTGAAACACGCACAGTCAACAGAGGACAGTCTACTAACAAGTACAACCACTTGTTGAATTTGTGGTCAAATTTCACGGCTTATTAACAGTCGTTACAGTTGCTAAATACATCTTACATGAAAAACGTTACAATACTGACATCAAACAAAACAACAGTATGATGTGACATGTAACAGAAAGAGGAAAAACAAAGCAAAAGTTACCTACATGTAGTTCCCGATTATCAAAGCACAGACTCACGGGCGAACTCGCGCCGGTAGGAAGCTTAGGAAGTCCCTAGTCACCGCAATGCCTAGCCTGTATGCTAGATCAAGGCACCGTGTGTGTATATTGCTCCGTACTGCATGTACACTGTACACTAATGCAAGCATGCGTAGGCGAGTACAACTGAGTTCCGGTTTCGACGATGACGTCATTTTCGCTCGCACCGTCGTCGCCCTGTGTGTGCTGGTACTGCGTACCCCACCCCAGTCATTAAGCTTCATTATGCCTTTGTTACACCATTTTGTCCATGGTTACACACTGCCATGGGAAGATACCTTCTAGCCGAATGTGTACTTATCAATACTAGTAATCGACTGACAATTTGGACCCGCGCCCACCATATAAAATATTATGTAAAACTTTTCAATGATGGGTGGTACGTGCGGAGGTCCTGAGAAGAGGGTGGGCGGGGTCGAAGAAGAGGGGTTGGGAAGCACACTACACTGGACGCGTAACGGCACCCACAAACAGACAAAGGCGAACAGTACTTTCTTATTCACGAAGGTGACAAAATACTCTTTTAAAAGTCTGCTTAACTGTCCCCCCCCCCCCCTAGAACCACCCGTGGGAAGTACAGATGTATTACAATGTACTTGTTTACCTGCGAATCCAACCAATGGATATTCTTACCTAAAAGGATGGTATACTATTTGGTGGAGATGAAGATTGGGCGTTTAACTTTTTGCAAGATACCAAGAAACACTTATGAAATAGTACAGAGCATGCCATTCTAAGAGGAATTCAAAGTTTATTTGATGAAAATCGGTCTTGGAATGGCCGAGACATCTATAAACAAAGTAAAACAAAACAATCGAATTAAAGGGTGGGACCCATCTTGTCATTAGGATGGCTTTGTTTTGGATATCCCATCCATTTCAAAACCAATTTTCATCAAATAAACGTTGAATTCCTCTTAGAATTGCATGCTCTTTCACATTTCATAAGAGGTTCCTCATTATTTCGAGAAGAAATATTAGAATCTGAAGTTAGGTCTCAACCAAAACTACAATCAAAGTCCACACTCAGTTTCCCAATGTTCCACGTCAGACCTAACAGTTAATAGGGCCTACTGCCACATGCATGCACGAGGTGCATTCGTAAACAATTAAAAGAGAGAAAGATGCATTTCTCCCGTCGATTCTAATATGCTTACCACACATTTTAAAAGAAGTCATCCGGTACCGGTAATAATTCGTCTTTAAAAACATATCGACGTTGATACCATGTAAACGCTACAAATTCTGTTTGCTCAAGACCAATAGCATAACAATTAAGACAATTATGATATTTACATTAAAATCAATCAAAAATTTCCCACTAATCAGACTCTACGATAGCGATTACAAAAAAAAAAAACCTTCACGACAACAGCATTGTTGGACATTCATTCTCGATGAGCCTGTAACATTACAGTTTCTGTAACCAGTGGCGTATCTGGGGGGGGGGGGGGGGCAAGGGGGGCACCACTCCTTGGGGGCGCAAAAAAACGAAAAAAAAAACGAAGAAGAAGAAGAAGAAAAAAAGGAAAAAAAAAAACGAAGAAGAAGAAAAAAAGAAAAGGAGAAGAAGAAGGGAAAAAAAAACAACAAGTCGCCCGGAAGGGGGAGGGAGAATGGTGGGGGGGGGGGGGGCAGAAAACCAAATCAGACAAGATAAAAACAAAACATGCATGATGATGACGCTGACAAAATGACAATGTTTATTGTGTTCACACAAAAATTCCATGTTCTGTGAGGTGAAATACAAAAATTTTCGGCTCGCTCGCTGCGCTCGCTCGCCAATATAAAAAAGAAGGAAAGAACAGAACGTGATGATGACAAAATGACAGTGTCTATTGTGTTCACACATGTCATTTTATATTTATAGCAGGCAAAATGTTTCACGGAGCAGCGGCTGCAATTTCTTTCGTTCTGAAGCGATCGCCAATTTGATCAAAAGAAGGCGCCAACGGTTTCGAACATACGGGGGGGGGGGGGGGGCGCAGAAAAACCCGAATCAAACAAGATAACAACAAAACGTAATGATGACGCGGAAATATACAAATTTCGGCTCACTCGCTCGTACTAATTTAGAGTATTTTTTCAAGTCCTCAGTTTGTTGGTATAAATCGTTATCTATAAGGTCGTCACTATAATTGTGAGATTTGATAAGCAAAAAATGACAAGAATTCCATGTTTTGTAAGCTGAAATAAAAAATTTTTCGGCTCGCTCGCTGCGCTCGCTCGCCAAAATTTATATTAAAAAAAAAAGATAAGAACAATACGTGATGATGACGAGGACATATACAAATTTCAGCTCACTAATTTAGAGTATTTTTTAAAGTCCTCAGGTTTTTTGGTATAAATCGTTATCTATCTATCTATTCAGGCCCGTAGCCAGGGGGGGGGGGGGTGCGTCGGGTGCGTACGCACCCCCCCCCCCCCCAAATTCTGAAAGGTCCACTTTTTCATAATAACGGTTTTTAGCAATTCTCAAGATAACAATCCAAATAAATATAAAGACACATTATATGCTACGCAAATGTGGAAGAGTATGTTACACAATGTTAAAAATAATTGTACGAAACCCTTTTGTTGTATGAACCATCGGATCGTCCCCATGCACACAAACACAAATGTTATGTATCAATTTGTGCAAGCTATTATTATATTGGCACTGCATGCCATGCATGGCCCTTGGCGCGTGTGACCGGTGTTTTTTTTTTTTTTTTTTTTTTCCACTGGCCGCCCGAGTACGTGCGATTCGTGGATGACATTTACTTATCCATTACAACTTTGACGTTGATAACGAGAGGGTGGTGAAATTGTTCGCCAGAAAGCATCCCAGAAGACTGGAACTTCAAACAATGCTCAAAGACTAGAAAAAGACTAAGCGAAGATCACATTGCACAAGTGCACATTCAAAGGACCGGCAAATGCTCCCCTCTAACTCCTGTTATGTAATCATCATTTTCTATTTTGGATGATTACTTGCCTGTCTCAATATATTGTTGATTATTAGTTATACATTTTTTTCTCATGTTGTGACAGTTCGATTGGTTCTCATTTTGAAGTGAGCCAAAACATAAGAACATTCTCACTTATAATTTCCAAAGAGTATTATGCAGGCACGCAAACTCAATTTGGTTGTATTTCATATAAATGTAATGGGTAAGAGGGTATGAGAGAGAATGCTGAGCTATGAAGTAAAATGGTAAAGTAAAAAGTTTGTCAGATAGTATTACAAAAGCCTGAATATTGCAAGAGCTCCGGAGTGAAAACAGTCGGGGAAAATGTATGATAACATTGTGAGAGCGTTAGACTGCATTGTGACGCGTCGTTATTTAATTTACATTCTTTATTCATATTTTTCATAAAAAACACAGGTAATGAGCCGGATTGGGTTAAAATTCTCACTTACAGCTTTGTAGAAGTCTGAGTCAACAGTATCACACAGTACTTCAAGACGTATTAGTACAAACGATTTCTTGAGCCTGCACCGTTTCAGGCTCTGTTCTGGATACGGCGGTAGAAACTCATTCTTTTTTGTTGTTTATTTTATCATTATTTACTTATCTCTTTTCTAACTTACAGGTAGCGGATTTCTTTGCAGGCCAAATTCGGAAATGTAGTGTTGATTAATACTTATACATTTTCTCATGTTGTGACAGTTCTATTGGTTCTCATTTTAAAGTGAGCCAAAACCTAAGAACATTTTCACTTATAATTTCCAAAGAGTATTATGCAGGCACGCAAACTCATTTTAGTTGTATTTCATTTAAAATGTAATGGGTAAGAGGGTATGAGAGAGAATGGAAAGTGCTGAGCTATGAAGTAAAATGGTAAAGTAAAAAGTTTGTCAGATAGTATTACAAAAGAAACTCATTCTTTTTTGTTTGTTTATTTTATCATTATTTACTTATCTCTCTTCTAACTTAAAGGTATAGTGGATCTCTTTGCAGCCCAAATTCGAAAATGCCTAGAGACAGCTAGTAACCAAATATGCTACTATAATTTGATAAACTAGACTCGGAATTTGTCAAGACTGACAAATTAGGTGATCCGATTTTTTTTTTAAATCAATGATTCGAGTTTTCACCCGAGATTAGGGACATTGGCCGTGTGATGTTTGGATTCTCATTTTGAAAAGGGAGTCAGACCTGCCATCTTGGGTACCGAATTCCGTATACACTTTCAAAGATGCAGAATGAAGTATATTTGACCTTTGACCCCACTTTGCACCCCCAAAATGGCATATGAGGAAAAAGTGGTTATTATGTGAAATGATTCTTGTAACATGGTCTTTGCGTGTGCAAAATATGGGAAAGATTAGACATATATTCACCAAGATACAGGATGAAACATTTATGACCTTTGACCCTTATTTACATACCCAAGATGGCATCTGATCAAGTACTTGTTATTTTATGAAATAATGAACGTGACATGAACTAAGCATGTGCAAAATATGGTGTTGATAGGGTATGTTTTTCTTGAGTTATTGCAAAGAAAGTTGCAGAAAGAAAGAAATATTTCAATACAACGAATATAAGCTTTAATTTCAACCAAGTTTATTGACGTAATCCCGACATCGTATAAAAAAACAAAAGGCACATTTACGATAGCCCAAAGTCTCAGCTACAACATATTAAAATCTGGGAGAAATTCACCGAAGCATAAGTGAGCTAGTGCTTGAAAAAGACAGTCATGTCAATTTTCATTTCAAGAAAAACTGCACTCCCATAGAGATTACACGTAAACTGGTCAAATTCGACAAGGTTACATTCAATCCATTTTTACGAGGTCATGCTGTCATTCAATCAAAATTGTGTTATTATATAACTGATAGAGCATTAAATAAGCTACAGCATACTGAAATCTGGGTGAAAATTGGCCAAGGATAAGAGAGATACGCTCGAGTAAACTTGAAATTTGATGACGTCATTTTGAAAATTTACTTTTTTTATTTTATTAAGAAATTTGATATCTTTTCATCATTTTTCCAGCATCGCCAACCCATGAAATGACATGTACAACTCATCAGCTTTCAGAACATGTTACAAAAATGGGGGGTCACCGTCCATCCTGACGAGTAAAATCGGATTTAAAATTGGCGGTTTTTTGGCATTGTTGCACTGTATATCGCCATTGACGCGCGCGCGGATTTTCAACTTTGACGGGCCCGTATGACGTCATATTGAGTCGGATTGACTTGAAACTTGGTAGAAATATTCCTTGACATTTCAGGCATCCGATTTGTGTAAAAAAAGTGTAAATTTCTATTGCATATGAGCTGTACGTGCGTATATGCACGCGCGCGTACGCGTCCGTCCAATTTTTTCAATTTTTCAAAAAATGCTCCAAATGGTCTGAAACGTGTCCAAAAAAAATTTGAGCTCGATTTGAGCATACAAATATTTCAACGCGCGCGTACGCGCACGTTTCAAGAGAAAGTATGCATTTTGAGAATATGAGTAAAATGCCCATAACTTGAAATATATGTGACGTAAATTTCATTGAAAAACTCCATTCCATTAATGAGATATGATTGAGAATGTGTTTTCATATAATGACGTCATAGTGACGTCACGATTGACCAATCACAATGATATTTTAGATTTGTCGTCTTTGGGACATGATACATATATGGTATGAGTTTGAAATTGATACTCTGAGAACTTTCTGAGTAAGTAGATGCACAAATTTTGTCCAGAAAGAAAGAAGAAGAAGAAGAAGAAGAACAAAGAATCCGTACAGATACAGAAGGTGATCCGAGAGGATACTCGGATCACCTAACTAGACTCGGAATTTGTCAAGACTGACAAATTAGGTGATCCGATCTGTTCGTAAATCAACGATTTGAGTCTCCTGATCCCAATAGGCATGACCATACCGGTTTCATCTGTGTTTAGTGGACATTGGCCGTGTGATGTTTGGATTCTCATTTAGAAAAGGGAGTCAGACCTGCCATCTATGGTACACAATTCCGTATACACTAACGAAGATACAGAATGAAGTATATTTGACCTTTGACCCCACTTTGCACAGACAAGATGGCATCTGAGCAAAAAAGTTGTTATTTTATAAAATGATCCTTGTAACATGGTCTTTACGTGTGCAAAATATGGGAAAGATGGGACATGTATTTACCAAGATACAGGATGATACATTTATGACCTTTGACCCTAATTTACATACCCAAGATGACGTCTGATCAAGTAGTTGTAATTGTATGAAATAATGTACGTGACATGAACTAAACATGTGCAAAATATGGGGGTGATAAAGCCTGTTTTTCTTGAGTTATTGTAAAGAAAGTTGCAGAAAGAAAGAAATATCTCAATACATCGAAGATCAGCTTTAATTTCAACCAAGTTTTTGGACGTGATCCCGACATCGTATGAAAAATAGAGGACTCACTTTCGATAGCCCAAAGCCTCAGCTACAACATATTAAAATCTGGGAGAAATTCACCGAAGCATAAGTGAGCTAGTGCTCGATAAAGACAATCATGTCAATTTTCACATCTACAAAAATTCCCTCCCATAGAGATAACACGTCATAACGAAGATAAAGAAAGAAGTACATATGACCTTTGACCCCACTTTGCACAGCCAAGATGGCATCTGAGCAAAAAGTGGTTATTTTGTGAAATGATCCTTGTAACATGGTCGTTACGTGTGCAAAATATTAAAAAGATAGGACATGTATTCACCAAGATACAAGATGATACATTTATGACCTTTGACCCTGATTTACATACCCAAGATGACGTCTGATCAAGTAGTTGTTATTTTATGAAATAATGTACGTGACATGAACTAAACATGTGCAAAATATCGGGCTGATAAAGCTTGTTTTTCTTGAGTTATTGTAAAGAAAGTTGCAAAAAGAAAGGAATATCTCAATACATCGAAGATAAGCTTTAACTTCAACCAAGTTTTTGGACATGATCCCGACACCGTATGAAAAAACGAAGGGCACAGTAACGATAGCGCAAAGTCTCAGCTACAACATATCAAAATTTGGGAGAAATTCACCGAAGCATAAGTGAGCTAGTGCTCGAAAAACATAGTCATGTCAATTTTCATTTCCAGAAAAACTGCACTCCCATAGAGATAACACGTAAACTGGTCAAATTTGACAAGATTACTTTCAATCCATTTTTACGAGGTGATACCGTCATCCAATCAAAATGTTGTTATTACATTTATGAAAGAGTATTTAATAAGCTACAACATACTGAAATCTGGGTGAAAATTGGCCAAGGATAAGTGAGATACGCTCGAGTGAACTTGAAATTTGATGACGTCATTTTGAAAATTTACTTTTTTAATTGTATTAAGAAATTTGATATCTTTAAATCATTTTTCCAGCATCGCCAAGCCATGAATTAACATGTACAACTCATCAGCTTTCAGAATATGTAAAGAAAATGGGGGGTCACCGTCCATCCTGACGAGTAAAATCGGATTCAAAATTGGCGGTTTTTTGGCATTGTTGCACTGTATATCGCCATTGACGCGCGCGCGGAATTTCAACTTTGACGGGTCCGTATGACGTCATATTGAGTCGGATTGACTTGAAACTTGGTAGAAATATTCCTTGACATTTCAGGCATCCAACAAGTGTGAAAAAATGGGACATTTCCATTGCATATGAGCTGTGCATGCGTATATGTGCGCGCGCGTACGCGTCCGTCCAATTTTTTCAATTTTTCAAAAAATGCTCCAAATGGTCTGAAACGTGTCCAAAAAAAAATTGAGCTCGATTTGAGCATACAAATATTTCAACGCGCGCGTACGCGCACGTTTTAAGAGAAAATATGAATTTTGAGAATATGAGTAGAATGCGCTTGACTTGAAATATATGTGACGTAAATTTCATTGAAAAATTCCATTCCATTAATGAGATATGATTGAGAATGTGTTTTCATATAATGACGTCATAGTGACGTCACGGTCGACTGATCACTTTGATTTTAGTTCGATTGCCGTCTTCGGGAGACGATACATATATGGTATAAGTTTGAAATTGATAGGAAGAGGACTTTCTGAGCTAATCGATGCACAACTTTTGGGGAGAAAGAAGAAGAACTAGAGATTGTAATTTGTCATCACTGACAAATTAAGGTGATCCGATTTCTTTTTTAATCAATGATTCGAGTCCTGATAGTGCAAAGTCTCAGCTACAACATACTAAAATCTGAGAGAAATTCACCGAAGCATAAGTAAGATAGTGCTCGATAAAGAGAGTCATGTCAATTTTCACATCTAAAAAATTCCCTCCCATAGAGATAACACGTCATAGCGAAAATAGAAAAAGAAGTACATATGACCTTTGACCCCACTTTGCACAGACAAGATGGCATCTGAGCAAAAAATGGTTATTTTATGAAATGATCCCTGTAACATGGTCTTTACGTGTGCAAAATATGGGAAAGATAGGACATGTATTCACCAAGATACAGGATGAAACATCTATGACCTTTGACCCTAATTTACATACCCAAGATGGCGTCTGATCAAGTCGTTGTTATTTTATGAAATTATGTTCGTGAAATGAACTAAACATGTGCAAAATATGGTGGTGATAGGGTATGTTTTTCTTGAGTTATTGCACATAACGTTGCAAAAAGAAAGAAATATTTCAATACATCGAAGATAAACTTTAATTTCAAGTAAGTTTTTTGACGTAATTCCGACATCGTATGAAAAAACGAAGGGCACACTCACGATAGCCCAAAGTCTCAGCTACAACATATTAAAATCTGGGAAAAATTCACCGAAGCATAAGTGAGCTAGTGCTCGAAAAAGATAGTCATATCAATTTTCACTTCCAGAAAAACTGCTCTCCCATAGAGATAACACGTAAACTGGTCAAATTTTACAAGGATACTTTCAATCCATTTTTACGAGGTGATGACGTCATCCAATCAAAACTTTGTAATTATAAATATGAAAAAATATTAAATAAGCTACAACATACTGAAAGTTAGGTGAAAATCGGCAAAGGATGAGTGAGATACGCTCGAGTGAACTTGAATTTTGATGACGTCATTTTGAACATTTACTTTTTTTTACTTTTTTAAGAAATTTGATATCTTTTAATCATTTTTTCAGTATCGCCAACCCATGAAATGATATGTACAACTCATCAGCTTTCAAAATATGTAAAGAAAATGGGGGGTCACCGTCCATCCTGACGAGTAAAATCGGATTTAAATTTGGCGGTTTTTTGGCATTGTTGCACTGTATATCGCCATTGACGCGCGCGCGGAATTTCAACTTTGACGGGCCCGTATGACGTCATATTGAGTCGGATTGACTTGAAACTTGGTAGAAACATTCCTTGACATTTCAGACATTCGATACGTGTGAAAAAACGGGAAATTTCTATTGCATATGAGCTGTGCGTGCGTATATGCGCGCGCGCGTACGCGTCCGTCGATTTTTTTTGAAATACTCCAAATGACCTGAAACGTGTGCAAAACAATTTTGAGCTCGATTAGAGCATGCTAAAATTTCAACGCGCGCGTACGCGCTCGTTTACTATGAACGTGACTAAATTTTATGAAATATATCAATAGACCTTGACTTGAACTATATGATAAATTAATTTCATTCAAAAATTCCGTTCCATTAATGAGATATTGATGTAAACGTGATTTCAGATAATGACGTCATAATGACGTCACGGTTAACTGATCACATTGATACACTAGATCTGTCGTCCTTAGGACATGATACATATATGGTATAAGTTTGAAAGTGATAGGTTGGGGACTTTTTGAGTTAACCTCTGCACAAGATTTGAGGAGAAAGAAATAAAGAAGAAGAAGAAGAAGAAGAAAGAATCCGTACAGATACAATAGGTGATCCGAGAGGATACTCGGATCACCTAACTAGACTCGGAATTTGTCAAGACTGACAAATTAGGTGATCCGATCTCTTCGAAAATCAATGATTTGAGTCCTGATCCAAATATTCATGACCATACAGGTTTCATCTGTGTTGACGGGACATTGGCTGTGTGATGTTTGGATTCTCATTTAGAAAAGGGAATGAGACATGCCATCTATGGTACCGAATTCCGTATACACTCACGGATATACAAAATGAAGTATATTTGACCTTTGACCTCACTTTGCACACCTAAGATGGCGTCTAAGCAAAAAGTGATTATTTTATGAAATGATTCTTGTAACATGGTCTTTGCGTGTGCAAAATTATGGGAAAGATAGGACATGTATTCACCAAGATACAGGATGAAACATTTATGACCTTTGACCCTAATTTACATACCCAAGATGGTGTCCGATCAAGTAGTTGTTATATTATGAAATAATGTACGTGACATGTACTAAACATGTGCAAAATATGGGACTGATAGCCATTGTTGTTGTTCATCTATTGCACAGAAAGTAGTAGAAAGAAAGAAAAATAAAGAAAAAATTTTGTTATTTTATAGAAATTTGAAGGAGAAGCATAAAAAAATCAGGAAAAGATAAAGTAAGGAAAGGGATATTAAGATTAACTAAAGAAAAAGAAGAAAAAAAGTGTTTAAAAAATAAAAAAAAAAAATTGGCAGGGGTGAGCCTCGAACCAGGGACCTTAGGATTACGAGTCGGATGCGCTACGCAATGACCTATTTCATTCTCCATAGGCCCTGTGTATTAAGCAAAATGACGCTGCATCGAAGCCTCGTGTCATTTTCAACCAAGTTTTTCGACATGATACCGACGTCGTATGAAAAAATGGAGGGCACACTTAAGATAGCCCAAAGTGTCAGCTACAACATACTAAAATCTGGGAGAAATTCACCGAAGCATAAGTGAGCCAGTGCTCGAAAAAGATAGTCATGTCAATTTTCATTTCCAGAAAAACTGCACTTCCATAGAGATAACACGTAAACTGGTCAAATTTGACAAGATTACTTTCAATCCATTTTTACGAGGCGATGCCGTCATCTAATCAAAATGTTGTTATTATAATAATGAAAGAGCATTTAGTAAGCTACAACATACTGAAATTTGGGTACAAATTGGCAAAGTATAAGTGAGATACGCTCGAGTGAACTTGAAATTTGATGACGTAATTTTGAAAATTTACTTCTTTTATTTTATTAAGAGATTTGATATCTTTTAATCACTTTTCCAGCATCGCCAACCCATGAAATGATATTTACAACTCATCAGCTTTCAGAATATGTAACGAAAAGGGGGGGTCACCGTCCATTCTGACGAGTAAAATCGGATTTAAAATTGGCGGTTTTTTGGCATAGTTGCACTGTATATCGCCATTGACGCGCGCGCGGAATTTCAACTTTGACGGGCCCGTATGACGTCATATTGAGTCGGATTGACTTGAAACTTGGTAGAAATATTCCTTGACATATCAGGCATCCGATAAGTGTGAAAAAACGGGAAATTTCTATTGCATAAGAGCTGTGCGTGGGTATATGTGCGCGCACGTACGCGTCCGTCCAATTTTTTCAATTTTTCAAAAAATGCTCCAAATTGTCTGAAACGTATGCAAAAAAAATTTGAGCTCGATTTGAACATACAAATATTTCAACGCGCGCGTACGCGCACGTTTTAAAGATAAATATGAATTTTGAGAATATGAGTAGAATGCGCTTGACTTGAAATATATGTGACGTAAATTTCATTGAATAATTCCATTCCATTAATGAGATATGAATGAGAATGTGTTTTCATATAATGACGTCATAGTGACGTCACGGTCGACTGATCACAATGATTTTACTTGCGCTGTCGTCTTTGGGACATGATACATACATGGTATAATTTTGACATTGATAGGAAGAGGACTTTCTGAGCTAACCTCTGCACAACTTTTGAGGAGAAAAAAGAAAAAGAAGAAGAAAAACAAAGAATCAGTACAGATACAGAAGGTGATCCGAGAGGATACTCGGATCACCTAACTAGAGATTGTAATTTGTCATCACTGACAAATTAAGGTGATCCGATTTTTTTTTAATCAATGATTCGAGGTCTGATCGCAATAGGCATGACCATACAGGTTTCATCTGTGTTTAGAGACATTGGCCGTGTGATGTTTGGATTCTCATTTAGAAAAGGGAGTCATATCTGTCATCCTTGGTACCAAATTCTGTATACACTAGATAACGAAGATACAGCAACAAATACATAATTTAGGCATGACCATACAGCTTTCATCTGTGTTTAGGGACATTCGCCGTGTGATATTTGGAATCTCATTTAGAAAAGCGAGTCAGACCTGCCATCTTTGGTACCAAATTCCGTATACACTGTAACGAAGATACAGAATTAAGTATATTTGACCATTGACCCCACTTTCCACAGCCAGGATGGCATCTAAGCAAAAAGTGGTTATTTCGTAAAATGATTCTTGTAACATGGTCTTTGCGTGTGCAAAATATGGAAGAGATAGGACATGTATTCACTAAGATACAGAATGAAACATTTATGACCTTTGACCCTAATTTACATACCCAAGATGGTGTCTGATCAAGAAGTTGTTATTTTATGAAATAATGTACGTGACATGAACTAAACATGTGCAAAATTTGAGGGTGATAGACGCTGTTTTTCTTGAGTTATTGCAAAGAAAGTTGCAGAAAGAAAAGAAACATCTCAATACATTGAAGATAAGTTTTAAATTCAACCACGTTTTTTAACGTGATCCCGACATCGTATGAAAAAGACGAAGGGTAAAATACGATAGCCCAAAGTCTCAGCTACACAATATTAAGATCTGGGAGAAATTCACCGAAGCATAAGTGAGCTATTGCTCGAAAAAGATAGTCATGTCAAATTTCATTTGCAGAAAAACTGCACTCCCATAGAGATAACACGTCATAATGAAGATACAGAAAGAAGAATATATGACCTTTGACCGCACTTTGCACAGACATGGTGGCATCTGAGCAAAAAGTGGTTATTTTGTGAAATGATTCTTGTAACATGGTCTTTGCGTGTGCAAAATATGGGAGAGATAGGACATGTATTCACCAAGATACAGGATGAAACATTTATGACCTTTGACCCTAATTTACATACCCAAGATGGTGTCCGATCAAGTAATTGTTATTTTATGAAATAATGTACGTGACATGAACAAAACATGTGCAAAATATGGGATTAATTGCCATTGTTGTTGTTCATCTATTGCACAGAAAGTAGTAGAAAGAAAGAAAAATAAAGAAAAAATTATGTTATTTTTATAGAAATTTGAAGGAGAAGCATGAAAAAAATCAGAAAAAGATAAAGTTAGGAAAGGAGATTAAGACTAACTAAAGAAAAAGAAGAAAAAATAGTGTTTAAAAAAATTTAAAAACAACTGGCAGCGGAGAGCATCGAACCAGGGACCTTAGGATTACGAGTCGGATGCGCTATGCAATGACCTATTTCATGCTCCATAGGCCCTGTGTATTAAGCAAAATGACGCTGCATCGAAGCCACATGCAATTTTCAACCAAGTTTTTCGACGTGATGCCGACGTCGTATGAAAAAATGGAGGGCACACTCACGATAGCTCAAAGTCTCAGCTACAACATACTAAAATCTGGGAAAAATTCACCGAAGCATAAGTGAGCTAGTGCTCGAAAAAGACAGTCATGTCAATTTTCACTGCCAGAAAAACTGCTCTCCCATAGAGATAACACGCAAACTGGTCAAATTTTACAAGGATACATTCAATCCATTTTTACGAGGTGATGACGTTATCCAATCAAAATGTTGTTTTACATTAATGAAAGAACATTTCATAAGCTACAACATACTGAAATCTGGGTGAAAATTGGGGAAATTTAAGTGAGATACGCTCGAGTGAATTTGAAATTTGATGACGTCATTTTGAAAATTTACTTTGTTTACTTTATTAAGAAATTTGATATCTTTTAATCATTTTTTCAGTATCGCCAACTCATGAAATGACATGTAACACTCATCAGCTTTTAGAATATATCAAGAAAATGGGGGGTCACCGTCCATCCTGACGAGTTTAATCCGATTTAAATTTGGTGGTTTTTTGGCATAGTTGCACTGTGTATCCCCATTGACGCACGCGCGGAATTTTGAATTTGACGGGCCCGTATGACGTCATATTGAGTCGGATCGACTTGAAACTTGATAGAAATATTCCTTGACATTTTGGACATCCGATCCGTGTGAAAAAACTGAAAATTTCTATTGAATATGAGCTGTGCGTGCATATATGCGCGCGCGCGTACGCGTCCGTCCGATTTTTTCAATTTTTCAAAAAATGCTCCAAATGGTCTGAAACGTGTGCAAAAAAAATTTGAGCTCGATTTGAGCATACAAATATTTCAACGCGCGCGTACGCGCACGTATCAAGAGAAAATGTGAATTTTGAGAATATGAGTAAAATGCGCATAACTTGAAATATATGTGACGTAAATTTCATTGAAAAACTTCATTCCATTAATGAGATATGATTGAGAATGTGTTTTCATATAATGACGTCATAGTGACGTCACGGTCGACTGATCACTTTGATTTTAGTTCGATTGCCGTCTTTGGGACACGATACATACATGGTATAAGTTTGAACTTGATAGACATAGCACTTTCTGAGCTAACCTCTGCACAACTTTTGGGGAGAAATAAAGAAATAAAGAAGAAGAAAAACTAGACTCGGAATTTGTCAAGACTGACAAATTAGGTGATCCGATCTCTTCGAAAATCAATGATTTGAGTCCTGATCCAAATATTCATGACCATACAGGTTTCATCTGTGTTGACGGGACATTGGCTGTGTGATGTTTGGATTCTCATTTAGAAAAGGGAATGAGACATGCCATCTATGGTACCGAATTCCGTATACACTAACGGATATACAAAATGAAGTATATTTGACCTTTGACCTCACTTTGCACACCTAAGATGGCGTCTAAGCAAAAAGTGATTATTTTATGAAATGATTCTTGTAACATGGTCTTTGCGTGTGCAAAATATGGGAAAGATAGGACATGTATTCACCAAGATACAGGATGAAACATTTATGACCTTTGACCCTATACCCAAGATGGTGTCCGATCAAGTAGTTGTTATATTATGAAATAATGTACGTGACATGTACTAAACATGTGCAAAATATGGGACTGATAGCCATTGTTGTTGTTCATCTATTGCACAGAAAGTAGTAGAAAGAAAGAAAAATAAAGAAAAAATTTTGTTATTTTATAGAAATTTGAAGGAGAAGCATAAAAAAATCAGGAAAAGATAAAGTAAGGAAAGGGAGATTAAGATTAACTAAAGAAAAAGAAGAAAAAAAGTGTTTAAAAAATAAAAAAAAAAATTGGCAGGGGTGAGCCTCGAACCAGGGACCTTAGGATTACGAGTCGGATGCGCTACGCAATGACCTATTTCATTCTCCATAGGCCCTGTGTATTAAGCAAAATGACGCTGCATCGAAGCCTCGTGTCATTTTCAACCAAGTTTTTCGACATGATACCGACGTCGTATGAAAAAATGGAGGGCACATTTAAGATAGCCCAAAGTGTCAGCTACAACATACTAAAATCTGGGAGAAATTCACCGAAGCATAAGTGAGCCAGTGCTCGAAAAAGATAGTCATGTCAATTTTCATTTCCAGAAAAACTGCACTTCCATAGAGATAACACGTAAACTGGTCAAATTTGACAAGATTACTTTCAATCCATTTTTACGAGGCGATGCCGTCATCTAATCAAAATGTTGTTATTATAATAATGAAAGAGCATTTAGTACGCTACAACATACTGAAATTTGGGTACAAATTGGCAAAGTATAAGTGAGATACGCTCGAGTGAACTTGAAATTTGATGACGTAATTTTGAAAATTTACTTCTTTTATTTTATTAAGAGATTTGATATCTTTTAATCACTTTTCCAGCATCGCCAACCCATGAAATGATATTTACAACTCATCAGCTTTCAGAATATGTAACGAAAAGGGGGGGTCACCGTCCATTCTGACGAGTAAAATCGGATTTAAAATTGGCGGTTTTTTGGCATAGTTGCACTGTATATCGCCATTGACGCGCGCGCGGAATTTCAACTTTGACGGGCCCGTATGACGTCATATTGAGTCGGATTGACTTGAAACTTGGTAGAAATATTCCTTGACATTTCAGGCATCCGATAAGTGTGAAAAAATGGGAAATTTCTATTGCATAAGAGCTGTGCGTGGGTATATGTGCGCGCACGTACGCGTCCGTCCAATTTTTTCAATTTTTCAAAAAATGCTCCAAATTGTCTGAAACGTATGCAAAAAAAATTTGAGCTCGATTTGAACATACAAATATTTCAACGCGCGCGTACGCGCACGTTTTAAGGATAAATATGAATTTTGAGAATATGAGTAGAATGCGCTTGACTTGAAATATATGTGACGTAAGTTTCATTGAATAATTCCATTCCATTAATGAGATATGAATGAGAATGTGTTTTCATATAATGACGTCATAGTGACGTCACGGTCGACTGATCACAATGATTTTACTTGCGCTGTCGTCTTTGGGACATGATACATACATGGTATAATTTTGACATTGATAGGAAGAGGACTTTCTGAGCTAACCTCTGCACAACTTTTGAGGAGAAAAAAGAAAAAGAAGAAGAACTAGAGATTGTAATTTGTCATCACTGACAAATTAAGGTGATCCGATTTTTTTTTATCAATGTTTCGAGTCCTGATCGCAATAGGCATGACCATACAAGTTTCATCTGTGTTTAGAGACATTGGCCGTGTGATGTTTGCATTCTCATTTAGCAAAGGGAGTCGTATCTGCCATCATTGGTACCAAATTCTGTATACACTGAATAACGAAGATACAGCAATGAATACATAGGACTTTGACCCACCTTTACACTCCCAAGATGGCATCTGAGGAAAAAGTGGTTATTTTGTGAAATGATTCTTGCGACATCGTCTATATACGTGTGCAAAATATGGCAAAGATAGGACAGGTATTCACCAAGATACAAAATGCAACATTTATGACCTTTGACCCTTATTTACATACCCAAGATATTGTCCAATCAAGTAATTGTTATTTCATGAAATAATGTACGTGACATGAACTAAACATGTGCAAAATATGGGGGTGATAGGGCGTGTTTTTCTCGAGTTATTACAAAGAAAGTTGCAGAAAGAAAGAACTATCTAAATACATCGAAGATAAGATTTATTTTTTATCAAGATTTTTAATGTGATTCTGACATCGTATGAATAAACGAAGGGCATATAACGATAGTGCAAAATCTCAGTTACAACATATTAAAATCTGGGAGAAATTCACCGAAGGGTAAGTGAGCTAGTGCTCGATAAAGACGATCATGTCAATTTTCACATAAAAAAAAATTCCGTCCCATAGAGATAACACGTCATAACGAAGATACAGAAAGAAGTACATATGACATTTGACCCCAATTTGCACAGACAAGATGGCATCTGAGCAAAAAGTGGTTATTTTGTGATATGATCCTTGTAACATCGTTTTTATGTGTGCAAAATATGGGAAAGATAGGACATATATTCACCAAGATACAGGATGAAACATGTATGACCTTTGACCCTAATTTACATACCCAAGATGGTGTCTGATCAGGTAGTTGTTATTTCATGAAATAATGTACGTGACATGAACTAAACATGTGCAAAATATGGGATCAATAGCCAATGTTGTTGTTCATCTATCGCACAGAAAGAAGTAGAAAGAAAGAAAAAGAAAGAAAAAAATATGTTATTTTATAGAAATTTGAAGGAGAAACATAAATAAATCAGAAAAAGATAAAGTTATGAAGGGAGGTTAAGACTAACTAAAGAAAAAGAAGAAAAAAGTGTTTAAAAAATTATAAAAAAAATATTGGCAGGGGTGAGGCTCGAACCAGGGACCTTAGGATTACGAGTCGGATGCGCTATGCAATGACCTATTTCATGCTCCATAGGCCCTGTGTATTAAGCAAAATGACGCTGCATCGAAGTCACGTGCCATTTTTCAACCAAGTTTATCGACGTGATGCCGACATCGTATGAAAAAATGGAGGGCACACTTACGATAGCCCAAAGTCTCAGCTACAACATACTAAAATCTGGGAGAAATTCACCGAAGCATAAGTGAGCTAGTGCTCGAAAAAGAGAGTCATGTCAATTTTCACTGCCAGAAAAACTGCTCTCCCATAGAGATAACACGTAAACTGGTCAAATTTGACAATATTACATTCAATCCATTTTTACGAGGTGATGCCGTCCTGCAATCAAAATGTTGTAATTATATTAATGAAAGATCATTTAATAAGCTACAACATACTGAAATTTGGGTGTAAATTGTCAAAGCATAAGTGAGATACGCTCGAGTGAACTTGAAATTTGATGACGTCATTTTGAAAATTTACTTTTTTTACTTTATTAAGAAATTTGATATCTTTTAATCATTTTGCCAGCATCGCCAACCCATGAAATGACATGTACAACTCATCAGCTTTCAGAATATGTGAAGAAAGTGGGAGGTTACCGTCCATCCTGACGAGTAAAATCGAATTTAAAATTGGCGTTTTTTTTGGCATCGTTGCACTGTATATCGCCATTGACGCGCGCGCGGAATTTCAACTTTGACGGGCCCGTATGACATCATATTGAGTCGGATTGACTTGAAACTTGGTAGAAATATTCCTTGACACTTTAGGCATCCGATGAATGTAAAAAAACGGGAAATTTCTATTGCAAATGAGCTGTGTGTGCGAATATGTGCGCGCGCGTACGCGTCCGTCCAATTTTTTCAATTTTTCAAAAAATGCTCCAAATGCTCTAAAACGTGTGCAAAAAAAATTTGAGCTCGATTTGAGCATACAAATATTTCAACGCGCGCGTACGCGCACGTTTGAAGAGAAAATATGAATTTTGATAATATGAGTAAAATGCGCATAACTTGAAATGTATGTGACGTAAATTTCATTGCAAAATTCTATTCTATTAATGAGATATGAATGAAAATGTGTTTTCATATAATGACGTCATAGTGACGTCACGGTCGACTGATCACTATGATTTTACTTGATCTGCCGTCTTTGGGACATGATACATATATGGTATAAGTTTGACATTGAAAGGCAATGCACTTTCTGAGCTAACCGCTGCACAAATTTTGGTTAGAAATAAAGAAGAATAAAAAGAAGAACAAAGAATCAGTACAGATACAGAAGGTGATCCGAGAGGATACTCGGATCACCTAAAAACTAGAGATTGTAATTTGTCATCACTGACAAATTAAGGTGATCCGAATTTTTTTTTTTATCATGGATTCGAGTCCTGATCGAAATAGGCATGACCATGCAGGTTTCACCTGTGTTCAGAGACATTGGCCGTGTGATGTTTGGATTCTCATTTAGAAAAGGGAGTCATATCTGCCATCTTTGGTACCAAATCTGTATACACTATAATGAAAATACAGCAACAAGTACATATGACCTTTGACCCACATTTACACTCCAAAGATGGCATCTGAGGAAAAAGTAGTTATTTTGTGAAATAATTCTTGTGACATCGTCTATACGTGTGCAAAATATGGGAAAGATAGGACATGTATTCACCAAGATACAGGATGAAACATTTATGACCTTTGACCCTAATTTACATACCCAAGATGGTGTCTGATCAAGTAGTTGTTATTTCATGAAATAATGTACGTGACACGAACTAAACATGTGCAAAATATGGGGTTGATAGCCATTGCTGTTGTTGATCTATTGCACAGAAAGTAGACTTAAGAAAGAAAAATAAAGAAAAAATGAAGTTATTTTATAGCATAAAAGCATTAAAAAAAAATCAGAAAAAGATAAAGTAAGGAAGGGAGAATAAGACTAACTAAAGAAAAAGAAGAAAAAAAGTGTTTAAAAAAAGTGAAAAAAAATATTGGCAGGGGTGAGCCTCGAACCGGGGACCTTAGGATTACGAGTCGGATGCGCTATGCACTGACCTATTTCATCCTCCATAGGCCCTGTGTATTAAGCAAAATGACGCTGCATCGAAGCCAAGTGCAAATTTTAGCCAAGTTTTTCGACGTGATGCCGACGTCGTATGAAAAAATGGAGGGCACACTTACGATAGCCCAAAGTCTTAGCTACAACATATTAAAATTTGGGAGAAATTCACCGAAGCATAAGTGAGCTAGTGGTCGAAAAAGATAGTCGTGTCAATTTTCATTTCCAGAAAAACTGCACTCCCATAGACATAACACGTAAACTGGTCAAATTTGACAAGATTACTTTCAATCCATTTTCAAGAGGTGATGCCGTCATCCAATCAAAATGTTGTTATTATATTAATGAAAGACCATTTAATAAGCTACCACATACTGAAATCTGAATGAAAATTGGCGAAGGATTAGTGGGATACGTTCGAGTGAACTTGAAATTTGATGACGTCATTTTGAAAATTTACTTTTTTTATTTTATCAAGAAATTTGATATCTTTACATCATTTTGCCAGCATCGCCAACCCATAAAATGACATGTACAACTCATCAGCTTTCAAAATATGTAAAGAAAATGGGGGGTCATCGTCCATCCTGACGAGTAAAATCGGATTTAAATTTGGCGTTTTTTTGGCATAGTTGCACTGTATATCGCCATTGACGCGCGCGCGGAATTTCAACTTTGACGGGCCCGTATGACGTCATATTGAATCGGATTGACTTGAAACTTGGCAGAAATATTCCTTGACATTTCAGGCATCCGATAAGTCTGAAAAACGGGAAATTTCTATGACATATGAGCTGTGCGGGCGCATATGCGCGCGCGCGTACGCGTCCGTCCAATTTTTTCAATTTTTCAAAAAATGCTCTAAATGGTCTGAAACGTGTGCAAAAAAATTTTGAGCTCGATTGGAGTATGCAAATATTTCAACGCGCACGTACGCGCACGTTTTTAGAGAAAATATGAATTTTGAGAATATGAGTAGACTGCGCATAACCTGAAATATATGTGACGCAAATTTCATTGAAATATTCCATTCCATTAATTAGATATGATTGAGAATGTGTTTTCATATAATGACGTCATAGTGACGTCACGGTCGACTGATCACAATGATGCATTAGATTTGTTGTCTTTAGGACATGATGCATACATGGTATAATTTTGAAATTGATAGGCAGAGGACTTTCTGAGCTAACCTCTGCACAACTTTTGGGGAGAAATAAAGAAACAAACAAAGAAGAAGAATAAAGAATCCGTACAGATACAGAAGGTGATCCGAGAGGATACTCGGATCACCTAACTAGAGATTGTAATTTGTCCTCACTGACAAATTAAGGTGATCCGATTTTTTTTTTTTTAATCAATGATTCGAGTCCTGATCGCAATATGCATGACAATACAAGTTTCATCTGTGTTTAGAGACATTGGCCGTGTGCTGTTTGGATTCTCATTTAGAAAAGGGAGTCATATCTGTCATCTTTGGTACCAAATTCTGTATTCACTGAATAACGATTTCTGCAACGAATACATATGACCTTTGACCGACCTTTACACTCCCAAGATGGCATCTGAGGAAAAAGTGGTTATTTTGTGAAATGATTCTTGCGACATCGTCTATATACGTGTGCAAAATATGGCAAAGATAGGACAGGTGTTCACCAAGATACAAAATGCAACATTCTTGACCTTTGACACTTATTTACATACCCAAGATGTTGTTAGTTGTTATCTCATGAAATAATATACGTGAATTGAACTAAACATGTGCAAAATATGGAGGTGATAGGGCGTGTTTTTCTTGAGTTATTGCAAAGAAAGTTGCAGAAAGAAAGAAATATCTGAATACATCGAAGATAAGCTTTAAGTTCAACCAAGATTTTTAACATGATTCCGACATCGCATGAAAAAAACGAATGGCACATAACGATAGCGCAAAGTCTCAGCTACGACATATTAAAATCTGGGAGAAATTCACGGAAGGGTAAGTGAGCTAGTGCTCGATAAAGACAATCATGTCAATTTTCACATTTAAAAAAATTCCCTCCCATAGAGATAACACGTCATAACAAAGATAGAGAAAGAAGTACATATGACATTTGACCCCAATTTGCACAGACAAGATGGCATCTGAGCAAAAAGTGGTTATTTTGTGAAATGATTCTTGTAACATGGTCTTTACGTGTGCAAAATATGGGAAAGATAAGACATGTATTCACCAAGATACAGGATGAAACATCTATGACCTTTGACCCTAATTTACATACCCAACATGGCGTCTGATCAAGTAGTTGTTATTTTATGAAATAATGTAGGTGACATGAACTAAACATGTGCAAAATATGGGGGTGATAGGGGCTGTTTCTTTTGAGTTATTGCAAAGAAACTTGCAGAAAGAAAGGAGTATCTCAATACATCGAAGATAAACTTTAATTTCAAGTAAGTTTTTTGACGTGATCGCAACATCGTATGAAGATACAAAGGGCACACTTACGATAGCCCTAAGTGTCAGCTACAACATATTAAAATCTGGGAGAAATTCATCGAAGCGTAAGTAAGCTAGTGCTCGATAAAGACAGTCATGTCAATTTTCATTTCCAGAAAAACTGCACTCCCATAGAGATTACACGTAAACTGGTCAAATTTGACAAGGTTACTTTCAATCCATTTTTATGAGGTGATGACGTCATCCAATCAAAATGTTGTTATTATAAATATGAAAGTACATTTAATAAGCTACAACATACTGAAAACTGGGTGAAAATTGGCAAAGGATAAGTGAGATACGCTCGAGTGAACTTGAAATTTGATGACGTCATTTTGAAAATTTACATTTTTTACTTTATTAAGAAATTTGATGTCTTTTAATCATTTTGCCAGCATCGCAAACCCATGAATTGACATGTTCAACTCATCAGCTTTCAAAATATGTAAAGAAAATGGGGGGTCACCGTCCATCCTGACGAGTAAAATCGGATTTAAAATTGCCAGTTTTTTGGCATAGTTACACTGTATATCGCCATTGACGCGCGCGCGGAATTTCAAATTTTACGGGCCCGTATGACGTCATATTGAGTCGGATTGACTTGAAACTTGGTATAAATATTTCTTGACATTTCAGACATCCGATCAAAGTGAAAAAACTTGAAATTTCAATTAAAAATGAGCTGTGCGTGCGTATATGCGCGCGCGCGTACGCGTCCGTCCAATTTTTTCAATTTTTCAAAAAATGCTCCAAATTGTCTGAAACGTGTGCAAAAAAATTTTGAGCTCGATTGGAGCATACAAATATTTCAACGCGCGCGTACGCGCACGTTTTAAGACAATATATGAATTTTGAGAACATGGGTAAAATGCGCATAACTTGAAATATATGTGACGTAAATTTCATTGAAAAGTTCTATTCCATTAATGAGATATGATTGAGAATGTGTTTTCATATAATGACGTCACAGTGACGTCACGGTCGATTGATCACAATGATACATTAGATTTGTCGTCTTTGGGACATGATGCATACATGGTATAATTTTGAAATTGATAGGCAGCGGACTTTCTGAGCTAACCTCTGCACAACTTTTGGGGAGAAATAAAGAAATAAAGAAGAAGAAAGAATCCGTACAGATACAGAAGGTGATCCGAAGGATACTCGGATCACCTAACAAAGAATCAGTACAGATACAGAAGGTGATCCGAGAGGATACTCGGATCACCTAATAAAGAATCAGTACAGATACAGAAGGTGATCCGAGAGGATACTCGGATCACCTAAAAAGAAGAAGAAGAAAGAATCCGTACAAAAACAGAAGGTGATCCGAGAGGATACTCGGATCACCTAATAAGAAATAACCATTCCAGTATGTATCTTAGTGTGCACAGTAAGACAGATCAAATCAAATAGGAAAACATCTGAGCACTAAGCCTGAGGTCTGAATTTGCACTCAACTTCTTCCAATGGCTAACGGATGTTTAATTTTTGAATTTCACTGACCTCCAAATTTCACAAAGAAAACCTTCTTAGCATGATGGTTAATATGACATTTGACTGATATTGGAGATGTTTGCGAATCGGATCTACTACCTTTAATATTATTAAATCTAAAATGATTATTTGAAAGTTCGGAAATGCTGGAAATATCCTACCACAAGGAGGCAAAATATAAATGGTTCACATTTACAATTCATTTTGTTTAAAAAATTTTCTTATTAGGTGATCCGAGTATCCTCTCGGATCACCTTCTGTATCTGTACGGATTCTTTGTGTGTTCTTCTTATTTCTGGACAAAAGTTGTGTATCTACTTACTCAAAAAGTTCTCAGAGTATCAATTTCAAACTCATACCATATATGTATCATGTCCCAAAGACGACAAATCTAATGTATCATTGTGATCAGTCGACCGTGACGTCACTATGACGTCATTATATGAAAACACATTCTCATTCATATCCCATTAATGGAATGGAATTTTTCAATGAAATTTACGTCACATATATTTCAAGTTATGCGCATTCTACTCATATTCTCAAAATTCATATTTTCTTTTAAAACGTGCGCGTACGCGCGCGTTGAAATATTTGTATGCTCAAATCGAGCTCAAATTTTTTTTGCACACGTTTCAGACCATTTGGAGCATTTTTTGAAAAATTGAAAAAATTGGACGGACGCGTACGCGCGCGCGCATATACGCACGTACAGCTCATATGCAATAGAAATTTCCACTTTTTTTACGCAGATCGGATGCCTGAAATGTCAAAGAATATTTCTACCAAGTTTCAAGTCAATCCGACTCTAAATGACGTCATACTGGCCCGTCAAATTTGAAATTCCGCGCGCGCGTCAATGGCGATATACAGTGCAACAATGCCAAAAAACCGCCAATTTTAAATCCGAATTTACTCGCCAGGATGGACGGTGACCCCCCATTTTCTTGACATATTTTGAAAACTGATGAGTTGAACATGTCATTTCATGGGTTGGCAATGCTGAAAAAATGATGAAAAGATATCAAATTTCTTAATAAATCAAAAAAAGTAAATTTTCAAAATGACGTCATCAAATTTCAAGTTTACTCGAGCGTATCTCACTCATCCTTAGTCAATTTTCACCCAGATTTCAGTATGCTGTAGCTGATTTAATGCTCTATCAGTTATGTAATAAAACAGTTTTGATTGAATGACAGCATGACCTCGTAAAAATGGATTGAAAGTAACCTTGTCGCATTTGACCACTTTACGTGTTATCTCTATGGGAGTGCAGTTTTTCTGGAAATAAAAATTGACATGACTATCTCTATCGAGCACTAGCTCACTTATGCTTCGGTGAATTTCTCCCAGATTTTAATATGTTGTAGCTGAGACTTTGGGCTATCGTGAATGTACCCTTCGTTTTTTCATACCATGTCGGGATCACGTCAAAAAACGTGGTTGAAATGAAAGCTTATCTTCGATGATATGTAAATTAGGGTCAAAGGTCGTAAATGTATCATCTTGTATCTTGGTGAATACATGTCCTATCTTTTCCATATTTTGCACACGTAACGACCATGTTACAAGGATCATTTCACAAAATAACCACTTTTTGCTCAGATGCAATCTTGGCTGTGCAAAGTGGGGTCAAAGGTCATATGTACTTCTTTCTTTGTCTTCGTTATGACGTGTTATCTCTATGGGAGGGAATTTTTGTAGATGTGAAAATTGACATGATTGTCTTTATCGAGCAGTAGCTCACTTATGCTTCGGTGAATTTCTCCCAGATTTTAATATGTTGTAGCTGAGACTTTGGGCTATCGAAAGAGTGCCCCCCATTTTTCATACGATGTCGGGATCACGTCCAAAAACTTGGTTGAAATTAAAGCTGATCTTCGATGTATTGAGATATTTCTTTCTTTCTGCAACTTTCTTTACAATAACTCAAGAAAAACAGGCCTTATCACCCCCATATTTTGCACATGTTTAGTTCATGTCACGTACATTATTTCATACAATTACAACTACTTGATCAGACGTCATCTTGGGTATGTAAATTAGGGTCAAAGGTCATAAATGTATCATCCTGTATCTTGGTAAATACATGTCCTATCTTTCCCATATTTTGCACACGTAAAGACCATGTTACAAGGATCATTTCACAAAATAACCACTTTTTGCTCAAATGCCATCTTGTCTGTGCAAAGTGGGGTCAAAGGTCAAATATACTTCATTCTGTATCTTCGTTAGTGTATAAGGAATTGTGTACCATAGATGGCAGGTCTGACTCCCTTTTCTAAATGAGAATCCAAACATCACACGGCCAATGTCCACTAAACACAGATGAAACCGGTATGGTCATGCCTATTGGGATCAGGAGACTCAAATCGTTGATTTACGAACAGATCGGATCACCTAATTTGTCAGTCTTGACAAATTCCGAGTCTAGTTTATTTTCGTTTTTGACAAACTCGCATACCAACGGCTGATATACTGTATAGTAAAGTGAATGTTTCATCTTCCAAACAGCATCCAATGGGATGGAAAACTCCAACTGAAAGGTGGACACCGTGACCATACTCGCTAAAGAAAACGCGTAATAGGGGTCGTTTTTTCTCACGGATTAGATGGAAAGTGTGATGTACGAGCGTATATAATCAAAGGGTATCAAAAAGGCCGAAATTTGGGAAAATGGTATATTGTTCAATCATGATGAAGTACTTCTTTAGGGTGCAGGAAACATTTAAGGAATACTTGTTTTTAAGGCCCGAAAAAATCATATGATCATTACTCGTTTAGGGGCCATTTTGAAAGTCCATGTATGAGCATGGTGTCCACCTTTTAATTGTCGCTACCCCTCCCGGGACAGTATCAAAGGACCGTTTTGTTAATTAACGCAATCCCCCCTTCCTTTAAAAATCCTGGCTTCAGGCCTGCTAACGCGGGTATACAATAGAAAAAATAAAAGTTAAAACAACACCCGGAAAATCACTATTCTCAATTTTGCGGCGCGCTATGCGCGCAGAGTCTCGGTTAACACAATTAAACTTTGCAACTTCCTGGCAAAATGAGTTTTTACTATTTCCTAGATGAAATACCGTAACGCGATTGCATGCAACAGACGAAAATACAAATTTCCTCGAGACTTTAAAACGTCATTAAACAGTCAAAATTCACAATTTGCGGCGCGCTTCGCGCGCAAATTCTTATACAACTTTTGCAGTTCGGTCGTCCAAAGAATATATATATATATATATATATATATATATAATTGTGTGTGTGTGTGTGTGTGTGTGTGTGTGTGTGTGTGTGTGTGTGTGTGTGTGTGTGTCATCATTGGTATTGGTACCGAAGGTCCGTTTTTTAGTGACCGCACCCCCCTTGAAAAATCCTGGCTACGGGCCTGCTATTAGAATTGTAAGATTTGGTAAGCAAAAAATGACAAGAATTCCATGTTTTGTAAGCTGAAATACAAACATTTTCGGCTCGCTCGCCAAAATCTATCAAAATTCATTACATTTAAATCACCCTCAAAAGATCCCTTTTAAGTGCTTGAAAAATCATCATGTGGACTTTGTTAAAAGTCCCTACCGGGATGGTGTTGGGGTTGAACACTTTTTCAGAAATTAGGGGCGCAATTTTCGTGCTTGCCCCGGGCGCCGTTTTCCCTAGATACGCCACTGTCTGTAACCAATTACAGCAACAAATCCAACAATCAGCTTTTTCGAACCGTTGTGAAAGTTTCCCTTAAAGATGGCGTTGTTCAAAACGGGAGTGTATCGTGCTTTGACAATGCTTTATCCATTGCATGAGGTACGAAGGGGTCGCCCGTATACCTCGGGGTTGATTAGCTACTACACGTAACTCACTATAAGAAAATGTAGTACACCAAAGAAAAAAAAAAAATGTAAAAAAATAAACACAACGTTTGCTCCACCACTTCCCCCGAGATGCACATAATCTAAATTCAGGTGTTGCTAACCGCCTTGTCAATATGGGTGAGAGAAAGATAGCATATACTAGTAGGCCTACATACGATTCCATTTTCCTGAATTCATTAAAGTTGAAATTTTCACATCTACCGGTATTTTATCATTCTTTGGTCTCTTGCCTCTGATCACGATCAGCAAAAGCGATCTTTAGATCTGCAACGCAAACGTTATAAAGACGTAATAATAATAGGCAAAAAAAAAAAATGTGTTTTGCACACGCACGAGACAGCTGTTTCCTACAAGGGAGGCTTTCACATCGCGGATTTGAAGCTCGCTATTGTGATCTACTCCTTGTGTGCCGCAATAATTTCCTGTCCATATAAGGATGTGTGAAAGTTATGCACTTCGCCGATAGGTACAAAACCCAGACTTCGCTACCTATAAGATAAATTTGAATTATGACAAATTTCAATATACACGATGACAATATGCGCTGATTTATCAATAATAAAATCAGTAGAATGATATTGCTAATTTAGGTAATTTTTCTTTTCTTTTCTTCGCCAAACATCAACAGGCAAAGGAGGATCCAATGATTGCTAACCATACGACAGTACTCGGTTAGTTGCTTCTGTAGTTCTCAACTATATTGGAGGAACAAAAGAAAATAGCTTAACAACACGACAACAGTAACTATCAAACCTATATTTCACTACTGCGCACTATAAGTGAAAATTGTGAAAACGAATTCCATATGTGTGTTAACGAAATTACAGCCATAGATACTTTTTTCAGCTTGCCTCATAAATCCATTTTATCTGTTGAAATACAATATGAGGCCAGTTGTTACGTATATTTAATATTTAGATCTGTAAACTATCACTACAAAGATAACCTGTATAGATTTATTTCAATTTTCAAAGTCAATCATCATGCTTGCAAAGCCAGTACAATGTCACAAACTTTATAATAAACCTTAAATGGAGCAATATTATCATCTATACCTTCATACAAGAGGTTATATACAACGTGGATATCACAATGTCGATGCATGTGATCATGATACATTCTGACTTGAATTAGGCTATCATGAGACATTATTTTATAGGAACCAATCCGATGTTTACGGCTCTAACATGATGGTAAAATAATGCAATAAAAGTTCATGTTCAAGTTTCATAAAGGTCAGACAGAGAATGGGGCCTGATGCTATCATGGCACTCTACAGTTTCACAAAAGAGTGAATTGGCCACAATCGTCATCTTGAAAATGTACATGTATAACACACAAATAACTGAATTCCGCCCTCTCTTGTTCTTGAATGAAACTTCAAGGGGCATTCTAGACAAGTTTCATAATTTCACATCATGTAGTATATATGAATCGACAGCTCCATAAATGGTTTAGACTTGTGGAACTTATTGTGGCCCTTGAGCACAGAAACTAATACTAGTAATTTGTTAATCTTAAACAAATTACACTGAACAGTGTTGATGACATAGGAGCCTCATATATTTTCAGAAATGTAGCAGTGTAATTCCATTACAATACCGCTTGCTTGACAAGTTCACATGTGTAGAATCTATGCACACCTTCTTCTTTTGTTCTGCTTCCTTAAGCCCCAACTCATGTATTCTAATGGTGAGGTTGCATGTCATCATCCTTGTTCATTGCAATTTGTTATAAATTTTGAAAACATTATTGTTTCTCATCCTAGTCACTATAAATTTTGAAACTCTGTACTCAGTATGACTTATTTGTAGCTGTTCAAATGTTAAAGTCTGAAAATCTTTTTAAAACAAGTGCGATTTAATCTATGAAAATCACTGTATTATTCCCATATAAAGGGAGAACATGCTAATAACGTGAGGCGTTATTCCTTATTCTCAGAGCCTTTCGTTTCTATTGTTCAAGTTCCCTTCCAAAGATTATCTACAAATACATTAGAGACGACCAAAGTTCCAGCTTTAACAGATAAGCTTGTCGGTAACACATTATTTTGTTGACATTCCTCGCAACTTTTGTTTTTTCAGTAGTATCTAATAACTTAAGGCACTCTGCAATATTTCTAGAGCTCTGTGTGGAATCAGTGTTTACTCTTCGAATTTACCTCCGCCCGTACATTTGAAACCTACACGGCCGGCGGAGGTAAAATCATGCTTTTGGTTCCGTAAATTGGTCTATCTGTTTGTCTGCCGCAGGTGTATCTGTTTGTTTACAATTACTTTGAGGGGTGTGTTCATGATGAGGTAAGAAATAGACCATATAAGATTTGGGGGTTATAAGGTCAAAGGTCAAATGTCATAATTGTCATAAAGAACGTAAATTAAGCTCAAATCTCTCAATAACTAAAAAAAAAAAGTTAATCCGATTTTCACGAAACTCCCAGACTGCGTTCATAGATTATAATAAAGTAGATCTAAAAAAAAAAAAAAAAATGAGTCATAAGGTCAAAGGTCAAAGGGGCTCATAAAGGACAAAAATTAAGTTTACTCTCCCAATACACTTTCCCTATCCCAGGGCTCCACACTAACTTTTATTTTTGGTGGCCCAAAGGAAACATCCGACCGTTTTTGGTGGCCCGATCAGGCCACCAAATTCTTCATTTCTTGTGGCCCGACGTGCGTTTCTGGTGGCCCCGGGCCACCGGGCCACCGTTAGTGTCGAACCCTGCCTATCCTATAGTTGTTTATATATATATATATATATATATATATATATATATATATATATATATATATATAAATAGATATATAGATATATATATATATTATTGCGTTCCGTCAGTTACCCTTCTTTGGGGCCTATTCTCAAATCAAGGAAAGAAAGAGAAACGACACCAAAGACGGCAACAAAAGATGATGAAATAACTAATGAAAGCAACGAAATGTCACACACTATAATTATTAGTGCACTTTCAAAGGATTAGTACAGAACAATATGGCTGCGAGACTAGTACATCAATTATTATGGACTGATCCTGAGAGGCATTTGTCCTAGAGAGGGAGAATTATAGCGAATAGAGCATGCAATAAATAAGTAAATAAATAAATAAATAGATAAATAAATAAATAAATAAATAAATAAATAATCAAATAAATAAATAGATGAATTAATTAATTAATTAATTAATTATTTAATTAATTAATTAATAAAAAAGTAAATAAATAAATAAATAAATAAAGGGTGAAACGAAATGAGAACGGAAATTAATTGTCCTGTTGCAATATTAAACCTTGATATAGCGCAAAACGAGATACCATTATTTATACACCAATTCAGAAGAAGAAGAAGAAGTAAAAGAGAGAGAGAGAGAAGGGGGGGGGGAGAAAACAGAACCGATGTACAGCGAGGAAACAAACAAACCTTGGGTATAAGAAAAACGCATGTTTTGTCAAAGAGCTAAATGCATTCATGTGCCATATGGTCCGTGTCGAGACATTGCAACGATATGAAAGAACAACAACAAACAAGCAATCCAGTCCAGATAAAGGCGTGTAAAGGCTCAGTATCAGACCACTCTTTAAAGGAAACCCCAAACCCAAAGAGCAATGTGGACTGAGTAAAAGCAGCAACATTAGTAGAACATTATCAGTGAAAAATTGAGGAAAATCGGACAATCGATGCAAAAGTAATACATTTTTAAAGTTTTGATGTTGGAACCGCTGAATGAGGAAACTACTAGAGATCGTGGCGTCAATGTAAAGAAAATATAAAGGGAATTCCACAAAAATCAAATTTTCATAAAATTAAATTACATGCCTTCCATCAACTTGATACTGACATTTATGTTGAGGGTAGCAATAATCATTCCCCCCTGCTTTCTGAAAGCGGTTAGTCAAGTGCTATGTCATTATGCTAGAAAAGTGATTTGTGTTTATGTGTGTGTGTGTGTTTGTGTGTGTGTGTGTGTGTGTGTGTGTGTGTGTGTGTGTGTAATTTTCTTTATATTGTCTTCATTGTTGTCCACACATTACGTCATAACCCTATACGGCAGTTACACGTTAATAGATATGTCGTATCTAAATTTTGATTTTTGATATAAGAAGATACCATTGGAGAGCAACTTCCCCGAAGGATCACTGTCACGTTTGCTGTCCGATGGACAAATTGACCAATGGGAGACCAATTAAGTTGAGTTATAACATTAAGCATGACATAATAGTAGGGCCTAAGATATGGGAAGACCGACCGGTGACATTAGCGGGAGTTTTGCAGATTCCGTAATTCCGTAAATCCGTTTTCACAATATTTGGGGGGAAGGGGGGGGGGGGGGGGGGGCAAACGTGGATTGGGTATAGGGATCGGAGAAACGGGGTAGGGGGAGTGAGGGAAGGGGTTTTCCCACAGGTATACCCCTCCCATGAGGGAACTGCATCATTTTGAAGAACTGAAAGGAAAATTATATCGTAAGCAAGAAGAAGAAGGGGAAAGAAATGAGAGGAAAGAAGTATATTGTACTGACTGCTGATCATCTCAGCAAGCCTACCTTTAAAATGCTGCGCTATTATGTTACCTCCGTATAATCTTCTTCATAACATGGACCCAGTATATTTGAATATTCACAGACCACAGACCCGTTCCATGCCACTAGGTTCATCAAAATTTGTAAATGTATAGGAACCTTCATTCTATTTTACCATTCAGTCGTGCAACAGAAGTAGCTTGTGTGCTGGTATTATGACATCCAGGGACCATTGCGTAGGATCGGGGTATATAAGGATAAGGGGCATTACTTTTGTTTGATAGATACTTTATTTTCTGCAAATCAATATATACATAAATTACATAATCATGAACATGGGAAACATACAAAGTATATTTGAAACAGAATCGTTTGACTTGCATAAACAACGATATAAAAGGAAATTAATGATATAATATTACTTTCAGCAGAGGTTGATAGGAACTTTGCCATTACGCCACCACATGGTCGAACTGTGAAGGCATGGGCATGACTGCGTTGTGAACTAACCATATCACGGTGGTATGGGTATACACCATCGATTTCTATAGAAAGTGTCTGGATAGCTCATAATATAGGCTAGTACGAGTGACAACCATACAGACATTCTATAATAGGGCTGTACAGTGTTGCACAGTTGCATAGTTGCACAGTCGTTAGATAGTTGTACGGTTTCTTGCGTTCTGATTGGCTAAAACCTGACGTCCATTCCATGGCTGAGTAGTTGTATGGTTGTGTCGAATTCTGTCGTATCCAGCCCGCCATAGCCGCAGCCTTACAACTCGTGCGTGCAGATCCCCTGGTAATATGGTGTCGAGGTGGTTGAATAAAATATTGGCCAATGAGATGTCCAGATACTTTCTATAGAGATCACTGTATAGAATTGCTGCCCCTAGTCTATGTTTTCAAGACCCATTATAATAACTACTTTCATGTATCGTGCCTATGGCCTTTTATGCCTAACAGTATGTACTCATACAGTTTTTGTACATGCATTTTTATCAGATGTGGAAATAAAATGAAATAAAAATGCAATGAAGTGAGATGAATTTCGCTCGTCCAGTGCGTTGCATTCAAGACAAGTATTCACGGAGAATCGCACTGACTAATTAATGGAGGTTTTCATTTGAAAACATTGTTTATTTATTAGTTTGTTTGTTTTTGCCTTGCCCGCAAAACATGAACACTAGGAACCAGAAAATGGTAAACAAAATGATAATCATCAATAGTGAAGAAATCTTGTAATTGTTGTAAAGAAATCTTATGAGCCATCACCTCATCTGAAGCACACTCTTCTCAACACCATATTTCATTGCAACGATGGTGTAACAAACAGAGACTGTTACTCACTGAGGATGGTGGCCTTAAAAAATAAAAATAATTAGGCCCTTTATCGAGATTTAAAAAAAATCAAATATTCACAAGATATTAGTATAAATTTAAAGATATATGTATATTATGTACATATATATATATATATATATATATATATATATATATATATATATATATATATATTGAGATATGAATAAGGAAGGAAAATCGGTGCTTAACATTGACATTATTCCTCTTACAGTTCCTCCTTTACAAAGAAGGATAGACAGATAGATAGATGCATTGATTGATAAAAAGCCAGGTAGACAGTCAGAAAGAGGACTATACCCTAGAATGGTTTGTAATAATGGGTGTACTGTTTTCGTTGATTTTCTGGTTACAGAATACTCTGTTGATGACTATGTGCTCCTCCCCTTTTTGTACGTATAAATTTAATAGTTGTCCCTTCTGCTTTGATGGGGAAGGTTGAGGTTAAAGAACTGAAAATAGAGAAAAGAAGAAGAAGAAGAAGTTGAGAAATAAGTTGGATTTAAAGGGGATTTTCTTTTGATATTACACATTTGTATGTAATAATTATCATAAGTGAACCAGTTTTGATAAAATAAGTATGGTATGCCTATACATGGTGAACGATGAGGGTTTAGAGAAGGTCAGAAAGCCCGGAAATTACATTGTCAAAACTCTATATTTTACATGAAATAGTACAGCATTAACTTTTACGTTTTACTTTCATTTTATGAAGTCAAGTGCATTAGTTTTTAGTCAATACTTACACACCTTAATGGCATACCAACCTTGCCCTCCCCCCCCCCCTCTCTCTCTCTCTCACTCTGTATGTGCATAATGTATCCATGTCTCGGCCGGCGCCACGTTTTTAAAAGAGTGTGTGTGTTGGGAGGTGTGTGTGTGTGTGTGGGGGGGGGGGGGGAGTTTTTATTTCTAGTGTCACTTCCGGGTTTCATCACCTAACAAGCAAAAAAACAAAACAAAACAAAACAAAAAGGCCTCTTTAGCGCAACTCTCTGGTGCCACTTCCGGGGTAAAAAAAAAAAAAAAGCGTGGGCCCCAAGTGGTTACACCCTAATATGTATTACTATGTATTATACAAAAAAAAAAAAAAAAAAAGGCGGGTCCTCCCCACCCCGTATGTATCTATCACTATACGACTCACGACTACACAACTGACAGACTTTGGATCCGAAATAAATAAAAGCCTCAGAATAAACACGCTTGTTTATTTCGGATCCAAAGTCTGTCAGTCGTGTAGTCGTGAGTCGTATAGTGTGCTTTGGACTTTATCAAGAAACAACACGTCCACAGAAATAAGGGTCTGTAAATAATAGCCTAGCAGTCCATGTGCCTTTCTGATGCATGAAAAGCGATGGCATGTGTGTGTCTGCTGGACTTTACCTCCTCGGATAATGTTGCAGCTCCGTGGTTGCGGCTCCGTGGGTGCTGCTCGCGCAGCTGTCGATTCATGTACTAGTACATCAAACGCTCATTCCATCGTTACCATTTCGACGCGGCAGCGTACAAGTCCTCATTCTCAGGAACGTTTGAGTAACAAGAAAAGAGTGACGTCGTTACGGGTCCAACCTGAAGGAAGCTTGAGAGCTCTATCTGGCTTATTTAACTATACAGCAGGTACGTTTTAAGAACTGATGTAGCTAGCTGTCAGATTCCGAAGCCGCTGTCTTTACTTAACATAGAGGTGGCCTATCTCCCGAGGGCCCGGCCTGATCATAATATTATACCGGCGCATCTCGTAATGTCGGTACATTGCAGTGGCGGATCCAGAGGGGGCGCAACCGACGCACGCCCCCTGCATTGACATGTATTTTGCCGATGTCGCTTATTGTACTGTGCTGGTTTCATTTTATATTTGACTGCGTCTTATATAAGCCGGTGAGTAATTTCCAGGCCAATATTATGTCGGCAAGTATTGTGCCGGAGCATTTAAACAACTCTATACTCATTCTCTCTCTACGGAATCTAACACAGAGCCCTCGTTGCGATGTTACCTCATGCATCGTTGCGATAAAAACATACATCGGAAGCAAGGGCGCCGGAAGCGGGGGGGGGCAAACAAAAATGTTGAGGGGGGGGGGGGCAAAACGAGTTCCCCCCCCCCCCCCCAAAGTGCCCCCTGTAACAAATAATTAATCACTTATTTAAAGACCATAATGAACAATAAAGGCTTCTTGTCTAATGTTGTAATTTCATAACTGAAAATTATAATACACTAACAACATACATTATTGCATCTATACATTAATAGTAACTTGTGTAAAGTGTATAGATGGTAGCCTCGTGTCCTCGAGTATGCCCGCTGAAACATACCTTTAGTAAACCTTACATTTTTCATTTTCTTCTTTGCTTTCCAGCAGTATAAGAATATTTTTTATTGTTCGAACGATGCGATCACTTTTAATGAGTACATTTCAGATAAATGGCAAAGTGAAAGTGGCTCGCTCGTTCTGCCCGTACTTTTTAGTAAAATGAAAAGTTTTCATAAGTTATTATCATAGTCCTTCGCATTGATTTCTTTTACCATGTTTAATTCCTCAGAAATTTGATTTCAAATGCTCTGTAAAAGCGACTTTTATATACTCTGTTTTTACAAAAAGTCCCTACCGTGGGAGGGGGTATCACACCCTCCCCCCGCTCGGTCGCTTCGCTTCCTCACCGAGGATCTCACACCAGTTATGTACTCCCATATGTTATGATCATAGTCCTTCCAACTGATTTTTTTCAATTTACTATGTTAATTCCCTAGAAATTTGATTTTAAATGCTCTATAAACGCGACTTTTATACTCTGTTTTTACAAAAAGTCCCTATTACAGTGGGAGGGAGTTTTCCCCCTCCCACACCCTCGCCGAGGATCTCACACCATCACATTATTATGTACTCCCTTTAGCTGGTATCTCACTGAGCGGCGAACGTTTGCGAACGTAGCGAATTTGAGATTCGCCAACTTTTCTGACGAACTTTTGCGAAAAATCAAGGTTCGCTTCTGCCATTAGCGATAGTTAGCGACTTTTAGCGATGTTTAGCGACAATTAGCAACACTTCAGCGAACGTTTGCGAAAGTGTTTGCGAAACACAGATGGCGACTATTAGCGAATGTTAGCAAATGTTAGCGAAAATTTTACAATGTTAGCGACAGTTTTGCGAATATTAGCCAACTGTTTGCAAATCCTTTGCGACAATTTGCGAATGTTCTGGGACCTAGAAAAGTATCAGGCGATTGTGTAGACCCATAAAACGAACGTACAACCTTCCACTGAATTCAAATCTCTTGTGAGTTGTGACAACCGTTCAAAATGGATTTCCAGTGTAATATGGAAATGAATTTCTGCCAAGAAGAGGCTCAACGTGCTGCTATCCTTGAAGAGCTGCTTTGCCAGGCTGCTACTACAGCTATCGTGCAGCATAAGAGAAAGAAGATAAAGAAAAACAAGAAAGAAAGAAGAAAAGAAAGACTGTTTGGGTCAAAGAGTGGTTGTTGCAGAGGACAGACTTTGGTCAATTTTATGAAAAGCGTTTGCAGCAATTACATGATGGAGATGTCAAGAGCTTCAAGAACTTCCATAGAGTGGAACCTTGCCTGTTTCAGGAGCTTTTATATAGGAACCATATGGTTACTTGTTCGCTAGCAGTGGCGAATCAAATAAAAATGTTAGCGACACCGTATTACGACCGTTTGCGAATTCTTACGAGTGTTTTGCGAAATGTTTGCAACTGTTAGCGAAATACAAATTCGCAAAGGTTCGCAAAGAAATTTTGAACATGTTCAAAATTTCTTTGCGACAAGAAAAACTGTTTGCGACGATAAAACCGTTTGCGAACTTTCTTGCAACTGTTAACGAACCTTTTGCAACCCTTTACGAACCCTGGCGAAATCCGAATTCGCTAGTTCGCAAACGTTCGCCCGCTCAGTGAGATACCCCCTAACGAACCCCTGGCGAAATCCCAAATTCGCTACGTTCGCAAACGTTCGCCGCTCAGTGAGATACCCCCTTTACGTAATAATCATAGTCCTTCGCACTGATTATTTTTTACTATGTTTAATTCCTTAAATTTTTTCTTTTAAATGCTCTGTTTTACAAAAGCTCCCTACTGTGTGTGTGTGTGTGGGGGGGGGGGGGGGGATCCCCCTCCCCCCCCCCCCCGCTCGCCCGCTTCGCTCCCGCGCCGAGGATCTCACATCGTCACATAAATGTGCCCCCGTCGAGATTTTGCCCCCCCCCCCCAAAAAAAAAAACAAACAAAAAAACAAAACAAAACAAAAAAAAAAAACCACCCCCCCCAAAAAAAAAAAAAAAAAAAAAAAAAAAAAAAAAAAAAAAGTGTTCCGGCGCGCTTGATCGGAAGATGAGTTTAAAGGGATCGTATAGTTTCGGTTGAGACTTAAGCAGGTTTTCATCATTTTTTGGTGAGATAGTGAGGAACCTCTTGTGAAATATGAAGGAGAATGTAATTCTATGATGATTTCAACGTTTCTTTGATGAAAACTGATTTTGAAATGGCTGAGATATCCAAAACGGAGCGATCGTAATAAAGTGTGGGACCCACATTAAGTTACGATCATTTTGTTTTACTTTTTGTTTTGTTGATGTTACAGCTATTCCAAACCTGATTTTTATCAAATAAACTTTGAATTCCTCTTAAAATGGTATGCGCTGTACTATTAAGTGTTTTCTTGGTATCTCGCAAATAAGTTAAAGCCCAAATTTCATCTCCACCACTGGTACTGTACTATCCCTTTAATAATACTTTAATACAGCGTTTAGTCTGTAGAGTTTTGACTCAGTGAGAATCGTTCTGATTGATTGCGCCGTCTAGATTTGTGTATATTAAAATATGTTTCTCAAAGCATTTGTGAATAATGTTGACATTTGAAAATGTGGGTGTTTTTTTTATAGCAACCATGCTTTTTGTGACAATAATAAGTAGTCTAAACGATCGAACAACATGGAGAACAATATATTTATTAACAAATGATCTCAATATTAATGAATTGACTATGTCTTGTACGTTTTGATCTGTCATGACGATGTCATAAAAGTATATAAAGTGGAGCTATTGCAGTACTGTTTACATCTGATTTTGGTGTGGTGTATTTTGGCGAGGGAGTGTAAAAACGCGAGCTCAAGAGATATAGCTGATCGTACACGCTTGCTGCAGGCAGGATATTTGGTGCGCTCACTGCCCTCTGTAACCACACGACTATAATGCAAAGGTGCACGTGTAGCAAGAGACTTGGCATAAAACAGGGATCATGATATTTATGACAGCGAGTTTGGGAAAATCACTGCCTATAACCATAATATCGCAGGAACTTATAATTAGTGGCTTCCTGTTTACCACTCACATTTAGAACGTGATCGACGCTGTATCATAGGCCTATATCGATGTCCGCAATTATTGTAAAGTTTGTCTCTGCGTAATCTTTGCAATTATTATGACTCACATATACGTCGAGCTTCCGAAGACGGTTGCTATAGTACAGGTGTTTAGTTCAGAGCTAACATTAGTGGCGAAAAAATGTTTTTAATTATCTATCCTTCTTTCCCTATCCACTCAGACGAGTGCCAGGTTGTTATTCCTCTTGCCTGAGTGTTGTTATTGTTTAATCCCCGATTTTCCCAATTTTTCCTTTTTTATTACAGTACTTATTTGACTAGATAAAAAAAATGAAGAGAAATAATGTTTTCCTTGTAAAAATGAATGGATAGAGCATAATGTAATTCTTTCCTCATAGAGACAATAATATATATTATATTCGCTGGTGTTTCAGAACTAATGCTAATGAGCTTGTGGCGAAAGAAACCTTCATTCCAATCTACATAATGAAGTGGAATATTGTGTAGCAAGAGGGTAAATAAAATCAATGTCTTCACGTACTTCCGTTTTTCTCTTCCGATTCTTTAAAGGACAAGTTCACCTTCAGACATGTGGGATGAGTGAATGCAGCAACGTTGGAAGAACACATCAGTGAGAGTTTGAGGAAAATCGGACAATCCGTTCAAAAGTTATGAATTTTTGAAGTTTCTGCTCAGTCACGGCTGGATGAAAAGACTACCATAGCTTGTGATGTCACATGGTGTGTACAACGTTATAAAGAAAGAATAAAGAAAATTCAACATATCATTTCCATTTTTCTCGCATAACAAAAGAACACTCGACTTCTCTCTTTCAGAAGGCAGGGGGAATAATATTACCTTTAACATACGTCAGCAAAAAGTCGAAGAAATTTGCACTTTATTAAAAAAGCAAAGTTTTGTGAAGTTTTCTTTGTATTTTCTTTATATCGTTGTACGCATGTGACATCATACACTGTAGTAGTCTTCTTATCCAGCAGTGACTGCGCAGATACTTTAAAATTTCATAACTTTTGAATGGATTGTCGGATTTTCCCAAACCTTCACTGATGTGTTCTACTAATATTGCTGCATTCTCTCAATCCTTATGTATAGGAATGCAGGTGAACTTGTCCTTTAACAAACAAGTGTCATCGTGGTTTGGTTTTCTCCGTTTCGCTCGGTTTCCTACCCCAGCCCCTCCCCGCCATGTCGCTTTCCACCACTGTCATCGGAAGCTACTGTAAGCCCGAGTGTGTTGATACGCCCTCGTGGTTCGACGAGAAACCTGGACAGAAGCCCAAGGAATGCCCAAGCCGAGATTACGACAAGTTCGCTGCAGAAGTTGATCACCAAGGTAAATACCGGATACTAATAAATGAACTTATAAGGTACTGTTTACCATTGGGAGCAATGATTCTAAAACTTTAATAGTGCTCGAGTTATCACATGATTTTGATGCATAATATTATGTGTACAAAACATATCCTCCCTTTAAAAAAAAAGGATCGTGATAGATCCAAGAAAATAAGAAGATATCACTATTTTTCTCAATAAACCATAATTGTAAATTTAAACGGTTTATTCTACAAACAATGTTATTGTCACTATTGTTCACATTATGTATATTCAACAATACTTGACGCTGAATGTACTGATTAACATTCATACACTTGTTGTGTATACCTAACTCGCATTAGATTTAGAACTGAAGTGAAACCTGTCTTAGCGGCCACCTGCTTATAGCGGCCACTGAAAAATCCCCGCACGAAATTGCTATATCATAGACCCTTTATATAGAGGCCACCTGCCTAACGCGGCCAGCGGCCACTCATTTTGTTTCCTGTGGTGAATATCTACCTGCGTATAGCGGCCACAAAAATTTAGCTGAACCGTTAAATCAGCTGTGAATGCGATGTCTTTTATGTTCATGCGTGAATTCTATCGATTTCTATCTCAGTCACAATCACACAGACACGACTGACAAAATTAATACAGCTCTTTGCCACGTAAAGCTGTCTTACCACTAATAGTAGAGCAGATAAGCCCAAAAATTGTGCAAAATTTGACTAAAGCATGAAACTTTCACCAGCGTTAGTACATGTTATAAGATTCATTTTAAGATCGGGAGGTAAGTCTGAATTGACCTCTGATGACTTCCAGAGGTCAATGACCTCAAAATATGATAAAAATAGATATTTTGCCTCATTGATGAATGTTAAATATGGTAATGATGTACTAAAAACTCATTTTTTTTTTTCGTTACAGTGGAATTGTCTTCATGTTCCATAGAACCCTGACAGGATTCTACATTTAACCTCTGATGACCTCCAGAGGTCAATGACCTCAAAATATCAGAATATTGATATTTTGTCATTGGTTAATGATAAACACGGCAATGATTCTTTTTGACTCGCGGGATAGGCTACAATCCTTTCTCAGGCAAAGGTTCTGAATTATCGGGTCGTGCTCAGTCTGCACACCGTGAGCTGAACACCATAATAATATATCAAGTATACGTGTGCAATGATTGTGTGTAATGATATGGGAAAATGCATTGAGAAATCAAAATACATATGTACCTGTTTATGTATTTTACGTGGAATCATTTCCCGTCTGTTGTCTTCATCAATCTTATTGCAATGTTGTTGTTAATTATTTTCCCTCTCCATCACGAGTATAATATGGAATTTGTTGATCATTTCACGTGAAGTTGTTGTGATGTCGGAAAATGCAAGGCTGTATTGCAGGTGGCCTATTGCAGGTGGCCTTCAATTTGTTTTTCACATTATATTGACATGTTTAACAGACTGTAACTCACCAAGATGCCTCTTTAAATGTTTTGAAAAAAAAAACTTCTACTTGATTTCACACGAGCGGATGATTATCAAATGTCTTTCTGCTATCATCGTGTGTGAAACAAAGTATTGTTTCTCTTCAAAAGATAGCGTGCCAATTAATCTGCACTTAAGGCCGTGTCACACCTTTCCGGGCAAGCCTTTGCGTGCGACTTGCAAAGAGCATTTTTTGACTACCCGGAGGTCCCCGTAGATGATCCGCACATGACAGTACCTATCTCAACCGTAGTCGCCCGGAGGTGCGCACGCATTATATTTTTACCCCCAACCGTGTTTAGGCCCTGTCACATCTTTCCGGGCAAGCTACTCGGGCTTGTTACGTGTAGGGATTTTCTAGCAAACCGGACATTCCTGAGGGCGGAAAATGATTTGAGGAGTCAGCGCATGTCTCTTACTTGCTGGACGCGTTCTACTTAATACTTGCGAGTATACTGTGTGACCTTTGTACCAGTCGCGTGGGGGCTGACAACTCAGTGAAGGAATTCCTCTAATGGAATGGCTGAAATCCCACAGAATTTCATTATCTTGGCTGCATATGGGACTGCGAAGTACCTGCGTGGGAGTTGCCTAGGAAGTGCTGCCGCTAAGGGCCTCCTACTGGCGTTCTGCGTGGACCTCTACGGGCATTCCCGCGACTCATCCGGAAAAAGTTTTGGTCATGCTCAAAACTTGGCTGCGGTTAAATTGGACTTGCGTGAGCACCTCCGGGCAATTAAGCGCTAGATACTGTCAGCTTAACTGCTCTACTATAACATGACTATATAGATTAGATCTAGGATTCAGTAATGCCGCCCTGAATAGATGCTACAAAGGCAAATCAGACAACTCCTATGTAACATCGTAGAATTTTACCTGCTAGTTAGTGTTTAAGTCCCTATGAATAAGGACAATGATACTTGTCTGGGTATTGTTTTTTGTTTACGTAAGCTTCACACATGATCATGAATCTCCATCGAACTCGGCACTCGTGAACCCCGTTCATGCAAACCGGTACGAACCAGAGCATGCAGTTCCGGCCTCAGGCCCGAATTTTTTTTTTTTGTTTTTTTTTTTTTTACATCAAAAGAACAGAAGAGGCAAAGAAAAAACCAACAACATAAAGTGGAGTGTATTTAACAATCACCACCCCACCCCACCCCTATATACTCTCTAAAAAAAATCGAGTGAAAATTTTCACTCTAAAAGGAGTGAATACAAAAAAAGAGTGAATTTAGAGTGAAAATGGAGTGAATTTCGAGTGAACATGTTTATTTTCACTCATTTTGGAGTGACCTCAGGGATCACTCGAAGATTTTGGAGTGATCCCTGACGTCACTCTAAAACGAGTGAACATTTTCACTCAAAATTCACTCCAATTTCACTCTAAATTCACTCTTTTTTGTATTCACTCCTTCTAGAGTGAAAATTTTCACTCGATTTTTTTTAGAGAGTACATGCATATACTAATATCAACACGCAACATACATGCTATCAAAATATTGCATATGTATTTCCATATAGTGTGTATGTGTGTGTGCATAGATATATATTGTACAACAAAAATCCCCATAACAGCTGAACATGCAAACTTATTTGATGGTTGTTGTGGTGGTTTTTTTTTATTTTTTGATATCATGCGGTATTTTCTGCTATTATAAATGCAAGTTTTGAAATTCAAAATGGCCACCTGTCTAAAGCGGCCACTTTTGTTGTTTCCCTTGGATGGCCGCTATAGACAGGTTTGACTGTATTCTGAAGCACTAAAGCTGGGTTTTTGTTCCATCTGCAAATGGTAAATAATGTCTTTAAGGATATTAAGATCTAAAGACCAAGTAAGAGACTCCAATTCAATCCCCTCCCCTCCCCCTGCCTCCCCCTCCCTCCCCCTCCCTCCGCCCCTTCCTCCTCCTCTCATGTCGCATCCTTATCAATCATAATAATATAGGCAGAGTGTTGTGCCTACGATGCGTCCCTACCAGGATGTACGGAATGTATAATAAATCTGACTTGGTTATATCAATATCCGTGGTTATATCAGCGGTAAACGTATCTCCCGAAAGACGTTCATAAAGAGCTATATAGTCAGAACATATATGAGGCTACTCGATTTTGCTGATTCTTATTTGATCCATGCTTCCCCATACAATTCACCATAACCCGATGTAATTCACTGATCCGACACCAAAGAGATTTTACAGTTTTCAAATCTATAAAATCTCTTTGCCCGGACACACACAAACACACCTACACGCACCCCCTTTTCTCCTCTTTTTCCCCTTCCCGTTTCCGAAGTATACAGAGCCCATTGTCACTTGCCTAATTTTTACCCCCTGACTGTACCAGTACACGTATATAGACCATCAAGCCTTACTGCTCCCTTTGATTGAATTGTCTTCATGGTTCCATGATGTTCAAACATTCACACCATTCTTCCCGCAGCCCCAAAACAGATAGCATTGTGGGCTGAAATTTATTCTTAGACACATTATCAAAAAACGTCACCCTTTATTGATCATGCAGCGAGTTTTGCGGCCATGTAATATTTCATGAAGTGCCATCAGGCATAATGTAAATAGCTATATTTTCATATGGCGTAACGGAGGTATCCTAGCAATCGTAAACATTGCAGTGCTTAATATTGATACATAATCTACTATAGTATAGAACGGATGCTGTTCGTTATTCCAAAGGTTCGCTATTCCGAAGGTTCGTTATTCCGAAGGGTCGTTAATCCGAAACACGCAAATTTCCTATATCTTGGATAGAGGTTCGTTAATCCGAAAATGAAAAAGGGTTCGTTAATCCGAAAATTTGTGGCGTTATTCCGAAGGTTCGTTACTAAGAAGATTGGTTAATCCGAAAATAAAATTCGGAACAATGAACCTTCGGAATAACGAATCTTAGGAATAAAGAGCCTTCGGAATAACGAACCTTCGGAATAACGAGCTTGTAACCGTATAGAACAGGGTACAGATATGACGAAAGTCTTGTATTTTGTACAAATAGACATATAATTCGTATACACTGACTACGCGCTTGTATAACTATGAGAGAACCATCGAAAGGTTTGATAAACGATATTGGGATGTAGCAGAACAAAATGGAAATGATAATAATATTTAGGTTGCTTTTTGTGATGAAATTCCAGAAGATAGATAATAAATTTATTATGTGAGATTCAATTTTCATCCACTTTGCTGCCAGCGAGTGTCCGCTCTTCAGCACTCACGCCCCCTAGTTCAGCAAGCTTCATGACGATCTTTCTTATCTTCATCAGAGATAAAAGTTTGAGAGTATCAAACGCATGCGAGAAAGATAAAGAAAACGAAGAAAAAAAGTTTGCTATCTGACCCTATTATACACAATTAAGTTGCTGAAGTTTGATAATTAAGTGTATGTGTGTGTGTGTGTGTTTGTGTGTGTGTGTGCTCAGTATACAGTATACTATAATAAATTCGGGCACTTGGAAGGCACCATGAATTGGGAGAGGTCAAAACAGTATCTTGACCATTAACCATAATAAAGCCCAAGCTATTTTGACCCTTCCCAGGCCCATGGGGGGGGGGGGGGGGTGGGGGCACATTGTTCCCCCCCCCCCCCCATATAACTTTGTTATTGTTTAATGTTTCATCGTCATATTTGGCACATGGGTAGAGAAAATTATACTCTACATGACCGCATATTTGATTTTTCTCAAGGCCACCCATAGAAGGCGCTATTTACCAAAATATAAAGAAATACATAGGAAATATGCTAAAAACATGTCTTTTCTGTATAACTTCTTTATCCAAAGTATATATGTTTAATTATAGATCAATCATTTTCATATTTGCCAAACTGATGTGCAAGTCGAAGCTCAATATTTGTTATGGTTGAAATTTCTCAAGGTCACCACATAGGGGCGCTATTCATAACAACATAAAGAAATATAATATTATGAGACCTGTGATGCATTGTTTTGGATAGATACATGCACAGTTATCACAGTTCATATTTCCATAATATTGGATTTTTAACTTTGCAGTTTGATAATCTGATAAACAAATGATATTAGAGTTATAACTTGGATGAATGAATCAAAATGACACAAAATAGAACGGCAATCTTTGGAAAATATTGTTGTTTTCAATTATTTCTATTATATCTATTGTTTTATGCCGTTGTCACATAAAAACAAAGGAAATAATAGGAAAAACATTTCAGGGCCATAATTACTTCACATTCTGGTTCTTCAGCAAATTTCAGTCAAGAAACGCCCATTTCATACACTATAATATTGTTACTGGAATTGGAACAGAAAAATACGCAAAATCTGACTGTCATGGTTTCAGTTTATGGTTGTCATGGCAACCAACAATATCAGATATAGCTAAATTATATATTGAAATGTTTTGAATAAGATTTTAGGAAAAGTCACCAAATTTGGTTGAAATTCGATTAAGGGCGAAGGAGTGGCGAATGAAAATCTGGTAGGGGGCACATTGTGCCCCCGGGCTTTAAAGGAATCGTATAGTTTTGATTAAGACCTAACTTTAGGTTTCTCACTTTTTTTGTGTGTGAGATAATGAGAAACCTCTTATGAAATATGAAAGAGCATGTAATCCAAGAGGAATTCAACGGTTTTTTGTTTTTTTTTGAGAAAATTGGTTTTGAAATGGCTGAGATATCCAAAACAGAGCAACCCTAATATATAAAAGGTGGGACCCACCTTTTATTAGGATCACTTTGTTTTACTTTGTTTTTGGATGTCTCAGCCATTCCACTACCGACTTTCATCTAATAAACTTTGAATTCCTCTTAGAATGGTATGTTCTGTATCATTTCATAAGTGGTTTCTTGATATCTCGCAAAAGGTTAAATGCCTAATCCTCACCTCCACCAATACTATATACCATCCCTTTAAAACATTGTGTGTTTGATGTATATACTGTATACGTACACTAGGTCCTTGATTTGTGCACCCTTTGATGAAAAAAAAATCAACAATTAAAAGTAACACACACCGTCATTTGTTGATTTTTATAGACATCACATTTTCTTTCATTTTGTTCACGTGGTGGATATACGCATCTAAAAGTTATCTGTTAAAGGGGAAATCTAGTCCAAATATAAGTTAGTCTGATTATAATAAAGAGTAAAATATTACGAGTTCAACGATACAATTTTGATCGAAATCGGATGAGAAATAAGGAACTTATAACATTTAGAAGTTTCGCTATTTTTAGGGGAGTTCTTGAACAGTCAATATGAATATGCAAATGGCAAAGTGAGCATGTCATGCCCTTACAACTTACCGCATAGTTTGTACATAAAATTTTGGAATTTCCAGTTTTTCAACTTCCACTGATCACTATTCTGAAGTTTTTTCAACAAGGAATAGCATAATTTTTTCAGACTTCAATGACAGAAATATTGAATTTTTGTCACTTTTTTTTTTTGTACACGAGCAATGGAAAATTGTGAGGGTATGGCATGGTTAGCTCATATATTTGCCTATTCGTATTCACTGTACAAGAACTGTTTTGCAGAAATTAGCAAAATTTCAAATTGTCATAAGTTCCTTATTTTTCATCCGATTTCAGTCAAAACTTTACCGCTGAACTCGAAAGATTCTTCTCTTTTTTTTTTATCAGACTAACTTATATTTGGACTGGATTTCCCCTTTAAGTGTTAGTCAGTCATTCAGTTCTGAAGATGTTTTATCATTGTGTTGTCATTTTGTTGTGCAGTAACGTCTGCCTTGCGGCGCCTGCAAACTACAGTGATCGGAAGTTACCCCAAACCGGTTTATTGCGAAATACCAAACTGGTTCACCAACCAGGGCGAGTTCAATCCTTTGAAGCTGGAAGAATATAAGAAGAAGCATTCTTCCAGAGGTAAATGGATTTGATAATCATTTGATATCCGCAGAAAACACTGACGCAGCCTGATTAAGTTTGCATGAAGACTAATTTGGCTGAAATAATTGGTTAATTTGATTATAAAATGAAAAGGGTTCACAAAATACTAATGTTTATTAACTGCTATCCTGTACAGACAGACACACAGTATCTAACAACGCAGCATTGCCTTTATGATTTTTCCTCCGATGAGTTAATATTTTTAGTGATCACTTTACAGACATTTCCAACCACCGTTTTCGTTATGTCAGACGATTCACCCAGTATGTGTTGTGATCTTCATTTTTCTTGCGATGCCATAATTTTGCAGAACTTATACTGACACTCATTTTGGGTCCACGTAGACAACAGTGCATGCTTTGAACATGTTTTCTGTCATATCATAACACGATTAAATCATTGTTCTCGTTGCAGAATGTAATCACACATGGTGTAGTCAGAGGTGTTGTGGAAACCTCTCTGGTTTCTGTCATTGCTTGACAATGCTTGATAAGGGGGAATTCCGGTCCTGTGAAAAGTTAGTCTGACAAAAAGAGTAAAATCTTATAAGCTCAACTGTGAAAGTTTGAAAATTGGATAAGAATGTATCAATGAAGATTTGTGAAGTTTTAATGAAGGTTTGTGAAAAGTTTTGTGAAGTTTCGCTAATTTTCACAAAACACTTCTTGAACAGTCAATATGAATATGCAAATGAGTGAACTGATGAGCATTGCCTCACAACTTTCCAAACAGTTTGTATACGCAAAATCTTGAAATCTCAATCTATTTTTGCTCAGACGCATTACCCCATCGGTCTCAAATCCCATAGTATATGTTAAATCTCATAATTCTGAAATTTTCATCCACTATAACTCATCCATTGTGAAGTTATTCATCCACTAACTAACTCACCTTTGCACTGATGCGTTTTTTCTTACCCCACCCCCGCAATGAAATTTAGTATGAAATGATTTACAATGATGACAGGTTATACACGCAGCCATTGCATGTACTATTGTCAGAGGCCGTCATCAAAATGAAGCTTCCGCTCAAGATGGCGATCTCCTGCATTGTTTTTTTTTTTCGTAATAAAATGAACGATTTTCCACTTGTTCGCCTGTCACTACAATTTGCGCATACTATATTATGATTGATATAGGCTCCTATAGTATATGGTATATATAATGTACATTGTGTATGTGTCACTGTCTGTGTTCATATATAGAGTATGAGCAGTCTATCAATCGAGGTCTGCAAGAAATCCTGGACGAGCAGTGCGAGATCGGCATCGACGTCGTAACAGATGGCGAGATCAGAAGAGACAACTACATCAACCACCTGTGGTAAGTGTGCACAGAAGAGTCTATTTAGGAATTTCATAGATATACTCTATGCCCCCCCCCCCCAAAAAAAAAAAAATACAACAATTCAATTCAATTCAATGTTTTATTTCATTTTTCGACAAGAACATATAAACATCACTTCTTCTTTTTTGGTAACAGAAAATAAGGTACGTAAAACTATGTAGGATGAAAAGAATATACAATGATTGTAGCAATAATTACACATTATCATAAAACTCAAGTGATTTGAAGTAAGTAAACATTGTGAATAATTTGAAAAATGGAGGGACCCACTAAAAAGACAAAGCTTGTAGAATGTGGGCCCCTCAGAAGAAAAACATCAGTTGAAAGCAAAGAGAAGGTCTTGAAGCCCAATAGAGAGACAGATCAACAACGGGACCTTGTGCACCGATGACTTCAAGATGACTCCAAGATAGACTTCAAGATAGTGAAATCAATCCAAATGCATTTTCAGGGTATGAAATTATAACTTATTACCCACATTTCACAGAAAACCCCATTCGATTTGCTTCCGTGGTCAAAGAGAAAGAAGGATTTTTGTAGAGCATGTCAGGAATCCCTTCCAAGTTCTGTCCATTGCGCTCACACATTGATGTGGACTTCCAAATTTCTTCAATACCCGTACTTTGGGTGACATAAGAAAAAAAAAACCCCATTGTCAATAGCATCCAAGTGCTTAACTTGGAAGAGTCAGACTCATGACATGCTGTAAAATGATCCACGTTTTTCTGTGACCATTCAGACATTCAGACAGTTTAATCATATTGGAAGTTATCAATGCAAAAATCCGATTGTATATATTTTTTTTTTTTTTTTTTGGGGGGGGGGGGACATACTGTATGCAGTCTTTGAAGTGGTCATTATATTTCATAGAACGGTTTTATGTGACAGGTCAATTGATTTATTTCCTTTGCTGCGTTTTTGTAATGAAGTTATATTTGTATCTTAGTTTTTGTGAACACAAAGCGCAAATGAATTCATTTCAAATCAGATCAAATCAAATCAAATCTCTAGGTGCAGTCGTTGGCATGAGACATAGACCAATATGAATGTGTTTGATTTGATTTGGTTTATTTCTGCATCGTCTTTCTCCATGTACAATGACATATTAATATAAGGTGATACAAAGTATGCAAAAAAAAAAGTAAAATATTTCAAATCAATACAGAAATCGTCAATTTCATAACCACATTGTCCCTAATGCAATTCAAAGCATACTGTAGTGGTATGTCAGAAAAAGAGAAATCAATACAGGGGACCATCATCATAAGCAGAACTTGACGTGGATGAGGCCCTTCCAGGAACAATTGCATGAAAACACCTATAAACCTACACATATAATCAAATTAATTTGACTTCATGAACTGAAATGAAATCAATGAAATGGAATTCATGAAATTAATTTGACTTCATGAACTACACCATCATAGTTCAAATTCTCATAATGTGCCCATTTTACACATGAGTATGATCTGTTATTTTTTTTTTTTTTTTGAAGGTAAACTTTCATTTTTGTTTCCAAACTTCAGCCGTCGTATCAAAGGAATCGACTTCGTAAACCTGACGAAGAAGTCATGCCGAAACGGAGCCTGGGTAGCCTACGTGCCGACGATACGCGCCAAACCAGGTGAGTTTGCGGCTTTTGCACTAACGTGGCGAGTTTGTACTCTCTGAACTGGTCTTTGATTGTTTTCGATTCATATATATATATATATATATATATATATATATATATATATATATATATATTTATATATATATATACCCATTTCTCTACATGGGATTTATTGGTATCGTTCATGCTTCGTAAAGAAACATGGCAATTTGACTGTTTCCTGATGTATTAATAATCAAATGTCGAAATCTAGATCACATCTCTTCTATCGTGTCATTCTCGAGAAATGATACAAATGATCCAAGCACTATGTCGTATAACATCAAGCTGTATTTAGCTTTTATTTGATGTCAAAATTTCGTGAAATATGCATATTCCCTTGACTCGTTAATAAAGGCATATAAGCCACTGTTAACAATACATTACTGTAAGGTTCTCGATCAAGTATGTATACTTCGTAGGAAAAATGATTGTGTTACTATGTGTGTGTGTGTGTGTGTGTGTGTGTGTGTGTGAAATATTTCCTGTATGTCTTTCAGTATATATGTTATTATTATGTCGCTATGCCACTGCAACGGTGTTACGGAGTTCCCGTGGAAATTACCCAAATCATGAAGATTTAGATGCCTTGAACGGATGGTCATTTTTTTTTTCTCAAAAGGTCCATATTGATACTACAGTACTTATTCAACCTTTCCACAATCGCTGAACCCAAAGTTAAGAGATATACCTCCCCTATTTAAGACTAGGAAGATGACGCTGAATTTACAAACATTATCATCATATCAGCAAGCTAAAAATAGTTGTACCAGCCGCATAGCCTGGACTTTGTTTAGCAGGCATATCCCGTGCCATTGTTTAGCTTCATGATTTCAATGAAACATTTTAACGGTCACAAATGTTTTAGCGGAATTAGATACTGTTGGACTTGTATACACGCTAAAAGTGGGGTGATAGAACAGTGGCTAATCGTTGTATGTACTGTTTGTCATCCGGAGGTTTCTGTGCCTAATTTCTATAATTATGCAGAGGTTGACGGTGATATCAGCTGGATCGCAAAGGAATGGCAGGACGCACAGGTAAAGTATTTGCTCGTAAATGAGATAGGCATATAAACGGGAATGTGATTTGGACGTTTGTTTTTGTTTGTGTTTTTTCAATTCTTTTCCCCCTATTCGAGATTACAGCAAGACCAGCACAATTTATACATGGTAATGTGCTGTGCCAACATGGACGTTCTATATACCTCTTTTTATTCTTCCCCCCTTATAAGAAGTATGGGCAGCAAGCACAATAATTTACATTTTGTGTTTGTTGTTTGTGGGTGTTTTTTTTTTCTAAATGAGCAAGCTTTCAGCATTGAAGTTCAAAAGATTTTCTTAGTGGTGGAAAAAAAAGAGAGTTATGATTATGCATATAGGATCTATCGAGCGCTATAATTCCTCAGTGGATATGTAGGATGTATGATGTAAGAAATCGATTTACAGACATTGATGCTTTTCATATCCCTATATAAAGTTGCCATTGCTTGGTACCCTGCTCCTGAATGTTGCATGGAGTGTATATCGAAACGAAGGAATGTTAGTCTTTCTTGTGCTAACTTCCTGACAGGGTAGCTCCTTACCCAACATAAGACGGTTTCATTGGTTTGTGAACATAAAAAAGCGCCAAGAGAGACACATAATTCTCTATCTCCAGGTGACATCTCCAGAAGGCGTGACGGTGTCGTGATTCTATACAACAATATGGAGCTTTAGATTTGCGGCGCGGACGTTTGAGACGACGATTGCGTTGGACGTTCTCCTCTCCCCTTGCGTCGTGCAGAAAAGTAGCTTTAGATTACGCTGGGACGCAACCTATAGTAAATAAAATGGCACCCCCGCATGAGTAGCTCTCTACGTTGTGAATTGAGCGGACGTAAAAATAGCCCAGAACGCGTCGTGAAAAATACTTAGACGGCGCGAGCTAAAAATAAATCGACTTGATGCGCGTTTTTGCGCATGAGCAGAACATGTGGGTTTTTTTTTTTTTCCTCTGAACGTCCCCGTCACGAAAATCTAAAGCTCCCTAAAGTTGGGGTCACATTGTTTTTATTCACAGGTTTTATGACATACAAATGCGTGTTGATTTGTGTTGATTCATGATACCCTCAACATCACTTTTGCGGTGAAACGAATATCTAGAAACATTTCATTTATTTTTAGATAGGGCCTAATGTTTCTTCTATTTTTCTTCAGATTACATGGATACACCCACAAAAAAAAAAAAAAAAAACCTTCCAAACCAAGATTCTGGCTGTGACCTCATCTGTCGATCATTGCTAAAGTACTGATATGTAAACAAAAGACAATGGAATGCACCTTCTCCTCGACTCAGCATAACTTGCATGTTTCTGTGATATTAATGTGACTAACAAAAGACATGTCGAGGGAACATGCAAGTTACTCGGGGAGGGTGCATTCCAATGTCTTTTGTTGATCATATTAGTACTTTAGCAATGATTGACAGAATGAAGTCACAACCAGAATCTTGGTTTGGATATATATATATATATATATATATATATATATATATATATATATATATATCTTTTTTTTTTCTGTGGGCGTGTCCAAGCAATGAAGAAAAAAAAACAGAAGAAAAATTATTAAAAAATATATGGAATTTTCAGATATTCGTTTCAACGCAAAATTGATGTTGAGGGTATATCATGAATCAACACAAATCAATATGTATTTGTACTTCATTAAACCTTTAATATCACACGGCTTTGTCTGCTAGTTGATTTGACGCACCATTTTCCCAGTCAATATTTTTCTACCTTTATCCTTCAGAACAAGACCGAGAAACCCGTCAAGGCCACGGTTCCGGGACCCATGACTATCATAGGATCCACTGCGAGTATGTTTCACGTTTTGCTATGACGATGTATTTACACGGCTAAAATTCCAAGAACAAGCAGATGCCTATAATATTAATCATTAAGCTTGTGATTTGATTTGATTTGATTTATTGATTCCTGTATCATCATTGTACATGAACATAAATGCACATAAACTATTACATACATTGTTGGAGCCATACATATACATAAAACATCAGTGGCTAACAAAATACTTTTTATGCCTCCGCCACGAAGTGGTGCCGGAGGCATTATGTTTTCGGGTTGTCCGTCCGTCCATCCGTCCGTACGTACGTCCGTACGTCCGTACGTACGTCCGTCCGCATTCGTTTACGCGATAACTTGAGTAATATTGACTGGAATTTTACCAAACTTGGTCCAAGTATAAAGTATGATGGGGCAATTAATTGATTAGATTTTGGGTGAAATCGGCTAAAGGTCAAAGGTCAAAGGTCAAGGTCAAATCATTAAATTGTATCTGTTTACGCGATAACTCAAGACTGAATTCATTAAATTTCACCAAAATTTGTCTGAGGATGATGTATGATGGGACAATTACTTGATTAGGTTTTTGAGTGAAATTGGACAGAGGTCAAAGGTCAAAGATCAAGGTCAAATCCTAAAATTTATCTGTTTACGTGATAACTCTAAACTGGATGAAGCAGCTTTCACCAAACTTGGTCCAAGGATGATGTATGATGGGGCAATTAGTTGAGTAGATTTTAGTGACATTGGCAAAAGGTCAAAGGTCATAGGTCAAGGTCAAATGCTAAAAACGTTGCTATTTCCCCCATATCCATGCAATGCCTGAAGGTATTATCTTGAAACTTATTGTAGACATGTACTACTGCATAAAGATTCTCCAGAGAGAGTTTCATGTCATAAGGTCAAAGGTCAAAAGGTCAAAGGTTAGGTGAATATGTTACAATTTCACTTTTCTTGCAAATGGTTCAATGTATCTTCATGGAACTTGTTACATACATATGTACTGACTGGCAGGGATTTTCTAGGGAATGTAGGGGTCATGGGTCACTAGTCAGGGGTCAAAGGTCAAGGTCAACTCCTCAAAATTTTACTATTTCCCTCATATACTAGTATATGCAATGCTTACATTATTAATTTTAAAACTAAACCTTGATATATACATGTATTCCCTAATGGAGATTCTCTGAGAAATTTCCAGCCAGAAGGTCAAAGGTTAAGGGTCAAAGGTCAGGTTTAAATGCATATATATATATATATTATACTGTAATTACACTCTTTCTTCATACCTTGAAAATTACTCAATGCATAAACTTATAAAAGGGTAGGTCAGAAGTCAAGTAAAAGTTCTCAATTTCCCAAATACAGGTACCTGCACTCTTAGACAATATATAGCAAACCTAGTTCAAGGAAATTAAGTGAACATTCAAGATATTTCTGACAAACCTGTCATTTCAATATTTTGTCAGTTTTGTGAAACTGTCATAACACATTGTGAAGACATTGTACCATACACCTATTGGGAGAATCATGCATTATGGCGGAGGCATCAGTCGCCATAGCGAAATTTCTAGTTCTTCATTGCCTTTACACAATGTACAGCAGAAACGCATCAGCAATACAACCGTACAATGAATAATACAGTAGGGCTACTTAGGCGTGGCTTGATATGCGTGCAGCCCTCGTACATAATACACATAGAAAAAATAGGAGAGAGGGATGACTTGCGTCGAGATAGGATAGTAGACAGGAGAAAGGGAAAGGAGAGGTCTCTCTGCTTTCACTAAAGGCTTACACAAAGTTAATTCACCTGGATCAGTAAGGCATGACAAAATATTTCTCATCGACGTATAGGTGAACAGTGACAGTTCATGGTTGTTTACATGATTACATAATAGATTACAATGCCATAATAGATGAAATGCGGTTGGGTACTCTAATCTCTAATTCCAGCCACAATTGGAGCCAGTACTGTACATAGGCGCTACGATGATAAGATAAGGTTTGTGTTGTTGTTCTTGTTAAAAACAGTTCCAAGAGACAAAGAAAAAAAGAAGACAAATTACGACTGATTCTACACTTCACGTATCCTGCAATGACGTGGTCGGTCTGCCTACGAATTATCAGCGCTGTCGATCGATAAAAATGTGGTATAGAAAATGGAGTTGTCCTAAGTTATCGTAGACCAAGGGGTGTTTCATAAAGCTGTTCGTAAAGTTACGAACAACTTACGAGCGACTTGTGATCAGTTCTGATGTGCTACACTAGTCAGAATTTCCATAATTCAGCACAAGAACTGATCACCAGTCGCTCGTAAGTCGTTCGTAACTTTACGAACAGCTTTATGAAACACCCCCAGGTTGTTTTGTGAGCTCTTTACGGAGATCCTCAGGTCCCATATAGGTCCAGGGTCAAGATGTTTGACCTCATTCTTCCTCGATCTAGATCGATCCCAGGGTCGGACCCTTTTACTGTACGTACCTGGTCAACGCTGGCGTAAAAAACAATTAATCGTGGGCCCTATCCTCTATTCGATTTTAAAACTTAGATCTGCCATAACTGTAGGGGGTTTCCAAAAAATAGGAATTAAAGATTATTCACTTGGTTGAAGTAGGTGCATTGGTACATGAGTGCATAGAGTAACTATAGGCATTTATATAAATCGTTGTTGTTTTTGTTTTTGCTACTACATGTACTGGTATATGTTTTTTTTTTTCTGTATGAGGGGACTGCATTCTACAAGCTCTGCTTTTTAGCAGTCCCCTCCATTTCCAGCAATATTGTGTTTATACATTTACCACAGTGACATAACAGTTATTTTTTTTTTGTATCTCTGTTGATAATTTACCTGTATCTTTTTTACAATGTTATTTCTGTTCATCGCATTGTGGTACTGATTTTCTGACATCTGTGTATATGAATGTTTCATTGTACTTCCAATTATTTTGTTTATTGGAAATGAAATAAATCAACATGAACAACAACTTGAACTTGATTTATAATCCCCCCGTTATGGTTAAAAAAGACATTAGCATTAAAAACAAAATAGAATAAAATGAACCACCCAAACGGAACATGTCTAAGAGTAAGTTTTTACAACCGTATTAAAATGGTGATTATGATTATAAATTTCATTATTATGAATTACTATTATTATCACTATTATTATCATTAGTACTAACAGTAGTAGCAGTAGCAGCAGCAGCAGTAGTAGTAGTAGTAGTAGTAGTAGTAGCAGCAGCAGCAGCAGTAGTAGTAGTAGTAGTAGCAGCAGCAGTAGTAGTAGTAGTAGTAGTAGTAGTAGTAGTAGTAGTAGTAGTAGTAGTAGTAGTACTAGTAGTAGTGGTGGTGGTGTTCCAGATTACCGGTATTATCATTATTGTGATCAATACGATTAGTAAAGTCATTTGTGCAGACTAAGTCTTTAGTCATTCGTAGTATTCTTTATCATTGGAATTATTGTTGTTATTCTTAATTTTGTGTATGTTTGTCATCCAGTTTTTCGTCGTATGTCTGTCATTAGTTTTTCGTCAATGACTGGAACAGACTTGCTATATGGAATAAAAACTACGATACAAGGACCCAAATGAAACGTAATAATCCTGCCCTCTGCAAAAATTCAGTAGTCTCACCAAAGACCATAGCTATCTTACTTTTAGTCCTTCTTTCTCTCTCTTTCTTTCTCTCTCCCTACCAAAATCAGATACGGCCTATGATGACGTAAGAGAACTCAACAAGGAGCTTGTCAAAGTCGTGAATGCCCATATCAAATGTTTGGCCGATGCAGGTGAGACAAAAAATACATATTAGTGTACTTTGGTTATAACGAAAACGGTTATAACGAAATTCTCGTTACGCCGAAATAAAACGTTCAGCTCCCGAAATTATTATCTATCTTTATATACCTTATACAGTTCGGCTGCAACGAAATTTCGATGTAACGAAAGAAACGACTGGTCGTGAGGACACAAGCCAGTGGCGGTTGGGGGGGGGGGGGGGGAGGGGGGAGAGCGCACCAGACGAGTTTTTGTTTAAAAAAAAGGAATAAAAAGGAAAAAAAGTGCCCCCCCTTCTTTTAAGAAATTCCCGGATCCGCCCCTGCAAAGCAAGATAGTTGCAGCTGTGCTGAACGAAGACAGCTGGATAAAAAGGAAAGCAGATGGTCTGTGATGACGTAAGTATAGTAGAAAGGGGCGCTCTCACATTTTAGGTAGTATGCATTTCTTGCCAACCTTGAGATAAGAGGTGATGTCGTTACTAAACACGCTTTTTATTTATCGTGTCTTCGCAATGGAGCAAATCGTAGAATGTCAGTTTCGTAGTTACCGAAAACATACTGTTGCTAAGTAAAGTTGGTCGCCTAAAAATCTCTTATGCTTGCAGAAAGGATCAGTCTCACCACAATCACGTGTCCTCCTTCAGTTCCTCAATAGCCAAAATGTAGTTACTCCTTTTTTCTTCTACAACTGTGGTTTACGTGGAGATGGGCGAAAATGACTGTCGCGACAAATTATGATAGCGCCCTCAGCATCGATACCTATACAGCTTTTGTAACCCCTTAGATTTTCCTTTCTTTCTGTGACTCCTCTCAAGATACTAGTAATACAGCAGAGTTAAGTCAAATACACATGCTTCATCAGTGATTGATGCAGATTGTGATTTCTGTCAAGTATCTTGTTGCATTTGTTTCCTGTCCATTATTTCAAGTATATGGCACACTAACTTGCTGACTATTGCTAGTCACCTGGGGCGAACCATGTACTTCCTTTACAGGCTGCCGGCATATCCAGCTCGATGAACCCGTCATGATGCGCGAACCCGACGTCGCTCTCGAATACGGCATCGATGACGCCGCCCAGTGCTTCGATGGCGTCGGACCGGAAGTGACGAAAGCGGTTCATCTCTGCTGCGGCTATCCGCTGTACCTGGTACAATCTTCGCCACTTTTAAATCATTATGTTTTGCAATATTCTGTAAAAGAGAGTTTTCTAGCTTATATTCAGCCTTTTGTTTAAAAAGTAGTGCACGGGGCAGTAGTTATAGCTTATATGTACAATGCATGATCATAACCATGACATGGTAAGAATAAGTGAGTCAGCTATCCTGATATTGTGTGACCTTGTACTACAAAAATTATCTCCACCAAAGGGGTTATATAATATGTTTTTCCCGGTTTTGATAAGTTTGTCTGTTTGTTTGTTTGTTTGTCTGTCAGTCTGCCTCTGGCAAAATAACCCAAACAGTTTGGAAAAAACAGGGATGAAATTTGTAGGAAATGTTTATAATAACAAAAGGAACAGCTGATCGTGATTTTGATAGTAATCTGAGTCACAGTCTTGATCCATGTTTTTTTTTTTTTTTTTTTTAAAGTACAAATTGTATACTATTTCTAAAAGCATCTTTATCATTGATAGAGCCCATCATGAACGCTAGGTGCCGCGCTTGCTTTTGCAATCATCAGAGCCATTGCGCAGTATATGTCAGAAAGTTCGGCGGAAGCAGCGGCAGCTGGGCAGCAGGAAGGGTACGTTTTGATGGTCAAGAAATGTAATAGTGCCTACGTTGCCAGAGTTGGCATAATTATGCTTTCTAGCATAATTTTTGACGCTTCAGCACCGAGCATTATGCTAGGCATAATTATGCCAAAATTATGCTAAAAACAGATAAAATTTTCATCTGTTTTTAGCATAATTCTGGCATAATTGCTTACAGAAAGAAAATCACTATAGGTATTTTTTATACAGTGGATTTTTTTTTTTTCGTTCGCTTGTTTGTCAGCAAAAAGTTGTTAAAGGGACTGGACAGTACTGGTTGAGGTGGGGATTCATGTTTTGAACATTCCTAAGTGCGATATTGAGAAACCTCTTATGAAATATGAAAGAGCAGGTAATTTTAAGAAGGATTCAACGTTTATTTGATGAAAATTGGTTTTCAAATGGTTGAGATATTAAATAAGAAAATGATAATAAAAGGAAACAGGCCACGTCTTTTATTAGGATGGCTTTGATTCACCTTGTTTTTGGATATCTCAACCATTTCAAAACCGATTTTCATCAAGTAAAGTTTTGATACCCCTTAGAATTGCATACTCTTTGATATCTCATAGAGTGGTTTCTGGGTATCTCGCAAAACGTTAAAAGCTAAATCCTCACCTCGACCAGAACTGTATGTACACACCTAGTTTTTGATTGAACTATTTTGAAAACTAAACCGTCAAAGCACTAGAACACTGCGTGGGAGAATAGGCTCCACTGTAATTCTTTGTGCTTGGGCCTATAGGGTAAAAATAATTCATTTTCATCAAATTTACGTATTCACAGACCCGCTCTCCCACGACTCTGGGTCGTTGTTGTTGAATGAAATGCATAGTGATGATGTACTTTTTTTTTCAGTTCTATGTCTCATGGTATATACCCCGTGTATACACAAAGTTGGGCTCAGGAGCTCTCTTGAAGCGCCTCAACTTGAATTCGTATTGCATACTCTTGTTATTGCTAGATCGGGCAATTATATTCACTTATTTCACACTTCAAGGACGCTTGAGGTGTGATGGCTATATAAAGCCTGTATCAATTAATCGTGTAAAAGTATGAACGCATTTGAAGACCCATCTGCAAAGGCACGAATGACTAGAAAAGCACTCAGTGAGCGCAGACCTCCGCCAAGCAGCTCATTTCCGCCCACACTTTGATTTCCACTCTATATCAAAGTCCTGCATTGATAGTCATCTTCACTATGACCAGCGTGAAATCGGCTGATTGGGAACCACGATTATAAAATCTGATCGGGCACCATGAAATGGGCGCCCAAATTTATAGGAAACAATGTGAGAACGTTTGTTTTGTTTTGTTTTGTTTTACTTTGTTTTTATTTTTGTTTGTTTGTTTGTTTGTTTTTGCGTGGTAGGCGATTGTGCAACACAATTGGTTGATAATGATGTGACATAGTTTCATGGCAATTTAGCATACATGTAATTTCAGCCGCCTCAAGCGCAATACCCTTTTTTTCACGCTGGTCATAGTGAAGATGCTATCTCTAGACAAGATGTTGATCCAGATACATGTACGGATATACACGTATATCACCTGGCAAGCTGTGGTAAAAGTAACAACGCGTCTATACCTTCAGTACTATGTGGTTAATAAAGTTAAAAAATCATCAAAACCCCATACCCCTGCTTTCGTGGCCCCTTTTACAATGCTGTATGATATCGGATCAACAAAGAAAACTGGTTATTCTTATTTTTTATTCTTTTTTTCCTTATCGTAGGATCAGAAAGACTACCAAAAAGCCGACAAAGATGCGTACATCAAGCTGGCGGACAAACTTGATTGCGCGGGCTTCGATCAGAGTAGGTGGTGTGCAAATGTACAGACTATTACATTTGTTATTGATATCGCTTTCTTGTTCACGATCTTCCCTTAATTCATCGTCAGGTTTCCTCTCAAGCGTTTTGATTGAGACCTGGTTTTCAAGGCAAAGAACATCCTTCGTGCATGTGCTGAAAATGTCGGCATCGATCAATGAGCATAGATCACCATATCAGATCACCAGAGATTACCATAAAAAGATTAAAAAAAAAACCGGTCCATAATCTCGACTAAAAATTGTAGTACGTGCATAATGGAGTGCTTCAGAGAGAGATATTCTACTAGGCCCTATTTATTAGGGTAAAAACTTATGAAATTCTGCTAAAAGATCTTGATTCCGGCCGACTCCTTTTAAAAGCACTAACTTTTGCTGACTACGCCTATTATTTTGATTTCATACACTGACATGTTTATGCAGGCAATTTTAGTGGAAATGTCTGACAACGTGTTTGTTACAATAACGATGATTACGAAAAAGATTCAAGAGTTGTCATGATTTATTCGCATAGATCATGACATTGAGATAGAAAGAGTGTAGCTATTTCCCCACTATCCGTAAGATAATATCGTTGATTTTTTTTTTTTCGCAGTCTCCATCGAGGACACCCACCGTCGAAACGATCTCGCCCTCTTCGACCGCTTCAAGAAAACCACCATCGTCCTGGGATCCGTGGCCATCGCCGACAGCCGCGTCGAAACCGTGGAAGAGATCCGAGCGCGTCTGATCGACGTCCTCCGACACCTGCCGTCTCCGAATCGGCTGGTCGTCGCACCCGATTGCGGGCTCGGTTTCCTCCCCAGAGATATCCTGCGCGCCAAACTAACGAATATGACTCGTGCGGCTAAGTCCATTCCTGTGTGAGGGCGTTCAGTGTTTCTCAAGTAGCTTTAAGATATAATAGGCCAATATGATCTTCCCTCCAGACCCATTAGCGATTGGACTATGATTTTATATATATATATATATATATATATATATATATATATATATATATATATATATTATTATTAGCAACTCCATGGAAATTCTTGTTCTTGCGAATACTCATTTCACCTCCGCAAGATGTCATTTATTGATACAGTGTATGAATTTCAGAAATATATTTTGCACAATTTTGAAGACAGCTGGTGATCAACGCGAATTCTGAGTGATATATATATATATTTGTTGTTGTTGTTGTTGTTGTTGTTGTTGCATATAAGAAGACACAATTTTTCTTCTTCCAATAAGAAGCTCACGTATAACTCAGGATGAACGAAAATTAATTCAGAATGCTGCAGAAACAAACAGCGAGATCGTCGTTAATAATTGCATCATTCATTATCCTGATATTGTGCCAGTGTTGTTTTTGCAGGGTACTGTGTGTGTGCTTTTGCTATAGATTTTGCAAAGTTTACTTCAAAGCTGAATTTCATATCATTAAATGACTGTGTGATGGTGCAAAGAGACCGAACCTGATAAAGGCAGTGTTATATGGCTGGTAGTATGTTTCGCTCCAGATTTTATTTTTCCTTTATTAACAATGATTAGTGTTAAACCCGAAAGCCTTCTCAAAAATCTGGTGATGTGGGTGCCTGTTGCTCTACTGCATTTTCAACTTCCCAACCAAGAATTTCATAAATTGACGAAACTGTCGTTAATTGGCTAATGAATTTTCAAGGGGCCGATCCAAACTGCACTTGATGAAGTGTTCAGTTCAGTTCATTATTTTCATTCTCATTTTTCTTCCAACCAAACTTAACACAGAATAAATCAGGAATTACATCATAAGCATATATACAATAGAATGTGCGGAACGAAAACTAACAAATATAAATACATATTGGCAAAATATTAAGTTATGTTTGGAGGGGGAAAAGAGAACTGAGAGGTACACTAAAAAGCAATGCTTGTATATTGTGAACCACTCAAGTGTTTCTTTAAAAATACTTACTGTAATTAACTGTGGTGATGGGCTGAATACAAGTCCTGCTGTATGCGTCAGTCTCATGCTATCTTGCATTCTATAAAGCTTGCTTACGATGTTTAAATCACTTTTTTGTCTTTCAATAATAGGAATGGGTAATGTCACACTCTCCTCACATATCCTATCTAATGTAGGAAGGGTGACGAAATATCGAGTACGTTTCCCCGTCGTACCTTTGATGAATTGCTGTCAAGGAAAAACATTTTTAGGAACGATACAATGCTATTTAGATCAGTTTGACTTCTTATTTTTTTTTCTTTTAATAGGCAATGTATTTATACGAAAATGTTGATACATTGTACTTGTAATGAAAGCATATTCTTCGTTTGAAGGCGATATAATCGTAATGCGACAAACGAACATTTATTATGAAATGTATGGTCATTAAGATGCTTATATCCGTTATTTGCGGAAGACTGAATATTGGAGTCGAGCAGATATACTAAATTGGTATAATTCATGACATAATCATGTTCGGATTGTGACGTGATTTATGGTGTCATGATGAGATGAAGACTATGGGAACTTGAACTCAATGTTTTGCTGCATTTTTATCGCGAGACAACCTGCTGTCGCCCTCTAGAGACAAAGAAAAAAAAAAACCTGATGGAGACGTTGAATATCTGTGAGAGGGGACGTTATGAAGAGAAGGGGGTATTCTATGACTTTGCTATTCTTTCGTCATTATGTAACTTTTTGAATATCACGTTGTTTATATCATAATTATGTTTCCAATCTTTCTTGCTCGTGTTTATGTCCATCTCGCTTGTTGCAAAATGTATTTTTTACAAGTGCAACATATCGACGACACATCAAGTTAGATGCAACTAAAATGATACGAACCAGCGCATGGAATTTTGTAGGGTCGACTTTTTCTCGAATCGATGCAATATTTTCTGGACTGATCTTGTGATGCGCAGCAGCTGATTATTTCGTTTTCTGCGCTCTCTTTCACATGACAACGTTGATGGCGTGCTCTTGCCGTTGCCCTCAGAGCCTTAACCCTAACCAGGCCGGGCTTTTTTGTTTGTTCTGTGGCCGGGGGAGGGTTGATTCAACCCCCCCCCCCCCCCCCCGATCTCGGCCGTCGATCAATATAAAAGAAGAAATGTGAATTTTCCATTTTTTATATTTTATATTAATTGATATGCATGAAATCATAAAATTTGCTCTAATTCAGAAAATAATAATAATTAGGCAAATTTGCATAGCGCAGCTACTATGTAAATATACTCTACTGCGCTGTGATGTAACAGAGCTCCTAACATTGTTACTGATTAGACACACAAAAAATAAGTAACAAATTAATCGAAGGGTTCTGAAAAAAGGTAAGTCTTCAATAAAGATTTGAAGACAACAAGTGATGGGGCCTTCCTCATTTTCTCAGGTAATTTATTCCAAAGTTTTGGAGCAGCACAACTGAAGGCACAATCCCCCAAGGTTACTTTTGTTTTGAAGTGAGGTTGCTTTAGAAGCAACTTATCCTGTGTACTTCGTAAATTATGCGAATATGGATATGATTTTATTGATATCAATTCTGATAAATAACCAGGTGCTTAACCATGCAGTACTTTGTAAATAAGTAGAAAATTCGTAAATGCAATTCTCTGCCTTACTGGCAACCAATGTTACTTCATCAAAACGGGTGTAATATGTGAAATTTTTGACGAACTGGACAGTTTCGCACATGCATTTCTGAACACGCTGAAGCTTGGTTATCTGTGAATCTAAGCTAATGAAATCCTAATTTTGGTGACATTATTCCTTCCAGCATTCCTAACAATGTACTTGAAAAAATCTCTTATCAAAATTGATTTCTTATGTATTCTATAGTTTTATGAATATCTTATGCAGGGCTCCACACTAACTTTTATTTTTGGTGGCCCAAAGTCAAACATCCGACCTTTTTTTGGTGGCCCGATCGGGTCACCAAGATCTTCATTTCTGAATTTTTGGTGGCCCCGGGCCACCGGGCCACCGTTAGTGTCGAGCCCTGTCTTATGTATTTCTTTGTTTTTCGACCTTTCCCCCGTTTTTTCACAAAATTCATCACAGAACCTGTTTTAAGCATAATTCAGCCATTGAAAGTGAAAATAATCATATCTCTTTGAATGAGGTGAGAAAACTCTATTTGCATAGACTTTGTACACAAAATCGCGTTTTTGAGCCATTTTCAGTCTGACAAGCATGTATAAAAGGTCGTGCAGAGTCGTAACGGTATGTCCGATTTTCGCGAAAATGGTGTCATAAGATGTGCGAGACTTGAAAGTAAAAAGTCAGCGATCGGCGCGGTCAAAAAAAAGAAAAAAAAAAAGATCGCGCGGCAGAATGGTCGCGGAAAATGTCGGGGGGGGGGGGGGGTTGAGTCAACCCCCCCCCCCACCCGGCCCTTTTAGGGTTAAGTGCCGTGTAGCTGCTCATGCAATAAATTACCAGTTGACAAACGGGACGTAGTTGGAATCGGTCAGATATTTATTCTCAACGGTCGTACCCGTTTGTCAACTGGTAATTTATTGCATGAGCAGCTACAGTGAAACTCTTTGGTGAACATTGTATCACATATAAGCAGCTTGTTTATGGTTCGTTGACTTTGATTCCTTTTCCTTTAAAGATTTCGTTACTGGTACCCGTTTGTCAACTGGTCATTTATTGCATGAGCAGCTACATGCCGTATTCAGTATACGGCACTGGTTGCCCTTAGAGGGCTGTTGACTCGCCGCCCCAATTACTTCAATCACTATTACAAACTGTACAGGTGATGTACTGAAATCCATACACAGATATAGATGGCTATATTATGTTCCCCTCCAGCTTCTTTAGCTAAGCAAAGGAGGTTCAAGAGCATGAGTTGTAAGTAGCCATATAGTTATTTAAACAGGTATCATTTTTCTAGGGATGCATGCACAAAAGAATATCACACTTGCCTTTGATTCTCAGGGTTTGATGCCGCCATCTTTCTAAGCAATGTGAACATGCGATGTTGCGGAAGGATCCTACACTGACCGTACGAAGCAGAGCAAGGTACGATGTCACACGGCACCTGCTTTGTGTCATTTTTCGATTTTCACAAAGTCATCGTATGAAGCAGTGCGCGATGTCATAATGAATTGCTTTGTGATTTCACAGATGCTTTCTAACATAATTGCACAAATAGTGTAGTCTTTGGAAACTGACATAAAAAGTGAAGGTGTTTTCAAGATTTGGAAACTATTTTCAAGTATTTCAGGAAAAAATAGCCTGTATGTTTGACACTCTATTGTATACTATTTTGATAGTATACCATGGAGTGTTAAACAGACCAACAGTCTGAAATAGTTGAAAATTATGTAGTTAATAAAATAGTTAATTAAATGATTAAAATAGTTGATAAATTAAATACTTAAAATAGTTGATTAATTATGTAGTTAATAAAATAGTTAATTATGATCACGTGAGGCTCTTTTAACCAATCGAAAAGAACATTTTATTTTTTATTTGAAGTATAACATTTTTATATGACCTCCTTGATGATCACAATTATTTTGCACAGTCCGCCGTCTAATTAAGAAGTGAGTTTATAACCTGTTTGAGCTCAGCACGCGACGCCGCTACCACCGAAGGTTAAAGGGATGGTATGGTTTCAGTTGAGATGGGGCTTCAGGTTTCCTACTTTTTTATGGAACTTTTTGAGATAGTGAGCAACATCGTGATGAAATGTGAAAGAATATATAATTCTAAGATGAATTCAAAATTCATTTGATGAAAATTGTTTTTGACATGGCTGAACTATCAAAAACAAAGCGATTCTTTTATAGAAGGTGGGACCCACCTTTTATTAGGATCGCTTTGTTTTGCTTTGTTTTCAGATATCTCAGCCCACTCTCTCAGCTATGTTGAAACCGATTTTCATCGAATAAACTTTGAATTCCTCTTACAATATTATTGTATGCTTCTGTAACGTTTCATAAAGTGGTTTCTAGATATCTCGCAAAGCTGAATCCTTACCTAGACAAATAATGTACCATCACTTCAAGTTGATAGTTGTCTCCCATGATACTTGTGCAGTTTAATATATTTCTTGGCGATATGAGTCAGGATGGAGAGTGTGGCACTGAATTACATTACTTTTGTTGTTCCGGAGGGAGTGATAAAATCAGAATAAAAAGATATAGATTCAAATCATGGTGATTAAAACAATACTAATGTTCGCGTGATTTTCTGGTAACCGTGTGTACGTATGTGAGCATAAGACGGTGCATGTACACTTATAGGGGCCGATGTCTGCTTTGCATATTTTGTTTTTCCATTGCGTGGATTCTGGTGTACATAAATTACAGTGATGTGTAAAGAGATAGAGGGATAGATAGATAGATAGATAGATAGATAGATAGATAGATAGATAGATAGATAGATAGATAAAGAGAGAGAGAGAGAGAGAACATATAGAAGCTAGCAACCTGCAATTGTAATGCTTATAATGAGGCTTTCTGCACTTCCAGGTACATGTTTAGTATAATCACAACATGATCAGATTATAATTATCATCTAAAGAATTTCGAGTAGTAAAATCACACAAACGGATTTCCATTCTTTACCTTGCGTTGTTTTGCATAACATTATACATCCAAAATATTGTAAACAATTTGAACCAATGAACGAACTGAACACTTACAACGTTCCAGAAAGATAAACACATGCAGATTAACCAAAATTACCCGATTTTATGCGGTGACAAAGCGAGAGAAAGCAAAAGAAACACGATGGAACATGTGCGCAAGCTCGCGAAAAATACAAAAGACTATATCAAATCACATCGTGGTGGCAAGACCGCAAGTATCAGCTCTTCGTTGAAGGCGCAATTGCGCAATGCGTATTTCACTTCACCACAAACCAAAATGTGATGGACACAATATTCTGTCGTTTGAGACAGTCAAATTCGACCTCCATTGATTCAATACCTTAAGTTTTACTTTCCTTATTGCTCTTGCTCTCACATACCAATGCTTTCTCTGGCCCGATGTTTTATTGTCTGTATATTGAGCGTCTTTATAATAATGTATGCAAAAGGCTGGAAAGTTTTGTCTATACAGTCAGTCCGCAGCACCCGATAATTCGCTCGTATTTATTCAACTCGTATGCAAGCCCGCTCTAGGCTTGCATACGTAATGAGCTGCGTAAGGGGGTTTTGTCCTTGGGCTTTCGGCAACAAAAATACACCTTATGTTCACAACTTTGGTATCAAATTCAAGGAAAATATGTAAACTATCGTCACATGTTACTCAAATTATTGTAAATGAAAAATATCATCGCGTAATTTGAGCTTGAAAAATGATGAAAAAAGTAATTCGTGCAGTACACGTTCAAGACGTCAAAAAAAAAAATCAAATTCACCTTGCGTCTCAATGAAAATGCTTTATTTGGTAGTCCATCTCCTAATATTTGTATCCATGTAAATATCTTGACCAGTAAAATACACATCGATGTCAGTGCTGATCAGCTTGAAACCGTGTAATCTCAAGAGTAAGCTCTCTCATTGGACAGCGCTTGCATTCAGCGCTTGCATTACGTCATTACGCTGCTACATAACGGTTTCATGCCACTTGCGGTTTCTTGGCACGCGTGTAGTTCAAGCGCTTAAAGGGTGTGTACAGTTCTGGTCAAGGTGAGGATTTAGCTGTTAACATTTTGCGAGATATTCAGAAACCATTCTATGAGATGTCAAAAAGCATGCAATTCTAAAGGGTATCAAAAGTTTATTTGATGAAAATCGGTTTTGAAATGGCTGAGATATCCAAAAACAAGGTGAAACAAAGAGAGCCTAATAAAGTTGTGGCATGTCGCCTTTTATTATTAACACTTTTTTGGATATCTCAGCCATTTCAAAACCAATTTTCATCAAATAAACTTTGAATCCTTCTTAGAATTACATGCTCTTTCATATTTCATAAGAGGTTTCTCATTATCTCACTTAGAAATGTTAAAAACATGAATCCCTTACCTCAACCAGTACTGTACAGTCCCTTTAATGCAAGCACTGTCCAATGAGAGAGCGCTTTCGCGCCACTGTACACTTTGTGTGGAGCATACTTCCGGCTTAGGAGTGAATTTTACAGACATTTCAAAACGGAAAAACTAGTATAAATCATGCTTGCGTCTCCTTGACTCCAATATATGATGAGCATCTAAGTTTCCTTTCTACGAAAAAGCCAAAATCAGAAACAACACTTTCTTAATCCGGTCAGGAACCAAAAAAGAACTTTAGACGACAAAATCTTCCGTGAAAAGCAGGTAAAATTTACGCAAATTCAACTGATTATATAGTCATGATAAGATCCGATGTTATTTGCAAATTTAGTATCAAAATAAAGATCAAAGTCTGGAGAACAATTAACCGTGACTTGTAGCCATGACAAATGTGTGTACAAGTCGCTACACTGTGAAAACCATAGCCCTATCAAAGTCTCGCAAAATCTCGCACGACGAGACACCTTTCGAACGCAAAGATCGTCAACGAGAGTGCTGAATAAATCTTGCCGGATCGGCTCATTAGCATACGTTCTGCGGACTGACTGTATACCACCATTCTTGATGATAAAATTAGCTCTCAGGCAAAACAAAATACTACTTTCTCAATCAGTTATCGTTCGGTCACTAGACTTATGAAGGCCTACTCACTCCATGGAAGTGCACCTAAATTGTTTTTGAATTACACTGTACTCCCTGAGAATGGCGGAGACACACTTCGAACGTACGTATGTAATTTCCACATTCAAACTGACAGCCATAATACACCTGAACGCTAAAAGCTTACTACATCATTCATCAGCTCGCATGCAAACCGTCTCGTAAACTGTAACTATGTCACGCCCAAAGAAATTTTTCTCCTCCCCAACACTGGGGAAAATCTTTTTGGTCACCCCCAAACATCTTACACAAGTTACATATTTTGATAGAATTACAGGCCAAAATCAGGGTGTAGGATTGGGGTCTAGGAACAGTACCCCCTGAAAAACCACCCTCCGGATAACTACCACCCGGATAATTACCCCCCAGGACAATTCCCCCCTAGGGCAACTACCCCCCGGACAACTACCCTCCAAGGGCAATTACCCTCCAGGGTAATTACCCCCTGGGACAACTACCCCCCGGACAACTACTCTCCTAGGGCAATCACCCCCCAGGGCAATTCCCCCTTAGGAAATCTACCCCCTGGATAACTACCCCTCGGATAACTGCCCCTGGATAACTACCCCCGCGGATAACTACCCCCTGGATAATTACCCCCCGGAAAACTACCCCCTGGATAACTACCCCCAGGAGAACTACCCCCTGGGTAACTACCCCCAGGATAACTACCCCCCGGATAACTACCCCTCGGATAACTACCCCCGGATAATTACCCCCGGATTATTACCCCCCGGATAATTACCTCCCCCCCCCCCCCCGGATAATTACCCCCGGATAATTACCCTCCGGATAACTATCCCCCCCCCCCCCGATAATTACCACCAGGATAATTATCCCCAGATTAATTACCCCCTCCTCCGGTAACTAGACCCCAGATAACTTCCACCCGATAACTACCCCCTCCGATAACTCCCCATGGATGATTACCCCGGATAAGTAGGCCTACAACTTCCCCTCCCCTATAACTATCAAGAGGAAAATTACCCCCAGGACAGTGCACCACGTCAATTACTCCCTGGGTAACTACCTCCCGGGTCACTGCCCCCCACCCCCCCCCCCCCCCGACTCTTACTTTCAATAAAAAGGATATCATTACTACAGAAAACGAAGTTCTTTGTATTATTTGCCAGGAATCGCGGAGATGCCATACTGAGACATCATCTTATGAAAACAACATCTTAAGGATTTACGATTTGTATCGTTTGCATTTAGGACGATTTATGTACAAGCTTAATTTCTCCCTCTGTATTCTAGTAGAGCGGTTAAGCCCTCAAAATCACGAGAATTGTGCAAAATTTGACTAAAGTATGAAACTTTCACCAGTGTTAGTACATACCATAAGATTCATTTTAAGATCGGGAGGTAAGTCTGATTTGACCTCTGATGACCTCCAGAGGTCACTGAACTTTAAATATCAGAATATTGATGTTTGGAGGCATTTGTGAATGACAGGCTTAGATCTTGGTTACGCTGCACTAAATATGCATTTGTACTACAAATCTTCTGATTCCACAGGGCATTGACAGATTTCTACCTTTGACCTCTGATGACCTTTAGAGGTCAATGACCTTAAAATACCATAATATTGATCTGTGATGTTATTAGTTAATGATAAACATGGTTAAGATGTGCAAAACAAGCATATCTGTTTTGCAATGAAACTGTCTTCATATTCCAAAGAGCAAAGACAGGTTTCTAACTCTGACCTCTGGTGACCTTTTAGAGGTCAATGACCTCAAAATATCATAATATTGATCTGTAGTGTCATTAGTTTATGATAAACACGGTTAAGATGTACAAAACAAGCATATACCTGTTTTACAAGAAATTGTCTTCATATTCCAAAAAGCACAGATAAGGCTCTACCTCTGACCTCTGGTGACCTTTAGAGGGTGTACAAAACAAACACAATTGTAGCCCAGATGGCTACTAGCACGTGTTTATAATAAAGAATAAATATAATAGAATAGAATAGAATAGGATAGAGAGTAAAGGAAAACAACACTGCAGTAATTTTCCTAGACACCCTGTGAGGTTAATATATGCTCAGTCTTTTCCCCTTCTTGGAGTCTATAGCCCTTTTTACACTTGTGTTTCTTAACCCGGACTTTCTCTGACCCAGGACTATCGTTAGTCCCGTATCAATTGTTTCAGCTTTTTACACTGGCCAATCAGTCCCGTACTATCTCTTGTCCGGGGCTAAGGAGAAAACTGACCTTTTTACACTCGTATTTCTTAGCCCCGGACTTTCCAAACCACATTAATATTCATGATTACGCTGTGCACTGTACACGTACACGCACGCACCGGCAGCACTTGATTACCTCGTTTCTGATTGGTCAGTGGGGGTCGGACTTCGTCTCCGTTGCTTAGCCCCGGATTATTTTTTCGTTCTGTTTACACTCACTTGCTTGGCACCGCTAAGCCCCCCCCCCCCCCTTAGCCCCACCTTTGGTACGGGACTAAGCAAAAATTTACAAGTGTAAAAAGCCCTTATGAAACCGTTTATGTTCCTTCCAGCTATTTCCTTTCTTTTGTGTGTGTGTGTGTGTCAAGACCACCTCTTCCAAGAAAAGTCTATGGTCATAGGAATTTATGAGTTTGATGTTGGCTACTTTCCCCGCTAGTGGTCAGCACTCTCCATCCCCAAAACCCCGCGCCAAATTACGGGGAATGACGTGATGACTTGTTTTTGCCCTCTGATCCCCAAACATAAATGACCCTCTGAGCTGGAAGGTGGCCCTCCTGCCAGAATATATCCCTCTATTTTAGCATTTATTGTTTAGTGGAGTGGGTCAAACAGGAACTCCAAAGACAAATTCAGGGATAATGACCCAGAACAACGATGACGTTGGTTGCCATAAGGACACTAATATTCATTTGGTTTATCATTTTGATATCCAAGAAACAATAAAGTCTTTACCAGTGGTTACAGAGAACAAGTGAATGAAGAAACTAAAAGACAGTGGGCAAGTTAATCAGAAATTGAGATGAATCATAGAAAATTGAGTTTTCACAGAAACGAATAGGAGGAGCAAATTGAACATTTGACCAGTAAGAAATTAATTTCCAGTGAACGCCACACCCCAATATAAGATTGAGCCAATGAAATGCTAAACTTGTTTGTTAGTGGGGAAAAGAAAAGAAAAGAGAAGTCTCGCTCTACCACGACTACACACTACAATGCCTACGGATATCTTTGTTTCACATTGTTAGTGGGGAAAAGAACAGAAAAGAGAAGTCGATCGCTTCATGAGAGATGTTCAGATCCCGCTCGACACCACAACGTCTACGGATGTCTAGGCTGAAGGTGGGTTTGAATGTCTTATAGGGCCGATAGAGCACTAACAGTAAGTGCAGATTAATTGGCACGCTAAAATGCATGTGATGGGAAATGTAAACAGTATGTGCGAATACCTCTATTATGTTTCCTGCTATACTTGTTTGTTAGTGGGGAAAAAAAAAGAAAAGAGAAGTCTCGCTCTACCACGACTACATAATACAATACCTACGGATATCTTTGTTTCACATTGTTAGTGGGGAAAAGAAAAGAAAGAGAAGTCTCGCTTCATGAGAGATGTTCAGATTCCGCTCGACACCACAACGTCTACGGATGTCTAGGCTGAAGGTGGGTTTGAATGTCTTATAGGGCCGATAGAGCACTAACAGTAAGTGCAGATTAATTGGCACGCTATCTTTTGAAGAGAAACAATACTTTGTTTCACACAAAATGAAAAAGCAGAAAAAACAACCGATAATCATCCGCTCATGTAAAAGCAAGCAGAAGTTTTTCAAAACATTTCAAGAGGCATATTTGTGAGTTACAGTCTGTTAAACATGCCAATACACTCTGAAAAACAAATTGAAGGCCACCTTCAATAGGCCACCTGCAATACAGCCTCGCATTTTCCGACATCACAAAAACTTTGATCAACACGTTCCATATATTATACTCGTGATGGAGAGGGAAAATAATAAACAACAACATTGCAAGATTGATGCATTTCTTCCAATTAAGACAACAGACAGGAACTGATTCCACGTAAAATACATAAACATGTATTTTGATTTTTCCATGCATTTTTCCCATATCATTACACACAATCATTGCACACGTATACTTGATATGGTATTCAGCTCACTGTGTGCAGAAACAGAAACTGAGCACGACCCGATAATTCAGAACCTCTGCCTGAGAAAGGCTTGTAGCCTATCCCGCGAGTCAAAAAGAAGCTTTCTTATCATCTCGTGCATCCTTTACTCTATGTGCAATGCACTCATCATAGAGACAAAAGCCTGCCTTCACCCAAACTGTTTAGATATTGCCATTGGAAGACTCTGATGATCGCATACAGTGGCTGTGGACCTATAAGAACGCTGGTCTGACTACAGGATGTCTATCCAGTTTAGTCGTGGAGGAGATCTGTGTGCCGATCGCGTGCTTCACTGAAGACGCAGATGCTGCCCTGTCTTAAGGGCTTTTTACACTTGTGTTTCTTAACCCCGGACTTTCTCTGACCCAGGACTATCGTTAGTCCCGTACCAATTTTTCGGCTTTTTACACTCGCCAATTAGTCCCGTACTATCTCTTGTCCGGGGCTAAGGAGAAAACTGACCTTTTTACACTCGTATTTCTTAGCCCCGGACTTTCCAAACCACATGAATATTCATAATTACGCTGTGTACTGTACACGTACACGCACGCACCGGCAGCACTTGATTACCTCGTTTCTGATTGGTCAGTGAGGGTCGGACTTCGTCTCCGTTGCTTAGCCCAGGATTATTTTTTCGTTCTGTTTACACTCACTTGCTTGGCACCGCAATTGCGGTGCTAGCACCGCAATTGCGGTGCTAACCCCTGCTATTTTGCAGGGCCAGATAGTACCGTACTATCGGTGGGGCTAGCCCACTTTGGCAAAAACGAGTGTAAACAGAAAGTGGGCTAAGGATAGTCCCGTACCAACGGTGGGGCTAAGGCCCCCCCTTAGCCCCACCGATAGTCCGGGGCTAAGCAAAAATTTACAAGTGTAAAAAGCCCTTTAAAAGAGATCGAGGGTATAGATCTAGACCAATTTCAGCAGGTTACACTGAATCACCACTTGCAAGCAGAGAGTCTTAACCGGATCATGCAGGTGATATTACCCGCTGCCAGCGTACCCTGATTCACACATTGGATGCAAACCGGATAGCGGCATATTAGAAACAACCAATATTTGGGCATGGGGGCACAACTCTTGGCCAGGCCCAAGTGTTAAGGAGTATCGAGCATAAAGAAGACAATTAGAGTAAATAGTAGTTCCACTCCTATTTGGAATTGAGGTTCCTAAACAGGTCATTGAAAAAATGCCCAAAATTGCCCGACGTAATGACCCAAACTTAATTGGATGACAATAGCAAGTTGCAAGACACAGGGTTGCTTCATGTGGAATGCATGTTATGCCTCACAGTATGTCGCCTTCCAAATGGTCCATGACGTCACTGTATGCTCCTGGACCATGAGTCATTCATCGGAACCATACAGCCCACGAGCTTGACACTGACCAACACAGGCCCGCCAGCTGGAAACTAGGTAGCATTGCCCATGAGCTTGACACTTAGGCAAACCAGGCCCATACGAATCCGACACATGGAGGGGGGGGGGGGGGGGGAGGGGGAGGTCCACAAGACCTACACTGAATAGATTAAGCTTTCTGATGTAATACATATATTAATCTCGTGGGCTTTGTTTTCCTCGAGTGTCGAGCTCGCGGACCGCACAGCTTGTGGGCCTATTATATTTGATGCCGAGCTCATTGACCTTGTTTATCTAGTGTTTAGGTCACGGGATGTATGACTCGTGGGCTGCGTAACTCATGGGCTGTACGAGTCGGGTTGTTTGACTCGTGACGTACATCGCTGATGAGGTGGGCCTGTTGTTTTCTGGTTAGCATCTGTCACCCTTTCATCCAGTTCAAGAGACTTTGCCATATGCCTGTTCACAAACTATTAAGCATCAACCCAAAATATGGTACTCCTCTCCCCACCTTCCATGTTTAAGCGTACAAATTTTGTCCAGTGCAAATTGGATAATGTTGCATATAATTTCATGCAAGCTATAGTCTGCATAACTTACCCAAACAAATATTATATTTGAGGTCACTGCCATCACTGAAGACACGTAAGCTTCATTTCTGAAATAATTGACCGCTCACATTCCTCAGACCTGTTACTATGAACCAATGCTTTAAAGTGGAATGTGCATACATACTTTGATTATAACGTCAAGGCGTGATTTGTACATGATTAAACATTTAGGATTAAAACAATGAAGCCAAACATCAATATTTGCAATCCTACACAAATTTTTAGTGATATTCTAAAAGTCTGACCTCACATTGTTCTCAGAGGTCAAAGTTGGATATAGTCAGGGTAATGACCAATGTTCTGTGGAATGAGAAGTCACTTCTTATACAATGGAGTATATGCTAATAGCATAATGCATGATTGCACACCAGGTATACAGTTAACCATTGAATATACATCAAATATCAATATTTTGATATTTTGAGGTCATTGACCTGTCACAGTCCTCAGAAAGGCAGAGATGCGTAAATAATTTCCCTTGATCTGAGGAATAGGAAAAAGATTCAGTTGTAACACAAATTAATTTTTAGGACAGCGTTATGTTTATCATCAACCAATTGCACCAAATATCAAAATTCTGATAATTTGAGGTCAATAATTGACCTCTGGAGGTCATTAGAGGTCAAAGGTAGAAACCTGTCAAGGATCTATGGAACATGAAGATAATTCCAATGTAACAAAAATGTGTTTTTAGTACATCATTGCCATATTCAACATTAATCAATGACGCAAAATGTCATTTTCTATCAAATTTTGAGGTCATTGACCTCTGGAGGTCATCAGAGGTCAAAGGTAGAAACCTGTCAGGGTTCTATGGAACATGAAGACAATTTCACTGTAACGAAAATGAGTTTTAGTACATCATTACCATATTTAACATTAATCAATGACGCAAAATATCAATCTTTATCAAATTTTGAGGTCATTGACCTTTGGAGGTCATCAGAGGTCAATTCAGACTTACCTCCCGATCTTAAAATGAATCTCGTAACATGTACTAACACTGGTGAAAGTTTCATGCTTTAGTCAAATTTTGCACAATTTTTCGGCTTATCTGCTCTACTATTCTGACTCTATGTTCATAAAACACGAAGCTGTCCCTTCATATCCTACCCGGTAATCCAGTAAATGTCAATGCCTTTCACCAAAACTATTTTCGCTAAATCTGTATTTTCTTTTACTGTTCCGAAATTTCGGATTTCTCTTGATAGTATAGTATAAAAGAAGTTAAGTTTGAATGCCTTTACCATTGAATTAAAGACATTTTGAAGAAATGTTACACTTCAGAATGAGTTATACTTTTTGCAATATTTTTTTAGCCACAATCGTCTATGGTTTACAACAACTCCGTGTAACACTTCTTTATTTTGAGGAGCTTATATCTCATGCCTCACGTGCCCTGGTTTTGACCCATCATCTTTTTTTTTTCTTTATATGTTTTATTGATTTCAACTATTGGCATACAAACATAAATCATTTCCATCATCTTCCTCTTCCCTCTCGCTTTTCTCTGTCCACCGTGAAGGTAGTCTATTCCTGTCATTCATTACTCACCTTTCCTCTTTCTCTCATTACAAGGGATTTATCTCGTGTGTGTTCATGTGCAATGCACTCCCGTTAAAACGAAATGCTCAGGACCGGCAGTTTTTTTTTTTTCCGTTTTAACGAAATTTCATTATAACCGAACAAATATAATATGCAATGTATAAGGAAACGAAGGAAACCACGCATAAAAAATTCTGTTTGTTGAATCCTCATCATACGCTGGAAAGCTATGTGAGATGGGAGAATACCTTTTTAATTTCGTTTAAATATTACATTTTAAAAAGAGCATAAAGTTGTTTGTGTTGTCACGCATGTGTAGAAAATGACGGTGTAGGATTTGGTTACAGTTCGCTATTCCAAAAGTTCTTTTCTTACTAAAAAAAGTACGTTAATCCGAAGGCTCCTTATTCCGAAGTTTCGCCATTCCCGGGATTCCGATGGTTTGTTTATCTGAAGGTTCGCATTTCTGAAGAAACATTATTCCGAAAGTTCATGATTTAGATCAAAATAATATATTGTTCATTTTCCGAAGGTTCGTTGATCTGAAAATGAAATGAGGTTCGTCATTTTGAAGGTTTATAAATCAAAAAGTGAGAAAGGTTCACTATTCAGAAAGTCCTTTGTTCCGAAGGCTTTTTCATCCGAAAATGAAATAAGGTTCGTTATTCCGAAGAAATTTTGTTAATGAAAAAAAAAATGAGAAAGGTTAGTTATTTCGAAGATTTATTTATCTTAAGACGATTATAAGGATTGCAGTTCTTAAGTTTTGTTAGTGTACTCTCCTTTTTTCACCATGCATTAACGATATTTTTGTAATGTTCCGATGAACGAACGTTTTGAATTCCTATCATGTTCGGACTAACGAACCGTATAAGAATGAGAATAACGGCCATATTTTATTATCGGATTAACGAACCTTTGTTATGGAATAACGCCAAAATGTGCTTAATAATTCATTTCCGAACTATTACGGACATTTAGTTGTATCAGAATCTGTGTTTTGTATTATAGGACTTCGGAACAATGAAACTAACCTTATCTGAATTCAGATTATTGTATTACAATAATGCAAGTCCCCTCGGAAACTGTGCGTGATACACGGAGTGAACATTCAATGATGCGTTCGCTCGTGCAGAGACGCTTTAAAAATGCTTGTTCCGCTACGCATTTTCGAATGCGATCCGCATTTCGTTAAAACGGAGCACATTTCCTTTATTTTTCTTTGTCAGTGGTGCTCAGAAAATACTTCGTGATAACGAAAATTTTGTTATAACCGTCTTCGTTATAAGCGAATTGTGTACCATAGACTTTAATGGCGATAATTTGGGGACCAGAAGTTTTGCTTCGTTATAACGAAATTTCGTTATAACCGTGTTCGTTGTAACGGGAGTACACTGTATCTTTATTTGTGTTCTTCGTCTCTGTCTTAATTTTCTCTCTTTGCATTGTTTCATCAATTTTGTAACTATTTTACTGTTATACCGTTAACGCTCATTTCAGAATTGCCCTACTGCATCATTGGGCATTAACAACTAGTATATCAAGAATGTGGGAAGAGATTGTCACCTCCTTGGTATGATCACCGCAGAGCATTAGGACCTACCTCCCTTGACAATTACTCCTTATTAAAATTAGGCTCCAAACAGTCACCCCTCTTACAATAACTCTCCCCCAGAAAATTACGTTTCTTATTGTTATTTTCGAACAACGTTTGCTATTTGAATTGAAAAAAAAAAACATTTTTTCACTACATATCGTCTGGTTTTGGTCGAGACCTAACTTCAGGTTTTAAATATCTTTTGGGTGAGAAAATTAGAAATCCCTTACGAAATATTAAAGATATTAAAGAGCATGTTATTCCAAGAAGGATTCAAGTTTTTGTGAAAAAAAAAATACTCTTGAAATGGCCGGGATAAAACAGAGCAGCCATATAATGTAAAAAGGATTCTGTCAACTACAACTCTCTATAGATCTATTAAAAAAGAGGGTGCAGGACAAAAGACTTCGTTAACAACTAGGGGTGTTTTGTAAAAAAAAAAAAAAAAAAGAAATACCGTTAAACTCGTAATATTTTACTCTTTCTAATCAGACTAACTTATATATGAACTGGATTTCCCCTTAAAGTGTCGAGAACATTTAACTTGAAAACTAGCACAATTCTACTTGTATGTAAAACAAGCTGTAATCTTACTCTTATGACAGATTAGGGCACCGTTTGATAAAAGTTGCCAGTTATGACATCTTGTTAGTCTCTAATAATTTCAATAAAACCATGGGTTCTGCTTGATTGATAAGCTTGAGTCACCGACTTGTTACCATGGACCTGCTTTGATCGACCTACAACGATTGGTAATTGTGTGGAACTGACAGCTTGTCAGGACTGACTTCATAAAACTGTGCCCGGATCCTATCAGAAATTATGGCTTTATATCGAAGGGTCCCTCGCTAATGTTAAGGAAATATGAATTGCAGTGAAATCAACTCTCCTTTTCTTATGTTTATCTTCTAATGTGTTATAACGGTAGAAAATGACAAGCCAAAAGAGTAAATGATGACAGTGTAAGAGAAAGGTGCATCTTCTGATATGGTGTTATGAACTTATGGAAAAATTACAAAGGGTGGTACTTCTTTCGGGGGGCGGGGAGGGAGGGTTGTCCAGTAGGTATCAGGAGAGGGCGGGGGTGGGGGTCGGGGTATGGTTATGGGGGGGGGGGTAGTTCTCCGGGGGGTAGTTCTCCGGGGGGTAGTTATCCGGGTGGTAGTTATCCTGGGGGTAGTTATCCGGGGGGTAGTTACCCAGGGGGTAGTTCTCCGGGGGGTAGTTATCCAGGGGGTAGTTATCCGGGTGGTAGTTATCTGGGGGGTAGCTATCCGGGGGGTAGTCATCCAGGGGGTAGTTACCCAGGGGGTAGTTATGCGGGGGGTAGATGTCCTAAGGGTAATTGCCCTTGGGGTAGTTGCCCTAGGAGGGTGACCGGGTGGTAGTTGTCCTAGGGGGTAATGGCCCTGGAGGGTGATTGCCCTAGGAGGGTAGTTGTCCGGGGGGTTGTTGCCCTAAGGGGGAATAGACCTGGGGGGTAATTATCCGGGTGGTAGTTATCAGGAGGGTAGTTGCCCAGGGGGTAAGTGCCCGGATACGGTAGGGGGTTTGTATCCTTGAGAGAGGAAGTGGTAGTTTAAATATACCGTCCGTCTTAAAGGGGAAACACCCAAATGCTAGTGAATATAAGAATATAAAAAGGATTTCACTTGTTTAAATGAAAAATAGGCACTCTCATTCCCGCGACTTGCTACTAATACCCCTTTCCCGCTGAAGAAAATCTTCCCCGGGGGCACCTGGGGGCACCCGGGGAACCCCGCAGTGTGAAAGGTCACTCGGTTGAAACCTAGGGGAAGCCTAGGTGAAACACCGATGAAATTTTGGGCAATTTTTACCCGAGAAGCGTCCTGGGTGAACACCGATAGTTCAACGGGAGATCACCCGGTGGTTCACCGAGAGCGCCCAGTGTGAAAGGTTGTCTCGGTGAAACACCGGGGAAAATATGCAGATTATGTCAAAGGTCATGTTTTTTTTTCTGGTCATGCACACGTTTTCAGCTAGCTAGCGCGCACTCGACCTCCCAAATCCACACGTACAGGGTACTAGTAATTCGTGTTTGTAAACATACACACGACATTACATAGTATAGTACGTTGTACTAGTATGTCGTTTCGTGTGCAATGTGGCGTTCACAGTGCGACGGCATTGTTTTGCATCGTGCTGGGCATTGTATTGTTTACTAGTAATTAGCACGCCGTGTACTGTATACAAAGCTGATATAGGTTTACAGTGTACATAATGATGTACTTGATCGATTTGATGCTTCCTCCTTCTTCGTCTTCCTCTAGTTAACTCTTCCAGTAAAGTCTGATACAGTGCGCCTCTTGCTTGATTTTTTCGTATTTTGTGCTTTTCTCGTCAAGTGCTGGGTTTACAGTGTACAGGAGAAATCCGTTGACGTTTTGTGCTGTTGAAATTTGAAGGAATTTTGCAAATGGCTGGAATGACTTCAATTACGTAGCGACCGAGGCAGCAGTGAACGAAGAACTGAGCGGGACGTCGGCTGACGCTAGCCGCGTACGAGTCCCTCCTCCGAAAACTTGCTGAACATGGGATCGAAAAAACCAAATCGCAGATGCAAAACAAACTCAAGTATAGGATCACCCACGTTGCGAGCAGAAAACCCGTCTAGGGGAAAGTTTCACCGAGAGCAGTGTGAAACGACGGCACTCAAACTTTCACCGAGAGGTTCCCCGGTGAATTCACCGGGGAACCTCTCGGTGGTTCACCGAGACGGGCAGCGGGAAAGGGGTATAAGATGTACGATAAGGATAATTATATTTCATTGCTTTATGACAGAGGTATACGTAAAGTGCTCGGTTAACTACAGATCTGCCAACATTCCCACATCCAAATCAGAGAGATTCCACACAGCAATAAGGGAGATATCTGTGTGTTACATGCATTTCAATGGGCGAAAATAATTCCCAAATCAGGGAGATTTTAATATTCTCTTATTTAGACATGAACAGATTTTGACATTTTCAGGGAGACTCCTGCAGAATCAGGGAGACTTGGCAGCTCTGGAACTAGAAAAGTGAATGCTATTGTCATCCAGCAATGGTGGCACCGGAACTTAAGATATTAAATTTTGAATGGATTGTTCGATTATCCTCAAACTATGCACTGATGTATAGGTTACCCTATTCTACTAATATTGTTGCATTTATCCAACCCACACATTATATTGGTGTCTTCCTCCTTTAAGCTGCAGTACTAATAAGTAGACGATGATTATACATCTCCTGATAGTATGGCATGGCGTCATCCGACAAGGCGATGACATCATGAGGAAGCTGGTCACGTGGCAAAGGTTCTGCTGGCGCCAACAGCCTCGTACTCGAAAGCACTGTTCCGTTGTACGCACCGGGCCAGCTAAAGTTGCCAGGCCACTTCCACGGGGTGCCACATGCAGCCTCACTCTCCTGCCAATTCACAACGGATTCGTTGTAAGGGAGTCCAACATTCTCGCAGAACTTGGTCATCATGGGCACAGGCTTGGCAAGGAGGTCGGAAGAATCGATGACTATCGGGTTAGCATCAATGTTCTCCCTCACGTAGGTCCAGAGAGCATGTAGTCTCGGGTAGAACTCCCACGGCTCCCCTAGTTCCGGGTAGTGTCGAAAATCAAACGTCAGATCGCTTTCTTCCGAGTTGATAGCGCCAACGCATAGGAGCTGCTTGAAACTCGCTTTGCGGAGGGACTGGAAAGTGAGGAAGGGATGCCGGATAAGAAAGGCGTGTTGATAGCCTGACGGAATGTATTCCCGAAGCTCGTCCTCTCGAATCCCGATGCCCATATCCTTCACGAAGACGTTCTTTTCTTTAGCTTCCTCCAGTCCTCTTTTTGTGTACGAATATCTGTGTAAATTTATGAGGAAAAAGATCATGTATTTATCAGGTTGAATACAAATTGAGCGTCATATTCATTATTGAATTTCAAGTTAAACATGTACAACATTTCAGCGGAATATGAGACTATGAAATAACATACTTGCAAGGAGAGCGATTTATATATACATGTATTATATATTTCCTGTGTTTGGAGAGGAGGGGGTAGATGAGTGAAAGATGGTGATTGCAGTTAAGGGTCAATGCTTCCTCAAATTTTAGTCAAATCTGGCAGATATTATCACAAGGGTCTTATAATTCTCTCTAATTTTTTTTTTTTCTGACATGTGGGTCCCATGTCATCTCCCTTAGTATGTTGGCTTGCTGGCTGCCAAGATTGGTTAGATCGTCGTGGGTTTTGCAGTATAGAAACTGAAGTTCGGTGGGGGAGGGGGATTCCGGACCCGACATCGGTAACTCCAGTCATCAGCTGAATACTTAATACATTGTAAAAGCACTTATCAGCTCTATCTGCATAATTTTGTATAAAGATGATTTTTTTTTTTAAATAGTCTTTAAATTCAGGCAGTTTGGTAGTCTCGGGGACCTTATAGGGTTGACATGATGCCCACTTGAACATCTATGGGGAAGCTACCTGCCAAGTTTAGTGAAAATCTGTTATAAATTCTTGCGTCCAGACTCAAGTATCCCATAGCGACTAAACAAGAAAACTATAGAAAAACTGTTACGCAATAATTTGGGTCGGTTGACAATAATATCATTGTAATGATACACTGCTATAGCAGTGCGCAACCGGCACTATATCTATATATCTATATATATATATAGATGTAATCCATGTGAACAGAGAGTAAATTATCGTTGGCCCCAAACTCCGATCTGAGAAAGTTTCATGCAATTAAAGACTGGTTCCCGCTGTTCTGAAACGAGATGCATTTTTCTTTTTAAAGACTTATCGACAGGGCGCATCAAAAAGGACTGTTCAAGGAAAACCAAAGCGCGTTAGGACGTACTATATCCATGAATCCAGATCACAAACTCTCACCACCCTCAGGGGCGGAAAAGGGAGGGGGGGGGGGGGGGCGCGTGACTAATATTTCTCGTGCCACTTCCGGGTTTTATTTCATTTTTTTCTTTTTATTTCTCTTGTTTTTAACGAAAAATAAAGTGGGGGGGGGGGGTGTGCGCCGGTTGCGCCCCCTCTGGATCCGCCACTGACCCTAATGCTGAGAATATTGGTAAGAGGAGAGTGTACAGACAAGCGAGAAACGTATTTTTATATAATGTTATACTGAATTAAAGCCCGCCTGTGCAAATTAACATAGTATTTGACAAAAGAGTACCAGACAGCCAGGAATAAACGTTTAACAAACTAATTTTAAGGACAAGTTCACAGTAATATATACCATGTGGATTGAGTGAATGAAGCAATGCCAGAAGAACACATCACTGAAAATGTGAGGGAAATCAAAGAATCAATTCAAAAGGTTATGAATTTGTGAAGTTCCCATGCAGTCACTGCTGGATTAGAAGTCTACTGCGGGTGATGATGTCACATGCGTAGAACAATATAACGAAAATATAAAGATTTTTTCTTTTTTAATGTACGCATTCCCTCGACTCGCTATACTCAGAAATTAAAGGTAATATTTTTTCCCCTGCACTCTGAAAGAGGCAAGTTTAGTGTTCGTTTATCATGAGAGAGAAATGAAAGTGTGTCGCGTTTTCTTTATATTTTTCTATCTATCATGTTTTATTGTACACATGTGGCAACACACAGAGCTGTAGTCTTCTCATCCAGCGGATGGCGGCATTAAATCTTTATAGATTCATAATATTTTAACGGATTCCAACTGATGAAATTTTTGTGTCGAAGTGTTGTTATTACAACTGATTGACAAATTATCTTATATCGAACCCTAGCGGATATGAGATGCCTGTCCGATGATCAGGAGGTCCGATATAGCTTCGAATTCGGCATTTTCAAAAAAAAAGAAAGTAAGCACTAAAAGGAAAAACAAAACAGATGCACTCGAGGACGACAAAGTCTTCTTCTTTGTCATTTTTTTCTTGGCTTGACCTTATATCTAAGCCAGCCTTTTACACAATTACTTCCCACTCAGTGAGTGGCAAGATTTTCTTTATGTATCTCTTTATTGTGCCCTTCGCACATTACCCCCCACTCAGTGAGTGGCAAGATTTTCTTTATGTATCTCTTTACCTGGGGCCATCTTCCTCGTCAAGCTTAGCTTATGATGATGGTCCCCTGCATTTCATTTTTATCATTTCCTATTGCTTCCTTTCATATATGATATTCGTTCTTGAAAAAAAAAAGAAAATGTATGTAAGATCCAAACGTTACGAATATTAGCTGTGTAAATGACTATGTAAGTATTTTGTTGATTTGTTGATTTGTATTGATTTTGAAATGCAGAAATAAAAACTGAACTGAACTGAACTGAACTGAACTGAACTGAACTGAACTGACTATTAAGCATGAAGAAAAGGAGTGTCTGGAATTTATTTTAAGCTCCTATTCTTTCCTTACTTGACCAAATGTAAAGCTAAAACTCTTTAAATGGAAACAAGCCCGAAATTATTTCATGCTCATTATTATGGTATACAAACACGGTGCCACCATTGTTGAATGAATAGACTTGAATGGATTGATTAATAGACGTCACGCATAGTGGGGACGTTCAAAGACAATTGAAAACATTCCTCCTCGCTAAATATTAGTTTCAGTTTGTGTCACACTATCTTGATTTAACACCTGTGTGATTGTCATACAAGCGTTGCAATTTCTTTCATTCTATTATAACCCGACTCTACAGAGTCAGGTGAGCCCATTACTCCACGCCCTTCAAATTCAGGCTTTCAAGGAAAACAATTTTTCATTCACTTTATTAAACTTTTTTCTTCTTCTGTTTTTTCCTGATTTGCCACCGGTGTCTTATGATGACCTATGTATGCCATCGCTCTATTGTGTGTAACATGTGAATTATGATTCATTTCATCTTTCTTTTTTTAATTGCATTTAAACGTTGAAAGAAATAAAGGGTTCTACACTAACCAGTCTTATTACACAGGCACATACACGTGTATACCAGGGAGGTGGAAGAGTGCACCTCCCTGTGTATACTAAGCACTTTTACCTGTGTAACGCAAATGACACAAGCAAGAGAGCACAACAACAAAGAACAAGAAGAAAGAGAGAGAGAGAGAGAGAGAGAGGAAAGGAGAGAAGGTCGAGAAAGAGCAGAGAAAATAGAGAAAGCTCATTTAGCTCATACCAATCGATTCAAACAACTCAAAACCCTGAAAGTATAAAGGATCTTCACACATACCGATCTGCTATACAAGTGAATCAACAAAATTAATGATAATTACTTTTCTTTCGATATCTTCATCATCAAAGTGCAATACAATGTATATACTACCCGCCATCGCAATGACCTTCATTGGTAACCTATAGCTCACTATCCGACACCTTACGGACCTTGATGTAGGCGTATTTATATGCAGGAATTCCTTGCCGGAATAAACCAAATCATGCATTATTTCACCTCTTCCTTTCAAAGCCACCATAAATAAAGAAAAATAGTTTACCACCACGAAATAGCCTTAAATATTTTGGTCCCTCTCCATGAAACTATTCACCAGTCAACAGATTCAGGTTTAGTGTTGAAAAGAGCACATAATGAATACCTCGCGCTTGCTGAACACACTCAATACCACAAGCTCACGACACTACGACCTCGACCCCTTATACCTATACAACGTGTTATCATAAATATCGCAATGCAACATCAGACAACCAGACTTATTTCTTTTTTTTTATTCCTTACTTTCTTATTTTGCACTTCGTACGAGCAGAAAGCTTATATGTATGTGCTTTTTTCTTTCTTATATAAGGCTGTCGCCTCTTCGAGCTGTTGCTTATCGAACGACAGACTTCTGCATTCCAACTCCGCAACACACTCTACCATATTCAATTCGGACAATTCACAATTAACTCCTCAGTCTTTAATAGTTCTTATTAATCAACATGTTTATTCATCTTGATATCAGTCCATTGTACTCATTTTGAATTCACCTATAGTACATTTTATCATTTTCGAAAAATTAAAGTACAGTGTCAAGTTTCATTTGAGATATATCATGTTCAGCATGTTCAATGTATATAAAACTCAAAATAAATGTGAATTTGAAATAAGAAACCTCGTACATGTCATCATTTAGACTGTCAGATAGTTGTGTTATGTTGTAGGGCAACTTTAGGTGGGATATGACTTTGAGGGACAAGTTGTGATGAAGACAGTGCACTGATAATTTAAATTCACTGCTTAATACAGGGGCGGCGCAGCCGTGGGGGCCGTGGGGGTTTGTGCACCATACAACGGTATACATAGGGGCCTAAGGTGTCATCACTTTGGGCCCCCACACTTATTTCAACCCGGAAGTACGTAAGTGGCACTAAAATGGGAGGGGAGAGAATGAGCTGAGGACTTTTTTTTTTTCTTGATTGTTGGGTGAAGAAACCTGGAAGTGGACGGGGAGAGATGAGCTAAGGACTTTTTTTTTTTTTTTTTTGCTTGTCAGCTGAAGAAACCCGGAAGTGGACGGGGTCGGGGAGAGATGAGCTGAGGACCTTTGTTTTGTTTTGTTTTGTTTGTTTTTTGTTGTTGTTTTTTGCTTGTTAGCTCATGAAACCCGGAAGTGGGCCCCCACACTTTTGAAAACACTGCGCCGGCCCTGTAATGATTTTTCAAAATATCATATGGATGATCGAGGTTCAAGTCAGAGTCATCATGTCAAGCAGCGCAGACGAAATATTCGGAGTGATAATATAGGTATTTTGGGTCCAGGCATTATGTAGTCCTGGCCACACCTGCAATGTAAGAGGGTTCGAATGAGGGGTCATCCCACTAGACCGGCACCCACGAGTCATACGGTCCACGAGGTCGACACTGAAAAAACAAAAGGTCCATGAGTCATACAGTCCACGAGTATGACACAAGGCAGCCCGTGAGTTCGACACTAGGTTAAAAAAGAGTTCGACATTACGACACAAGGCTCAATGTCTGTGTCGGTCTTGTGGGCCTTGTCTGCTTAGTGTCGAACTTGTGGGCTGTATTATTCGTGGGTGTCGAACTCCTGACGTGCAACCTCGTATGAAACCCATTTATCGGCCTGCGTTCTGGGGCAGAATCAGGTAGAAGAAACACGCACATGTTTTCATACTTGCAAAATAAGATTCCTTCAGAACTTACCTCGTAGGTGGAAGCATAGAAATACATGTCACATCGAACTAATAAACTATTGGAGCAATCTATTACTTACGATAGGCGATGTGGTGTAAATGGTAAATCCATGACTGATCCGACAAGATTGGACGCCCTTTTATACAGATCCTCGTTGCCTTCGTATCGACTGGGAAGGTCCACCCCTTCTTTCATCTTCATATTCAACGCAGCCAAATAGGCGTAACCAAATGGTTCTATCCAAATGTCGGTTTCAGGGATTTGGCCCACGCATCTTGTGAATGCGTTGGACGTCGACCTCGGGTTCGTCCACAGTATGACGCGGCTTCCCGGCTTTGAAGATATCTTATGCATCTTCTAGTTTCTAATACAGAGTATTACTTCTAAAGTAGAATATGGAACGAGATATGAGTTTTTGAGACCCTAAGAAAGGGGGAAGCGCAGAGCTGTTATATCCTAAATCTACAGAAGGTCGTGCACAATCGACAAAGTTGCATGCATTGACACACAACTGACTTTTTTTTTCTCGCTCTCACAATCGCAGTGAATGCAGTGATGTGTGAAGTCAACAGATTACGATTTAGAAAGCCCCATATTTAATTCAGCTCAAAGATCAATCAGGCATCACGGACGGGATGTATGGAACGCTTTACCCGATTATTTGAAGCTATTTTTTTCTCCCTAAATTTCTTTAAGGCACTTTTAAAGAAATGTCGTATTTCAAAATATCATGTACAATAAAATGTATTAGTTGATTTTCCTTTTGAATTAATCATTTATCTATTGATACAAGATATAATCATTTATTTTAGAATGGACAAACATAGTTTTTTTTTTTCAAACTATCAAACTACTCAGTGTAAATCAACCCACACGCATAATACGTGCACACACACATATACACACACGTGACGCAGACACACACAAACATTTAATATAAACACATGCAAGTTCACAACCACCATACACAATATTCATGATCAGAGGTATTAGTAATCATACGACCTCTGACATCCAAACAATTCGTTCTAAGTGATCTACAGTAATAATAAAAACACACATCATTGCACTTAATGCACTTTATTCACTGCTATATGCATATGTTGCTTTTTCTTTTTCCTTTCTTTTTCCCCACTGGCGTCCCCATGCGGACGCCACAAAGTTTGCACAAAGCATTTTAATGGGAAATTGCCTATTTCGTACATGACCATGCTTATTTCTTTTTTGATATTCTGAAGCTGCCATCACCATCAAGCATAATGTTTAAAGACGGAAGGCTTCTGCATTTCTTTGTCTTCTTCCTCTTTATTCGGAACATGTGTATCGTTGATTCCTTTGATCTCATTATTAAGTTTATACACTGTACTTTAAAGATAGTGATTATGATACTATGAATGTCATATTTTTTTCTTTGCTGTTGACAGATACACGTGTGGTCAAATATAATTTCCTCGAAAAAATTTGCAGAAATAAAATCGAACTGAATCGAATCGAAACGAACACTACATGCGCACGCGAAAATACTCGGGCATTCAACAATTCAAATTCAGAATCCGTGCGATCAATATAATGGAAGCTCCCTCGTTTCCGTCAAATCAAATTCACGCATGTTATATGGGCATTCAATTTCCAAATGCGAGCTTTGCATTTCCTACTCGTGCATTCAAATTCACGCGATAGTCCCGTTGAGCTTATTTGGTTGAGTTCAATTTAATTTTCAGGTGATCAATCTCCTACCTCGTCCAATCAAGGAGGTATGAGAGAACTCATACCTCCTTGGTCCAATCAATTTAATGGAGAAAATGGAATAGATTCTTAAAGAAGGGGTGATGGGGTGAGGATGGAGGAAAAAAGAAGTATAAATACACAACTCAGAAGGGCTTGCATTAGATTGTTCAAAGGTTCTATATTGTTTTATGTTCATGCATTCTTGGTTTTTCTTTACATGCAATTTTAAATATTGTAAGGTCAATCAGCAGTGCATCCAAACAACACGACAATCTAAACATACTCCTGGATGACACCGCATGTACTAAAAAGAGTACAACGCCAAACACTACCACACAAAGCATCAATTTAAAAATAAACTGACACACCATTATCTCACCTAGTCCCGCAAAAGTAAAGTAATAAGATAGCAATAAAACAACAAATAAGACGTTTACAACGTTTGTGTTATCAGCTTCAGTGTAGTCGAAATTGTTTTTCTCCGAGATGCTAATCAACCACTGCTCGTTTGTATACAGTGCCTAATGTGCCTGTATAATATGTCTGCCAATTTTCTCTCCTCATGCTCGTGAAGTTCAAATTTTAGAATGAACAGGTGGACCAACACGGCGAAATAAATAGTCTTCATCATAAAGTTCAATCTATTCAAAGCTAAGCGAGAAAGACACACAAATACGGCTCCAAGCTAACTAAAATCAAGACTTCTTTTAAATTGAAAGCACTTATTATTGGAACATGGTTGCTTTTTCATGAATTTGAATGACCGACAAGATACCGTCGCCGGCTTGTAAGGAATTCAAATGCTCATTGCTGAATTGCGTGCTCCTATCTATCAATAAGATTGCTCCGATAGTGAATTTGAATGACCGGATTTGGAATTTGATTGCTGATTCAGTGCTGCGTGCGTGGAATGCGTGAAATCAAATGCTCGGAATAGGAACTTGAATGACATCATTATGAAATTGACCGGGAAACCTATAGTATTCAACAAACTTATTTTCCATATTTTTCTGACCAGGTATACTAGGCCAAAATCAGACTAGAACTCGCGCATCTTTATTATGAATATTTCACAAGCGAAACGACAATTTTAGCAACAAATCTTTAAATAAAAAATTCATGTTACGTAATACACGTATCGATCAGGCCACGTCAGATGAAATACCATTGGGAAGTGGAATGAGACTTTCACTCTGAGGAAAGTAACGGAAATCGGAAAATGTTACAAACAGCAGAAGACCATATATCAACCATGATATCTATATCTATATTTATATATCATTATGAAGAAGCAAACTGGTAATGCATTTTTGGCCAATAAAGAATGAGTTTACGCAGAAAATTCGAGTCGAATAAACTCATTCTTTATTGGCCAAAAATGCATTATCAGTTTGTTTCTCCATTTCTTCGTGGAACCAATACCTGAAATCTTGATTGTGATAACAATGATATAAGAAGGAGTCTCGAATGATAAGTCACTATACTAGTATACACGACACTGACGAAGGCCCGAGGCGGGTGGAAAATTTTGTAAATAAAAACCTTCTTGTTGGAATTACAGATGGCGTTGTTATGCTATTATGATTCATGTATATTTTGTTTGCAAAGACTTATGATTGTATACACTGACGAAGGCCCGAGGCGGGCCATTTTCTTTTTTTTTTTTTTTAATTAAAACTTTGTTGGAACAGGGAATGGCGTACTCAAGACTCTTTTTTTCTACTTATTATATATAATGAACAGGAGGAAGATCACGAGAATTTTTTTTTCTTCAAGTTTATCTGCTAACTTCCTGTAGACGTCAACGTACATCCAGAAAGAAGAACAGACACAATCAAACACACACACAAAGGGTTTTCATTTCCCTTGGTTATGATCAATGTTATCATGCTTTGGCCACGTCGTCTGCAGCCCCTTCGTCGCCCATGCCAGCGCACCGCAGTTTCCGTTCTAGGTTTTCATACTCGGAATCCATCTTCTCAAATCGCCTTTCGATGTTGGCATTGACTGAGTTCAGCTGCCGAATGAAATCCTGCAGTTCTGCCTTGGCTCCCACTATTTGCTTCATCCGCTGGCCAAGGTCCGCGCTGTCTTTATCCCAGTTGTCAAGTCGAGATCGAATCGTTGCGTTTACTTTGTTCATCTCTTCAAGCGTATTGTGTAATTCTAGAGTTTTCCGTTTCAGCAATTGCTTCTCAAGTTCTAGTTCCTTGTTAGAGTCCGACAACATTTGATTGCCGGCTTTAACTTCGGCGAGACTCTGGGTCAGGGCAACTTTATTGGCTTCGAGATGAACGACCTCCTGGGTAAGCTTGGAGTTGTCGGCTTCCAGATGACGCACAGTGTCTTCAAGAGATCCAATCGTCGATTTAGATTGGAGCACCTCGGCAGACAAGTCCACATTCATTTTGCGTGCCGCGCGCAAATCAGACTCGAGCTTCCTGCTGTCGCGTTCAGCACGTTGACGCGCATCCGAATTGGCTTGATTTTCTGCGCGTAGTTGATGAACCTCGACGCTCATGTCGCCGACCTGTCCGCGCATGATGGCAAGCTGTACTTCGTTTTCGGCAGTGTTTTTCGACAGCTTAGCAGATTTTGTACTCTCCTCAAGGTGAGCCTTTTCCACTCTGCTAAGTTCCTCACACATCTGGCGCTTTTCCTCTTTGATAACCGAGAGGGTCTTTTGCTTTTCAGCCGATTCTCTCTCCGCTTTTCTGCGACCGACATCCATCAGCGATAACTCTTCGTTAACGGTTTTCAGCTTGTCGTTCAAGAACTTCTTCTCTTTTATGACTTCAGCCAGCTTTACCTCCAGCTGCGAGTTTACTGAATCGAGATTCTTGATTTCGAGCAGGTAATTTTCGCGCGATTGATTGGCTTGGGCCAGTTGGTTTTGCTTCTCCTTTGCTTCGCGAGATAGCTTTGCGACTCGAAGACGGAGAGACGAGTTCTCATTGGCGATCCTTGTCAGTTGGTCCTCCACGTCCGAATAAACGTCGCGGAGTCTGCCGATCTCTGACTTGAGCGCTCGGGTCCTCAGCTGCATACACTGACCGGGTTCCTTCGCGTCAGCAACAGGGAGACATTCTGAGTCACTGCTGCTAACAGTTGAAAGGCTACCAATACTAACGGAGCTAACGGAACTGAGGGTATACGTCGCGTTGGTAGGAATGGCTTTTGGTTCTTCTGTCTTGGCTTCGGCGATTTTAACCTTAGCGACCTCTTTGACGTCTTCAGTCCGGTTCGCCGAGTTTATGGCTTCTTCTCGCCAGTCGCTGTCTATCATTTCTTGGAGCTGCTTCATCGCCTCGACTTTGGCTTCTGTTTCAACTATGTACCGCTTTTCCAGATCCTGGTACAGTGCCTGCATCTGGGTTATGTCATTCTCCATGGCAATGATCTCATCCCGAAGCAGCCCGTTTTCTTCTCTCAGAGCCTTGATTCCTCTCGTCTCTTCTAGGAACTTTCTTTCTGTCTGTTCACCCTTGTCTCGTGTTTCTTTAGGTCCCTCTCTGATTTGTGTTCCTACTGTCCGCCTCCTGGTAGACTGCGAGATCTTCGCTGATTCCTTCGTTTCCTTCATTTCCGTGGCCTTCTCAGCAGCCTTAGCCCCACCGCTAAATGCTTCTTCCACTAGCTTTTCGATGATCTTGTCGTCGTCTATGTCCGGATCGTCGTCGTCCCTTTCTTGGAGGGTCGCACTGAGATCGACCACGGACTGAAACTGGTCGATCAGCCTGCTGAGTGTGGCCTGAACTTGACGGGAAATTTCTTCGCTGGCCAGATCGTCATCCTCGTGCCCGCTTTCCGTGCCTGCTTCCTCGCGACCAACATATTCTAGGACCGTCTGGCAAAGGTGGGCGATGTTACCGCTGAAGGACGTCTCCAGATCGGCGAGTTCCTTCATGACGCAATATCTATGTTAAAAGTGATATGTAGATAAAACCAGGAAGGTAGAACAGCGGTCAGAATAAACCGTTTAGTTCGACACCTTTGTAATGCTTTTTTTTTTCTATGACAACCACGTGTTCATTAAACAGTTACTGAATATTCGAGTATGGCTACTTCCATTTACATAAAATTTGGTCTGAAACATAACTATGAGAGAGAGTGAAAAAAAAATATATTGCCTAAATTTGGCCGTAAAATAAATTGAGTTTGGCAGTGAAGATTACTAGCAATCTGGCAACACTTGTATCTCTAGCCTGAAACGCACGCACAACCTGAGTCGACTTATTCTTCTCTTTTCTGGATAAGAAAAATATATTATTAAAGACTAATCACGATCACAAACTATTGGTGGGCCTATTGGTGGCTACCAAAATATATCATGTCTTAAATAATGGTGGCCTTACATCTGTTTCTGGTGGCACAGGGCTACCAGGCCACCGCTAATGTCGAACATTATTTTTTTATGTGTATGTATTGCATAATGTATGTATGGCTGTCTAACCCCTTTCCCTTAAGTTATCATGGGGACATCACAGAAGATAAATCAACACCTCGTTTTTACTAAACATTGGTATCGCTGCATGATGCGGACGATGTTTTTAGTCACGACGATCGCTGGGCCAAAAATTTCATAATAACTTATTGTTTCCCCTTTTCTGGGTTGACATCACCAGTTTTAATATTGCCTATACGGCCTCCGTTAGTCAAGAATGACCATGGATAATGTCCAAGTTGCTGTCAGCTGCATATTGGCTGGAGCAGCATATCTTTTGATTCCATACACCTGTGCCTGAGTGACAGGCTGTCTATCATATGTGACATTTCGTGCATCAAAGATTAATATTTGTATGCCAAATATTCACATTTTCCTCTTAAATTGTTTTTATACACACTGTGAGGAAATCTAAATATTTGAAGAACATTCAAAATTCATACATTTCATACAGTTGGTTGCTCCTGATGTAATTTCATAATGGCAAAACACAATCTGCTTTACACCTTTACTACGAACAGACTCAAAATGCCGATGTTGAGGACCAACCTAGATTCTCTGCGGGTCGTCGATGAAGGAGTCCGGTCATTGCCAGGCGAGGAGGTGTCTTTCGAAGCTCTCTTAGATCCACGGAGCTGATGTGAGGTCCTACATAAGAAACCATTTTTCGATACCACACGCTCTGAATTTGATAGTAGTCATCCAACAGCTCAACTCGATCAATAGAAACTGCATGGGTCACAAAAGGCGCGGTCAGACTGGCAAAAGATCGAGAAGTTTAACATCGCGAAGTCTTCGCGATCTTTTGTCGTGCGGTCACACTGGCAAAACTTCGAGATCTTTAAGATCGCGATCTTAAACCTCTCGAACTTTTGCCAGTCTGACCGCGTCTAAAGACTACTGAGCTCGCATATATTCCTATACATTATAATCATGTGTATTGTGTTATTCTATATAACATAAAAATACATAAACAGTTTTATTTCAAAGTCCTAGTACACGATAATGGATAATCTATCCAGATTGCATGGCTTACTTGTACTTGTTACTGAAAATCTCACTCTTTTTGTATAATTGAAATAAACAATACTGTAAGAATGAGACTCACATCACAGATTAATGCTGCAGCATAAGTTTTCATGCATTAAACATTTCCGTTCATCATCATGCGATTTCTATTGTGTGTTTTCAAATTACATTACAGCAGGCCCTAATGTTACTATCATAATCATTCCAATAATTCCAAATTTTCAAAATGAAGAAATAAACTAGATATATCGCTACGGCGACTGATATGCCTCCACTATAATGCATGGTTCTCCTAATAGGTCTATAGTACAATGTCTTGACAATGTGTGATGACAGTTTCACACAATTGGCAAAATATTAAAATGACAGGTTTGCCACAAAATGGGCTGAATGTTCACTTTCCTGGAACTGCTAGGTTCAATTGGATGAATGATTAAAATGTCAGAGTGCAGGTATTTGGTTAACTGATGATTTTTACTTGACTTTTGACCCTTTTATAATTTTATGCATTGAGCGCCAGTATTAGGAAGGAAAAGCCGGACGACCTCAGATACGATGTGGAGAGACTTTATTCACCGAGCCCGAGAGGACTCTAACTTGTTAACAACAGAGGGCGTTAATCATGTGTACATACAAATGTACATCGTACATGTATTCAACATAACCATAACATATGGCGTGACTGCCTTTTTCTTCTATTTTCAACACAACTGAAACTATCATAAATCATCTAAACAAATCTATGAAATATGTGTCCTATGGGTTAGTAATTAAGTAAGACCTGACCACAAATGTATCTGTGCTTAGTCCACAAACAACACTACTTTAAACACGGTTGTCATACCTATATATGACTGTTATTTTATACTCATGAGCTCTATGTCACTTGTTACTTATACTACATTCATAAGCATATGGTTGCTGCCTAATTACCAATTTGATATCAACTTCCTAATAAAGTTTCCAGTGATATAATATTGGAACTTCAAAGAATCTGTACCATCCCATATGCATATTATGTATAATTACTGTGGCTCCTTAAGATAAATCTCCGACATCTCATGTGGCCAGAAAAGAATAAAGAACACAACTTACAAACAGTCAAAATACATATGTAGAATATGTATACAACATATCAACACCAATTAACTTTGCTGACATAGCATTATTAGATACAAAACTAATTATCATATAACAGTTGACAAATTGTTCCTAATTACAAATCTTCCGTCATTCATTGTGACATATGACTAAAAACATAAAAACTCAACACTGCAACATGTAGTATTGTACATCATTCAACCCTTCTGTTCCCTTTCTATAAAGATGGCTACGTCACCACTCTCTGTGAACAAAATAATGTCCCTTCCAAAACTTTAAACATCGAAATAATGGCATACACACAAGTAGTGCTGACTTAAATGTAATGCGCATTTTATGAAAGATAAAATGTCCCTGTAACAAGAAATCAGAGTAACCTATCACAAAGTACAAACTTGCATCCCAACAGGGATGAGGACCACTGCTGTGACTATCTCAGTTAGACTCATTGAGTTCCATTGTATACACTTACCAAATATAATTAGGCAAAACTCATTAATAATTTCCTCAAACAAACAAAATTTACATTGTACAGTGAACAACTGTACAACATTCCCTAACCCTCTACCGTCATGCATGCAGACTACCATCCTCTACTGCAGAGACCATGTCATAAAAATGACGAACTTACACCAGCTTGAAACAAAATGAATACTTAGAACTACACCTTACAGAAAACAATAAATCAAACAATCACACATGATTTTAACATGTTCCCAGTACAATGTACCATAATACATGAATTGAAACATTACAATACAATAAATTGGCTTATGAGCAAACAGCAAATAGGGGTACACGAAAAGCTGTGAGTACTCAATAATTAAACTGATGAAGTGGTAGGCAACTGTCACATACAAAAACATGACATAATCAACACCGTCACTGTTAAACTTAAACTAACCAATAATATTAAGGTACCGGTACAGCACACAAATTTATGCAACAGTCCAATCACGCTCACTTTTGTAATGATCGGCAAAAATCACAAAATACAGGTACATGTAGTTGGTATCGGCCTCACGCACTAAAAAATCAAGGGTACATGATAAAAACCATCTGCATTGATGCACTGGGTACATACATGTATACACATCTGACAAACTAACTTCACTGGCTGTTATATCCCCATTACAAACAACCATAAAAACATTCATGTTACCAATTTGATGATTGAATATTTTGTTTTCTCAAGAACAAATATTGATATGGTCTAATGCTGAATGAGCAAAACAGTTATTAAAAAAATATTGGAACAAATGTTAAACAATGTGACATGAGGAAAAACGGTACTCTACCACATATGCCCATGGGGGGGGGGGGGGGGTACACTTTATCCTGGGGAAAGGACATGAGGCAACTTAGGGAAAATTGTACCTGTACATGGGGAAACACTGTCTGGGGGGACAAGCCCGATCCCTCTCGGCAGGGTTAAATATGGCACAATGGGGTGCAATCCGAGTCCATAGGCTAGGGGTGGGGGACTAGGTCGGTGAACTATGGCCACATGCGGGACTGAGGGTGGGGGATGAGGTGGATGGATGTTCGTCCCATGGTCAGTTGAAGGGTGGAGACTGAGTTCGACGCAACAAGATCCAAGATGAACGTCACGAGGAGTCGAGGGGTCTTCGCTTAGAAACGAGTGGAGACCATAGACTGGAGGCTCATCATCATAGGCCTGCAGAAGCATGTCGCATACAGGGCTGCGGTCAGGAGGAAGCGGATCGCTCACACTGACTAGGATGACCTGCTTCAGAGGAGGACCGTCATCAACGACCATGGAAAAGTTGACACTAGCACAGGGATGGCATCAATCTCCCAGTAGATATCATCCCGAGCTGGGGGGCTCCCATCATCGTGCTGGAGGACGTCGTTGACATCGGGAATGGTGTCATCAGCAGGGAGTAGACCATCAACATCTAGATGGTATCTGTTGACATCAGGGTTGCCAATGACGTCGTGGTGGGAATTATCAGCAGGGTGTGGTTGGCTGTTACTGATTAAACCACCATCTAGTGACTGATCATTGTGAACGGGTGACCTAATCATAGCCGTCGTTATCTGAGGTGACAGAAAATTGTCCTCATTACAACTGGAGGGCAGCAGGTCAGATTTGTCCCCTTGTTCGGCTGGATATGGTGAACTTCCACCACCTTCGTTTTGACGATACATGTGTTGCGCAAAAGCCGGCGCATGCAAGTCTGCATAAGACATACTGTTGTGCGAAATAGCACCTCGCTCTGCACAGTCACGCAAATCACATAAATGACTGCAAGTGTCATTCACCTGTACATCAACATAGGAATCCATGAAATCAGGAGAGTCAAAATGGTCAGAGTGCTGGTCATCAACCAGAAGCTGGGAGAACTTCATCTGTACCTTAGAGCTGTGCTGGGTATACACATCCTTTTCAGAGCTAGGCTCAGTGCAAACCTCAGGCCCATCAGATCTAAGCTCAATGCAAGTCTTGTCAGAGCTAGGCTCAGTAAAAAACTCAGAGCGAGGCTGAGTGACAATCTCATCAAAGTTATGCTCAGCAGATATCTCACCTGCTCTGCTACACTCACTTGCAGAGCTAGGCTCAGTACACATACCACCTGCAGAACTATACTCAGTACACATCTCACCTGCAGAGCTATGCTCAGTACACATTTCACCTGCAGAGCTATGCTTAATACACATCTCACCCGCAGAGCTAGGCTCAGTACACATCTCACCTGCAGAGCTATGCTTAATACATGTCTCACCTGCAGAGCTAGGCTCAGTACACACCTCACCTGCAGAGCTAGGCTCAGTACACATCTCACCTGTAGAGCTAGGCTCAGTACACTTCTCACCTGCAGAGCTATGCTTAATACATGTCTCACCTGCAGAGCTAGGCTCAGTACACACCTCACCTGCAGAGCTAGGCTCAGTACACATCTCACCTGTAGAGCTGGGCTCAGTTCACCTCTCGCCTGTAGAGCTATGCTTAATACATGTCTCACCTGCAGAGCTAGGCTCAGTACACACCTCACCTGCAGAGCTAGGCTCAGTTCACCTCTCGCCTGTAGAGCTATGCTTAATACATGTCTCACCTGCAGAGCTAGGCTCAGTACACCTCTCACCTGCAGAGCTAGGCTCAGTACACTTCTCACCTGTAGAGCTATGCTCAGTACACATCTCACCTGCAGAGCTAGGCTCAGTTCACCTCTCGCCTGTAGAGCTATGCTTAATACATGTCTCACCTGCAGAGCTAGGCTCAGTACACACCTCACCTGCAGAGCTAGGCTCAGTACACATCTCACCTGTAGAGCTAGGCTCAGTACACAACTCACCTGCAGAGCTATGCTTAATACATGTCTCACCTGCAGAGCTAGGCTCAGTACACACCTCACCTGCAGAGCTAGGCTCAGTACACATCTCACCTGTAGAGCTGGGCTCAGTTCACCTCTCGCCTGTAGAGCTATGCTTAATACATGTCTCACCTGCAGAGCTAGGCTCAGTACACACCTCACCTGCAGAGCTAGGCTCAGTTCACCTCTCGCCTGTAGAGCTATGCTTAATACATGTCTCACCTGCAGAGCTAGGCTCAGTACACACCTCACCTGCAGAGCTAGGCTCAGTACACATCTCACCTGTAGAGCTAGGCTCAGTACACAACTCACCTGCAGAGCTATGCTTAATACATGTCTCACCTGCAGAGCTAGGCTCAGTACACACCTCACCTGCAGAGCTAGGCTCAGTACACATCTCACCTGTAGAGCTGGGCTCAGTACACTTCTCACCTGCAGAGCTAGGCTCAGTACACTTCTCACCTGTAGAGCTATGCTCAGTACACATCTCACCTGCAGAGCTATGCTTAATACACGTCTCACCTGCAGAGCTAGGCTCAGTACACACCTCACCTGCAGAGCTAGGCTCAGTACAAATCTCACCGGTAGAGCTAGGCTCAGTACACATCTCACCTGCAGAACTAGGCTCAGTACACATCTCACCTGCAGAGCTAGGCTCAGTACACATCTCACCTGCAGACCTAGGCTCATCTGTACAGAATAGTTCATGCTTGTGAAGCCTGTCTGCATGAGCAGACCTTGAACCATAATGGAATGTCGATCCATCTTCAAACAAGATCTGTTGTTTAGCTGGTCGAACAACAAGATCATACATTTCCAAAAACGGAAGTCCAGCCACGACATCAACATCCAAATCTCTGACCACTGCACCATCAATGCAAAACTGCTTGCCATTGAATGTGATGTACACGTCTGTGAAGCCTATTGCACCAGGCACTCTCATGCTGTGACCATACTCATCAATGTCACACTCAGATAGCATATCAGCAACAGACTCACTGATTAAATTAACTTCCAAACCACTACATACACTCACATGTACATCTCGGTTTCCTTGTTGGGCAAGAAAAAAGGGTGATTGTATGTATGATCGAGGCTTACTTCTACGGAATTCTGGCTTGCGCTCGCGCTTGGGCGCTACTGGCTCATGCCACGTCGTCGGCATGTAACTGCGGCTACCGCTGGCCGAAATGCCCCCGGGCTCGGTGAAGCACCACTGCGTCGGTGCACGTAGACCCCGCATAACTTTGTATACGTGGGACTGGTCTAAACACGAAGAGCGTAACTGACGTTATCACAACACTTATCTGCTGAGCGCCTGACCTCTACTTTGAGAGCTGCTTCCTCCTAGTTTGGGTAACTATGTTAAGTTCTCAGGATGGACGTCGAATCGAATCCCGACGCTGCCACCACGCCAGTATTAGGAAGGAAAAGCCGGACGACCTCAGATACGATGTGGAGAGACTTTATTCACCGAGCCCGAGAGGACTCTAACTTGTTAACAACAGAGGGCGTTAATCATGTGTACATACAAATGTACATCGTACATGTATTCAACATAACCATAACATATGGCGGAGTAATTTTCAAGGTATTGAGAAAAAGTATAATTTCAGTATCAAATGGGAAAATAGCATTATCTAAACCTGGCCTTTGACCTTTGACCTCACAGTTCCAAAGAGAATCACTGTTAGGTTGAACATGCATAAATATGTAAGTTTCATGATGATACCTTGAGTTACTTTTGAGATATGGAGGAAAAAGTGCAATTCAGCACTTTCACTTGACCTTTGACCTTTTGACCTTTGACCTTTTGGCAAGAAACTTCCCACAGAATATATATTGGGTAATACATGCATACATCAAGTTAAAAAACAAAAAAACAAAAACCTTCAGGCATCGCATAACTATAAGGAAAGTAGTGATATTTTGAGGAGTTGACCTTGACCTTTGACCCCCTGACCTTTGAACCATGACCCCCAACTTCCCTAGATAATCACTGCCCATTGGAACAAGCATATATACTAAGTTCCATGAAGATACCTTGAACCATTTGCGAGATATGGAGAAAAACATGAATATTCAACCTTTTTTTCCCACAAAAATAACCTGTGACCTTTGACCTTTGACCCCGTGACCCTAAAATCCAAACAAAGTATTATCCCCCCAGGATATACCCTCATACCAAGTGTGATGTAAAACCACCACACGGTTCTTGAGATATCGACAAAAACAAAACGGGACGGACGGACGGACGGACGTACGGACGGAGGACGGACGACCCGAAAACATAATGCCTCCGGCCACTTCGTTGGCGGAGGCATAAAAAGCCTAATCATGGATTTAAATCGCATGTTCAGACCTGTGAATAGAATTGATCAACCGGAACTGCGATTGAAACCATGGGGAATCATGTTTAAGAAGTAAACAGTGTATTATACCTCGCCTGATTGTAAGCTTTCTTTGGTCGGGGGTTAGTCGGTGTTTCCGAATGTCGATTAGAGCGTATACGTCGCTTCTCGTTGAGAGCGCAATCGTAATACTTCTGAAACGTCTTGCTCGGTTTACCCTCTCGATCTGTTACCGTTCCATTCAGCATGATGTAGATCTGAATTTTTGATAGAGTCCAGAAAAACAAACCATTAAAAACTACAAATAAACAACTTGTTCTCTAAAGAGGAATGATCTGTTGTTGTTGTTGTTGTTTTCATGGGTAGGCCTATATCGGGTTGTGAGACCCAATATTTAATAAAACTAAACAGATCAGGCGATTCTCTCACGTTGGAAGAAAATATAATGTGCATGTTGGATGTTGGAAGTTCTTGATTTATTCATAAGTGCTGCGATGCGACATTTCAATGTAGATAAGATGCTGTTAATATTTTTATCTTTTTTTTTTTTGCTTAGTCATGTTGACACTGCATCATAAATTGATTAAGCTTTCAATAGAATCATAATCAGAGAAAAGATTATAACAGAAAATACAGCAACGAGGAAAAAAAAAGATGATTTGATTATAGGTTTGTTTCAATTCCTTTAAGCAGAGACGTGGTGTTCTTCGCATTGCTACTTTGCTTGTTTTGTTTTTCAAAACAGTCCGTGGAGATCCGTCAATTTAACTTTGATATGCCGCCTGTGTTCACTTCATTGCTGCTGGTAAAGGATAGATAGGTGTCCGTGCATCACGAAACCAACAAAATCCTTTGCACACTCTTCACTTTCAACCCTCATAACTTTTGAAAGAATAATGGTACTGCTCCAAAAGTTGGAATTAATCATGGAAAGAATGTGTTAATAAAGCACGCTCCATTTCAGCTTGATCTGATAATGCCTTCATTGTTGTTGCTCCGGTGGTTTACCGCATGTCTTTTGTCCCATTCATCACACAGCTCGCACGGTTTGGTAAAGATTAAACGCTTGAATAGACTCTTGTACTTCAGAGCCTCTTTTCTCAGTTCACACTTTTCCAGAGTGTGTGCTTTCCTTCGAATATTTAGATAGGTTAGGAGAGTCCATTTGAATTGAGTCATTGTACATCAATTTAAAGCTTAGAGTCCGTTTTTCAGAATCTGCTCTTAACTAAAAATCCATGTATCTGGAGACTTTTTGTTGGTTTTGTGATGCAGGGTCACAAAGTGTATACAAATAATTACGGGCCTTCTAATGATGTTAAGGGGGCCGGGGAGGGGGGGGGGGGGGGGGTGGGCGTCCTATGGGAACCATGCGATTACTGTAATAGCTTCTTTTATCACATGATGAGAAATACCTTCTACAAAGAGATCGAGCAAATGTATTGGACATTACTGCCTACGTAAGCACACCTGCTTGCCGTTCAGAAACACACGGTCTTCGTACTCGACGAGGACAACGCACCGGCCGTCGTTTGCCTCGCAGAGGGTCAAGTCAAAGGTGCCGAAGTCCTTGCTGTAGGGGAGCGCCGGTGACATGACGTCCGGTGTTTGAGGTTTACGGCGGGCCGGGCTGGACGCCGGAGAACGCTCGATCCTGTTATCAGAAACGTTGGCTTCATGTTTCTTCTTGACACGTCCCTGCTCCTTGCTTTCAAGTAAAGAAAATAATCAGGGAAACTGAAGTAACAAAATTTCCTGCATTTAGTTACATGAAGCACAACAACATATGGATAATCTATCATTATTTGGGCCTATGTACCGCACTAGTAGTATTTATTTATTTATTCATTTATATTTCGTTTTATTTTCGCAGGGTAGCCCTTTCAGTTAAAAAACTGATTTACAAAGGGGCCCTGCGTAAAAACGATATACAAAATACAGTATGATTGAGGGTACCACCTATCGTCACCCTAAGGATCTGTAGCTTGTTTATTCCAAAAGTATAAAACAAATTCGCCTAAATCTTCTCTCAAATATGCCATAAGTACTGCAGTTTTGAATGTCGTGACCGTCTCGTTGATTCTGAATCTCCGTTTTAAAATAGCGCAATTTTAGTGTGTGCGTTCCATTTTCTTCGCGCAGCTTAAAAGGGTACCTTACGACACCCCCTCCCTCCATAGGTAAAACACGTGAATTTCACACCCATGCGTCGTTACCGTTAGCGGATGTGTAATTGAAACGTGTTTAGTCTGGTTTGTTAGTTTGTTTGTGAGTTTGATTTTCGTTTCCAAGTGGTTTTTATTGTTTTCATAGCAAATGGCACTTAATCCCACGCGTACATTTCGTTCTATACGCAAACAGCCATGATACGCAGGGTGCCGATGTCAAGGTATCCTGCCGATAGGTGGTACAGTCAGTCCGCAGCACCCGATAATTCGCTCGTATACAAATGATGCACAGGATAGAGTGCATTAGTGTAGGCGTAGTGCACTCGAGGGTATTTACAATTGTGAAACATGCACGAGGCGAAGCCGAGTGCATGTTGCACTACATTGTAAATACCCGAGAGTGAGCTACGCCTACACTAACGCCACGAAATAATCCTGTGCGTCATTTGTTTTATAAAATGGGTCGAAAATTCGAAAACTAACATCATTTTCAGCGTTTTTCACGTACCTTTGTGGGTCAAGACGTCCGAAGATGTTCGTCCCAAACTTTTACGCACGTCGCACTCGCGGAAGTCCCGCACATACAGTATAAGTATAATGGGGGGTTGGGTTTCCGGACACCCGCATGAAAACTTACTTATTTTACATAGAATATGCACCCTTTACCTTAAAGACTTGATATAGACTCCTCATATAGGCCTACTAGACAACATACTCTGAAAACGGCGTGAGAATTAACCTGCTAAATCGTTGGATTTGCTCTTCAAAGTGACTCCATGTACGCGTCCGGTCCCATAACGCTTGGTCTACTGTACTGTACAAAGTGTACGTATATGTATAGTATAGTACAGTATACGTACGTACGCCACATATGTTATGCACAAGGGAAGACAGGCCGGCCGGCCGGCAGCCCGAACTAGAAGTTGTTTACAGGATTGACAGCGCGTACGCGTATGCATGCAATTCATCAAAGGAGCCGCCGCGCGCACAGACGATCGGCAATCTACCATAGGATTACAGGCAGAGTAGTGCAATAGTACTGAAGTAAAGGAAGGAGGTGTGTCTCATTTCAGAGCTTCCTATTGGCTACATTCTTGAACCCATTTTATAATATTTATTCAACTCGTATGCAAGCCCGCTCTAGGCTTGCATACGTAATAAGCTGCGTAAGGGGATTTTGTCCTTGGGCTTTCGGCAACAAAAATACACCTTATGTTCACAAATTTGGTATCAAATTCAAGGAAAATATGTAATCTATCGTCACGGTCATGTTACTCAAATTATTGTAAATGAAAAATATCATAGCGTAATTTGAGCTTGAAAAATGATGCAAAAAGTAATTCGTGCAGTACACGTTCAAGACGTCAAAAAAAGATCAAATTCACCTTGCGTCTCAATGAAAATGCTTTATTTGGTAGTTCATCTCCTAATCTTTGTATCCATGTAAATATCTTGACAATTTGTTGCTTAATCCGGTCAGGAACCAGTAAAATATACATCGATGTCAGTGCTGATCAGCTTGAAACCGTGTAATCTCAAGAGTAAGCTCTCTCATTGGACAGCGCTTGCATTCAGCGCTTGCATTACGTCATTACGCTGCTACATAACGGTTTCATGCCACTTGCGGTTTCTTGGCACGCGTGTAGTAACCGGGGGGCCAAAAGCTAAAAACAGAGGTCGAGTTGCACTCTCTCTACAAACTAAGTAGACCATGCTTATTTTCAAGTTTTTATTGTAACAAACAACATTCCACTGGTCTACCTCAAAAAATTTGTTGCGAAAGCCTCCAAATCCAAGATGGCGTCCAAGATGGCCGCCATATTTACTGAATTTGTTATTTGCAAGATAGAATTTGATTGAAACATCAGACTTCAACAAATGTGATGTCATATGAAAGAGAATAAAATTATCTACAAGTTGATACCATTTTTGTGGGTTATTGTGATCATTGGATTGAGATTTTAAGGAAAAAACACTATTTTTTTATATTTTTCTGAAAAAAGGAAAATCATGAAAATGCTTGATTCAGCATAAATCAAAGAAAGACTGAAGGATTATCTTGAAATGTTTCAAGAATTTTGTTTGACATATAATTAATGTTTGCAGAAAATTAGAGGACAGTACCATTTTTGGTTCAGGAGTTATAATGTCTCAAACTTGAAAACTCACTACGTAAAAATGGCCACTTTAGTTGTGACCAAGACCTTGTTGGTCATAAAAAAGTCTGCGCGCGCTAAGACTACTACACGCACCACTGGCACTGGCCGTTGTAGCAGTGCCAATGGTAGGTGTAGTAGTCTTGGGAAATGCAGACTTTTTCTTTGACAAACAAGGGTTTGTGCCTGCAAAATAACTTTTCATACCAAGTTTAGTGGTAGCTCAGGTGATACTGATGCTATTATTTCAAAGTAGATTGTTCTGAAGCAGATGAGATGAAGCCAAAAAAAAAAATTCAAATAGAGGTAATAGCTTGAAACTTAAATTGGCATCAGTCTTGTTGTAGATAGTTTAAGACAGAATTTAGATCAACCGCTAAAAAAAAAAAAAAAAAAAAAAAAAAACCAAGATGACAGCCATCAAAGTTGACATAGTGTGTTGCGCCAAATTAAATGTATTATTTCGATTTTGATACAATTTTGTCTGTTGCGCTATCTTAAACCGTCTTAGGTTTTTATGGACATATTTTTAAAACCAGTGATATTCTACTCTCCGAAAAAGGAAAAACAAATCGAGTGGAAGTTTTTACTTTTGATGTGAGGAGTGAATAACAGAAAACGGTGAATTTAGAGTGAAATTATTTTAAATTGGAGTGACTTTTGAGTGAAAATGTTCATTTTCACTCATTTTAGAATGACCTTAGGCAGGGCCCCACACTAACTTTTATTTTTGGTGGCCCAAAGGCAAATATCCGACCTTTTTCGTTGGCCCGATCAGGCCACCAAATTCTTCATTTCTGACATTTTGTTGGCCCGACGTGCGTTTTTGGTGGCCCTGGGCCACCGGACCACCGTTAGTTTCGAGCCGCCTGCCTTAGGGATCATTCGTCACTCTTCGAGTGATCCACGAGGTTACTCTAAAATGAATGAAAATGAACATTTTCACTCTCGAGAGATCCTTATAATTAATATGGGAAAGCATCTAGACATACCAATGGCATAAGTTCAGATCAATTGTGACACTATAACCCACATGAAATCAGCCTAAAAACAATGTAAAAAAATCTGATAACAGTAAATACAGTTTCAGCATGCTTATTTGTAAATGTGAATATACAGCACTAATAATAAATTTGGACAATCTTATTCGAACAATATACTGAAAAGTAATTTCGCACAACACATTTAAGAGCAAAGTTGAGAAATTGCCGCCATGTCGGATTTTTTTTTTTTTTTTTTGGGGGGGGGGGGTTCGGATCAGAAGGGCTTTCAAGGACATTTGCGGATCAGACATTATTACACATCATACCATCATCATTCACGTTTCTACAACAGGCAGAGTAACATACAAGTAAAAAAGCATATCTTTGATACAGAAGCATTTCTTTTTTATCAAAGATTGGGCCTTACCCAAACACTGGAATGAGCTCCACCCCCCCCCCCCAAAAAAAAGACCCTCAATATGGTTTACACTAGTACAATATCGTTCGGATGTATCATGTAATAGACAGCAATATAAAGAAGATTTAAAAAATATATCAAATTATAAGTTACAGTATATAAGTTGAGATTTAACTTTCACGCAACACACTAAATGTATTGTTTACCATTGGGATAAATATCACATTCGATTTATATGTGCAGGTTAGTTGTATCACAAAACATTCTACCATGTAAAAAAAAAAAAATGTAATAAAGCCTAAACCATACGGAGATATCACCATTTCTTTTCAAGAAACCATAACCATGATAACTGTTAACAATTTAGTATATAAAAAAAAAACATTCCTATCAGATCTATTTAGTATATCTAACAATATTTAGCATTAGTTTTACTGATTTAAGTTTGTGCATTAGTTGTTCTATCCCTAAGTCACAGTTTAGAACTAGTTTGAGGCATTATAAGTAAAGCTGGGTTTTTGTTTTACGTGCACTAATGGCAAATAATGCCTTGAACGACAACCTCGATTAATTACCGCCATATTGAATTTTGTGTGGATACTATTTTTATCGCTAAATATTACACATTGGCGAACGACAACCTAGATTAATTACCGCCATATTGAATTTTGTGTGGATACTATTTTTATCGCTAAATATTACACATTGGCGAACGACAACCTAGATTAATTACCGCCATATTGAATTTTGTGTCGATACTATTTTTATCGCTAAATATTACACATTGGCGAACGACAACCTAGATTAATTACCGCCATATTGAATTTTGTGTGGATACTATTTTTATCGCTAAATATTACACATTGGCGAACGACAACCTAGATTAATTACCGCCATATTGAATTTTGTGTCGATACTATTTTTATCGCTAAATATTACACATTGGCGAACGACAACCTAGATTAATTACCGCCATATTGAATTTTGTGTGGATACTATTTTTATCGCTAAATATTACACATTGGCAAAATTTGTGCCAAATTCCAAGCTCCTATCTCTTTTTGGAAAGTACTTTCTGTTCAATCTTATCTGCCTCAGAACAATCTACTATGATGAAATGCTACAGTATAGCAACACCTATACACCACTTGGCATGAAAAGTTAGTTTGCAGGTACCTGCAAATCACTAACTCATAACAATATTGCATGTGACCATGTAAACACATTGTATGCAAAATGTATAATGCATAAATATAATTTTTTCAAGTTTTAGATGTTAACTTGTCAACAGTGTATATTACCTATAATTCCAGAAATAATTGTCTCAATCTCAGTAAATCTCAGTCTCAATCGCAGGTTTCAAAACAATTCTTCAGTTCTTCTTTGATAAATATTAAATCATGCATTTTTACATTTCTTCCCGGCTTTTTTCAAAACAATATCAAATATGTATTCCCTCCCCCCCCCAAAAAAAAAGAGAAGCAAACAACCCCCCCAATTTATCACAATACACAGCTAAAGTGGTATCAACTTTTATGAAGTTTTGCTCTCCTTCATATGACATCAAATTTGTTGCAATCCATTGTCTCTATCAAATTTTATGTTTGAAATGTTAAATTCAATAAAAATGGCGGCCCTATTGGACCGCATCTGTACTTTGGAGGTTTTTGCAACAAATCTAGGTGTACTTACGGAACATTGCTTAGTATACTTAATATTATGTATGGTCTTGTTTATAGAGAGAGTGGGACTCGAAAAGTAAGCACGATCTTGGATTTGACCCTCTGTGACGTCTTTGGGAACAGATGAGTGCAAATATAATTATATTATGTAAAATTGGATTTCAAGTTTGAGACATTATAACTCCTGAACCAAATACAATACTGACCCCTAATTTTCTCCAAATATTGATTATATTATGGGAAAGATGTTAATTTCTGCATGGTTTTCATAAACATTTTTAATTTTATTTGTTTTTTTTTTTTACTTTTCAGAGAAATATTCATGGTGCATTCTGAAAAATGTCTCCATAAATGCCTAAGATGGTTTGAAATACCATTTAAAGTTCAGAATATATAAAAACCATATAAATAGACAGCAAAACAGACAAAATTGTATCAAAATCAAAATGATACATTTACTTTGGCGCAATACACTATGTCAGCTCTGATGGCCTGCAATCTTGAATTTTTTGAGTGATTGATCCAAATTTTGTTTTAAACTTTCTATAGCAAGGTTAGTGTTTCAAGCTTCTACCTCTGTTTGAAAGATATTTTTTGCTTATCTGCTTCAGAACAATCTGCTTTGAAATAATAGCAATCAGCGTCACCTGAGCTACCACTTGGTATGAAAAGTTATTTTGCAGGCACAAACCCTTGTTTGTCAAAGAAAAAGTCTGCGTTTGCCAAGACTACTACACGCACCACTGGCACTGCTACAAGCGCCAGTGCCAGAGGTGCGTGTAGTAGTCTTGGCGCGCGCAGGCTTTTTTCACAACCAACAAGATCTTGTCACAACTAAAGTGGCCATTTTTACGTAGTGAGTTTTCAAGTTTGAGACATTATTACTCCTGATCCAAAAATGGTACTGACCCCTAATTTTCTCCAAATATTAATTATATGTCAATCAAAATTTTTGAAACGTTTTAAGATAATCCTTCAGTCTTTCTTTGATTTATGCTGAATCAAGCATTTTCATGATTTTCCTTTTTTTCAGAAAAATATCAAAAAATTAGTGTTTTTTCCTTAAAATCTCAATCCAATGATCTCAATAACCCACAAAAATGGTATCAACTTGTAGATAATTTTATTCTCTTTCATATGACATCACATTTGTTGAAGTCTGATGTTTCAATCAAATTCTATCTTGCAAATAACAAATTCAGTAAATATGGCGGCCATCTTGGACGCCATCTTGGATTTGGAGGCTTTCGCAACAAATGTTTTGAGGTAGACCAGTGGAATGTTGTTTGTTACAATAAAAACTTGAAAATAAGCATGGTCTACTTAGTTTGTAGAGAGAGTGCAACTCACTCGTTAAATAAGCGACTTTTTTGGGTTTGGCCCTCCGGTTATAGTTCAAGCGCTGAATGCAAGCACTGTCCAATCAGAGAGCTCTTATCGCGCCACTGTTGACTTTGTGTGGAGCGTACTTCCGGCTTAGGAGTGAATTTTACAGACATTTCAAAACGGAAAAACTAGTATAAATCATGCTTGCGTCTCCTTGACTCCAATATATGATGAGCATCTAAGTTTCCTCTCTACGAAAAAGCCAAAATCAGAAACAACAGTTTCTTAATCCGGTCAGGAACCAAAAAAGAACTTCAGACGACAAAATCTTCCGTGAAAAGCAGGTAAAATTTACGCAAATTCAACTGATTATTTAGTCATGATAAGATCCGATGTTATACCCAAATTTAGTATCAAAATAAAGATCTAAGACTGGAGAACAATTTACCGTGACTTGTAGCCATGACAAATGTATGTACAAGTCGCTACACTGTGAAAACCATAGCCCTATCAAAGTCTCGCAAAATCTCGCACGACGAGACACCTTTCGAACGCAAAGATCGTCAACGAGAGTGCTGAATAAATCTTGCTGGATCGGCTCATTAGCATACGTGCTGCGGACTTACTGGGTACCCTTACCATACATGCAAAATTGAATATAAAAGTACAGTAAGTCACACACAAAAAAGAAAGCACCAAACATGGCTTTCAATAATGCACATGTATAAAATGCTAAATTACAAGTAAAAGTATACACTGGTTGCCAATTTTCTTGGATTTAGGCCCTACATGGTAGAAATCTATTTCTATATCCAGTTCTCGTCACTATCACAGCGCACGTAGATTTAGTAAACATTCATAATTAGCATGACACAAAACATATATATAACTGATATGAAAGTCTACCATTGTCTACCTGTGCTGAGAGCTTAGATGGCCGCAATATCCCCCAAATGCTTTTTATCATCAAATGTCAAGTTGTCACCTTAGTGGCAATTAAGTAACCACCCAAAGAAATAAAATAAAAGAGGGTAGGGTGGTCTATGACTAAAAAGAATATAAAAAGTAAGCATAAATACACATACATAAAAACATTTATGCAAAATACACGGGAAATTCCTGTCGATAAACTGTAATTTACCCAAATACACAATCCCACTAGAACTCTAGACGTGGTCTAGTCATGTCTTGGACTGCAGATACTGACAATGTGCGAGGAACAAAAGAAACGGAGATTTCGACAACTGATAAATTTTCATGTGTTAGTATGATTATGGACTGATATTCTCGCATTCCATCTGCTTGAAGTTTATTACGAAATTATCTGAAACTATTAGGAGATAGGCCCTATCTTATATAAGTTGCATCGGTGGCTCATCATTATTAATATTATTATTATTAATTAATAATAATAAAAAATAATATGCTCTTAATATTGATATAATAATATCAATATTATAATATTAATAATATTAATATTATAATATTAATATTATAATATTATACTCTTTTTTTCTTATTTTTTTATATTAATAATGAATGTTTATCGTTGGATCATTTTCATTTTCTCCTTTCATTATCTTTGTGAACTCCCTTATCTATATCATTCCTGTGATGACTGAATCACCCTTCTACACCTATCTAACTCACCTGGACGTCTGGTGATTCAGTGGATTATCAGCAACACCAGCAGGGCTGTCATTCAAGTTCAGTCGTTTCCTCCGCTGTGCAAGTGTATTGTCTCGCCTGTTCCTTGGCGGGGAGCTACCAGTAACACCGTCCTTATCGAGTCGACTGATAGTGTTATTGCGAACTTGTTTTGCAAGTCCATCTGGGGAAGATTTTCCGCTGCTGAGTGTTTCGCGACTAAGCCGACGTCGTAAGCGCGACGGCGAAAAAGGATTTTGTAAAGGCATATCAATCAAAAGAGTATAATAACTTTAACAGTTAAAATTCAGTCTCTTCCAAATTCGTTGCTATAGAATGCAAGTGAATGCAAATGAATGGATGTGCCGTGGTATGTGGAGCAACATTACTACACGGTGATAAGCGTTCTCTTTGTTTACATTGTGTGCGCACATGTTGCTGCGCAATAAAGCATTGCGTAAGATCAGCAGACGCGCTACACCCTTCACTAGTTACGAAAAGCAAATTCATGATCTTTGGACGGTGTACTACGCGCTCGCGTCGGCTGCTGCCTCATGTTGTTATGCGCGCATCGCATACAGGCAAAAAATACAAGGGATCTGCAAAATACTAGCACACTTTTGTAATCACATGCGTAAGATGCCATGCATGAGAACCTCTTTGGTTTGCCCCCTTTCTGCTTTAGCTGTTTGAATTGCATTGCATGCTTCTGGAATCTGATTCTGATGTCTCCGTGTTGCTACTCGACAGACCCCATCAATGTCTGAAACTAATATGTTTGCAAGCGTGTGGCTGGGTGGTAAGTCTGTTTCGTATACTATGATAAGCAGTTATTCATCCAACTTTGAAAAAAGCAGGCTTAGATAGGAGTGTTTAAAAAATTACCGTCCAATTTCAAATTTACCTTATTTAAGTAAATTGCTTGAAAAGGTTGTTTTCTCACAACTGACAATGTATCTGCAAGATAATGAATTGCTTGATTCATTTCAATCTGCGTACAAGCCTGGTCATAGTGTAGAAACACTGTTAGTCAACTTATCAGATATTGTGTTCAGAGAATTAGATAGTGGTAACATCACTGCTCTTATCATGCTTGATATGAGCTCAGCTTTTGACACAGTCGACCATGCTATTCTGATTCAACGATTGAGATATTTGGGCATCAAAGGAACTGTTCTTGATTGGTTTATATCATATCCTACTTATGTGATCGATCTCATTATGTCAGAATTGGTGATTCTACCTCTTGTAAAACTATGACAAAGTTTGATGTACCTCAAGGTTCTGTTGGAGGCCCGCTGCTTTTTTCTCTGTATATGCAACCAATTAGTGAAGTATTTCGCAAGCATTGTATTAGTTATCATTGTTATGCGGATGATATACAACTTTATTTGTCTTTTAAACCCACTGTGTCTTCATTGTCATCCGCCATTGTAAAACTCGAAGCATGTTTGCAAGACCTGAAAATTTGGCTTACATCCAATGGCCTTAAACTAAATGATGATAAATCTGAGTTTCTGTTATTGGGATCAAAGCATATGTTAAGCAAAGTTGATTATCAGTCATGTCATGTCAACATCGGTAGCACTTGCATTACTCCGTCGAAAACAGCCCGTAATTTAGGTGTCATATTTGATCAGGAAATGTCATTTCGAAGTCATGTAACTCATATTCAGCGGAATGTTCGATATCAGTTGCGTAATTTAAGTTTCATAAGGAAATATTTGTCTAAATCTGCAGCTGAGATACTTATTCATGCTTTGATTTCTTCTCGGTTGGATTTTTCGAATTCATTGTTGTGTAATCTTTCAAAAAAAGATGTCACAAAACTTCAACGGTAGCAAAATTCTGCTGCCCGATTGTTAACTTTTACTAATAAGTTTGATTCCATGTCACCAGTTCTCCGTTCCTTACATTGGTTACCTGTAGAAAAAAAGGATTATTTTCAAGATTCTGTTATTAGTACATCATTCAGTTCATTCTTTTTCCCCAATATACATAAGTAATTCTGTTCAAAAATACAATCCGACACGAAGGCTACGTTCATCATCAGATGCATTCTTTATACTCCAAACACCCAGAGTAAAACATGGGTATGGTGATCGTGCTTTTTCCGTTATGGGACCAAAATTGTGGAATCAGTTACCTCTTCAGTTAAGGGAACTGTCATCTACAGAGTCATTCAAATCCAAACTTAAAACTTATCTGTTCCTTTCATACTGAGGACTGTAATTGCTGTATGTCATTAATATTGGATTAATATTGTATTTTTAATTGATATATGTTGTATTCTTTATTTGGTATATATTTGCTTTTGTTTACCATTTTTTTTCTTTGTTGAAATGTTGAATATGTATATGCATGTAAATATATGATATTTTTTCATTTTTGAAGCGCCATGAGCACTGAAAAGTGGACCTGTGCGCTATACAAGTAGCCACTATTATTATTATTATTATTATTATTATTATTATTATTATAATTTAACGACTTTAATTTCATCATTAGACCCTTTCACATCCCGCAAACTTAGAATCTAACGAGTAACGTTACATCTTCGAATATATACGCTTTGTGTGGGATGGCATGATGCTATTTTGAAATTGAATGAATTCATAATTCCATCAGTAACTGTTAGGGCTAGGCCTTTCATAGTGAGGACGGTGCCCGCACCTCGTCAGGGGCCCGAATACAGTCACCCCGCTTTTAAAATTGTTACAAGCGCGCTAAACAAAAATTTAAGCCCGGAACTATGTTCAGTACGCTTGAAACTTGACAGGGCTACCACAACCAAGCAAATTGTGGTGAAAACCGAACAGTTTTTCGCCAAAATCTGAAATTTTATGAGGAATACGTGTTATAAAGTATCATCACGGTCACCCGCACGCATCTTTTACGTGTATGTCTATGGGAGCATCACGGTCACCCGCACACGTCTTTTACGTGCTTTGTCTATGGGAGCGCCGGTGACGAGTTGCGGACCCCTTCCTTAGCGCACAACTATTCCGAATCGTTCGCGTTTGGCGACGATAGCTGCAAATTTTCGATATCGATCAGTGAATTTGTGATTCAGTTGGAATCTTCAGCATTTTCCCTGTATGTGAGTGGGATTTCATAGCATTTCAGTGTCGAAATGTGATTCAAATATGCACGAACATTAACTATGACGAGGTGCGGGTCACCCAAGTATACTCCCTCTTGCAGCTCCAAGTGGATGCTATACTGGGATGAACTACCGGTACACGTGATGTGTCATTGGGAGGTGCCACGGTGATGACCCTACTTTTACTTTTAAAAGGTTTAGTTTATACTCAAGTAGGATTCTACTACGATGAGAAGTACTACTACTACTACTCTAAAATTAAAGTATTTAAGATCAAAATGTTGTCATTATTGTCATGATTCCTTTCTACTCACCAGGCACGGAGTACCAGCTCATCAATCTAGACTGCATGCTTGTAAACGTCGTGGACCTGCTTCGGAAAAAATGCAAAATAGATGACGAGGAAGGTAAGAAACGGGGGCTGCTTTTCAGGGGAAGGGGTGGGGGCTGCGGGACTGGGGGAAAAGGTGGTCAAATTCAGTGGCAACCTCAGATTGGAATTTTCATTGTTTGCAAATTTCCTTTTTCTTTTATGCTTATTAAAGTACAATTCTATACAATCTTTCCGTAGGTTGTATCTACTCGATTTCCGTACTCGATATGCACTGGAATCTGTAGTGCCAATTTGATTAATGGCATGGTGTATTAAAGCAGAATTCCTCTACAATGTACTTCATCATCGGTTGAAAATGATGATAATGAATACTATGTCTATAGTAACGCCACCTACGACGACAACGCTGTGCACGGTACACAAAATATACGTAGATATACTAAATATGGTGTGCAGTTAGCCAATAAATTTACGATCAGCTGCACTTACGTCTTCTGCTGCTCTAGTCTTCGTTTTTTTTTTTCGTCCCTGTTTCCCCTCGTCTGAATTGCTACGCTTCATTTTTTCCTCAAAAGTTTTGACTCTTTGCAGTCCTCGTAGATTTGGCCGACGAAGAGGGAATAGTACGTTGTCTCCCTGAGTATAATTTTCGCGTCAGTACCAAACACGTTCTGAAACCACGGGCCGTGTACGTGCCTTTCAAGATAGAACGTAAGTCTGATTCCTTATTTTGTTTGTTTTAATGACTTTTATCCAATCTTTTGTTCTAGAACGCATTTGGGTCTAATTTTATGTACGCAATTGCAAGTCTTTTTTTTTTAATTCATCAGTATAACACACTGAATAGACGTCAAGACTTTTGTTGTCATTACTTATTTCAAGCTGGCCATACGATAAGAAAAAAGAATTATCTTATTCAAATTCATGATTTTCTTCCGTCGAGATGTTTTCATTGCAACTGATTGACAAATTGCCCTACATCGACGTAAATAAGCACTGAATTGATCAGTGTTTTAGTAGTAGCCATGATAAAAAATCATGGGCGTACATACTCGAGCAGGATTCGAACCCACGACCTCCTGATCACCGGACAGGCGTCATCTCCACTAGACCACCGAGCTTTCGCCCGAAAGTTAGTGTTGGTTCTAATCCTTATAGCATGCAGCGGGTACTGCTTTTGTTATTCAAATTCATGATTTTCTTCCGTCGAGATGTTTTCATTGCAACTGATTGACAAATTGCCCTACATCGACGTAAATAAGCACTGAATTGATCAGTGTTTTAGTAGTAGCCATGATAAAAAATCATGGGCGTACATACTCGAGCAGGATTCGAACCCACGACCTCCTGATCACCGGACAGGCGTCATCTCCACTAAACCACCGAGCTTTCGCCCGAAAGCAAGTGTTGGTTCTAATCCTTATAGCACGCAGCGGGTACTGCTTTTGTTATTCAAATTCATGATTTTCTTCCGTCGAGATGTTTTCATTGCAACTGATTGACAAATTGCCCTACATCGACGTAAATAAGCACTGAATTGATCAGTGTTTTAGTAGTAGCCATGATAAAAAATCATGGGCGTACATACTCGAGCAGGATTCGAACCCACGACCTCCTGATCACCGGACAGGCGTCATCTCCACTAGACCACCGAGCTTTCGCCCGAAAGCAAATGTTGGTTCTAATCCTTATAGCATGCAGCGGGTACTGCTTTTGTTATTCAAATTCATGATTTTCTTCCGTCGAGATGTTTTCATTGCAACTGATTGACAAATTGCCCTACATCGACGTAAATAAGCACTGAATTGATCAGTGTTTTAGTAGTAGCCATGATAAAAAATCATGGGCGTACATACTCGAGCAGGATTCGAACCCACGACCTCCTGATCACCGGACAGGCGTCTAGTGGAGATGACGCCTGTCCGGTGATCAGGAGGTCGTGGGTTCGAATCCTGCTCGAGTATGTACGCCCATGATTTTTTATCATGGCTACTACTAAAACACTGATCAATTCAGTGCTTATTTACGTCGATGTAGGGCAATTTGTCAATCAGTTGCAAAGAATTATCTTCTTTAAGAGTAATCAAATCTGGGGGGCATTTCATGAAGGAACTTGTCGGATAAAATGTCGGACAAGTCAATTATATCCGACAAGTTCAGAGAAATCAGCCAATCAGACTGAAGAATTTCTCATAACTTGTCGGATATAATTGACTTGTCAGATATTTTATCCGACAAGTTCCTTCATGAAATGCCCCCCTGATTTCATCTCTCCCATAACGGGTCATATTGTAGGCCTTAATAGTATGAGCACAAATTGTTATACTTCGATTGTAAACAAACATGAAAGAAAAACATATTTATACGTCTAAAGTCACAATGGTAATTGGGCAATATCAAAATTGATTTGTACAAATCTTGGAGAAACGTGACTGGACCTATAGGTCTATAAAAGCAAGCTGTGTGAATGATCGGTGGTAGTGAAATATGATAGAGAGCTGATAAATTAAGACAAGACTGAATAATCATATGAAGAAAAGACAATGAATATAATATGTAATGGTGAACCTCAGTTGTGATCTTATATTATAACCTTGATTGTTGATTGTTGTATATTTTGGCAACTTTAACATGCACGAGAATATAACTGGTAAAACCAGTGACATTCTCCCCCCCCCCCCAAAAAAAAAAGATAATAATAAAAGATAAAATATCCCTCCCGGGGCATTTATTCATCAATGACTATAAAAGTATACAACAAATGAAGTTACTGCGTCTAAAGCTAGGCAAGATCAGTCCTCTGTTCATGTGGCGTTGCTCTAAGTGTAATTACCCTATCTATTACTTACATAGTTTATTACGAAAAACTGGAAGTTTAATTTGTCATTTTTAATAATTGCTGCTGTTGGCAGCGAGAATGGTTCCATGAGATTTGTTCCTGCGACAATTTCTCCTGTGAAATATCTGCACGCTAAACCCTGTAACCCTAATTCTAATCCTTACATCCAACTAAACTTAAAACTCTATCACAACCCTAATTCTAACCCTAATTCCTTGGAGAAGATAAGACCGGAGCAATTGTTGCAGGGGCAAAATGTCGTGTCACCCGCGAGAATACTCAAGTTTTGTCCCGTGAAATTGTAATGAATTGCTTCACAAAAAGGGACCTATTTATCAGTTTTCCTTTTCGATTGTTTCTGCATCCCTTTTAGGTGACGAAGACAATGTCGTGAAGCCGTACGAACCGCTGGTCACACAGCTGAAGAGCAATGAGGAATTCATGTGTACGTATACCTGTGTAATCTGACAGCAGATCTAATACCAGACATTAAAAAGACATTTCATCCACATCGTTTGTTGCTTTGTAACAAACCAGAAAAATCAATGAAGATAACCACTTAAGATTAAGGGAAAACTCTGACTCATGGACCCAAAAAAAAAAAGTTGCCAGTTGTGATGTAAAAGTTTAGAGAGTCGGACAACAATTGAAAACTCTTTATGATCAAGATGATCATACTCATGACATCTACAAAGTAAAAAAGTAAGAAGTACAAAATGTCTAAAATATTATATAATTATACAGCTAACTTGTGGAATGGTTGCGTTTGGTCCAACTTTGTGGCACGGAAGAACGGTAAGTCAGTCTGCTTATAGAGCCATAGGGGGTCATACGTCTGGCACGGTACGCATTAGGAGAGTTCAGTTGTAGCTCGAGACGCTCTCTGGAATGTTTGTTCTGGCTCGTTCAGGCAACCTTTGGATGTTGGTCCAGAACGTTATACATACGTACCTTATGTTTGCATTTTTGACTTCGGTTACCTTTTTGAACGCTGTTAATTCACCATTTACCCGCCGATTTTACGTAACTTTGTATTCATTTATGTTAAACTGTTCCGTGTAAACGGTACTTCTTGACCTTTAGTGTAAGGTGTAATAAGACATCTTAAGTAAACAATGTTATTGATCTTTTTGATTCTCTCTCATACTTTTTCTTGACTTCACATAAACCCAGCCACACTGCTGGCACAGTATCGCAAGCGAGAACTGCCGCAGCAGGGCAAGAAGGAGAAGCCGACCGGAGTGGGTCGGAGTCGTGGCTCCAACGCGTCGACCACCAATCCGAGATCGTCCGGCAGTGCTACGAAGGTCAAATCTAGGAAGGGAGGAACAACTTCGCGAGCTGGAAAGGCATCGCGATGAGGAGGCGATTCCCTCGGAAGAAATGATTATTCAGAAGAAGCGGTGACTTCTAAAATCCTCTAAAAACTAGTTGGCCTGAATTTACGAATGTCATTCATATCAAATCCACGGTTTAAGTTTATTCCGTTGGCTAAAACTGTCCGAAATAGGCGAACCTTTCAGATGCGCGCATCAGGGCGCGTTCTTTTTTGGATGCCTGTTGGTGTGTAAAGACACGTCATCCGCATTCATGCAGTTAAACATGTTCAAGGAAACCAAAACCCAAAGAGAAATATCAGCAACATTTAGTCAGTGAAAGTTTGAGGAAAATCGGACAATCGATGCAAAAGTTATGAATTTTTAAAGTTTTCGTGTTGGAACCACCGGACAAGGAGACTACCTTAGTTTATGACATCATAATATATGGACAAGGGTTTTTATAGAAAATGTAAAGAGAATTCCACAAAAATTCATTTTTCATGAAAATTACACATTCCATCAATTTGATACTGACGTATGTTATGGGCAGTAATTATTCCCCTTGCTTATTAAGTGCTAAAAGCGGTTAGTCAATTCGTGCTCTTTCATTACTCCAGGAAAGTGAAAGCACGCTGAAATTTCTTTATATTTTCTTCATATTGTTGTCCACACATGATGTCATAAACTCAAGTAGTCTCCTTTTCCAGTGGTTCCAACACCAAAACTTTTAAGACTCATAACTTTTGCATTGATTGTCCGCTTTTCCTCAAACTTTCACTGATGTGCTCTACTAATGTTGCTGCTTTCACTCAATCCATATTTACTCTTTGTGTTTTGTTTTCCTTTAAAAAACTAAATGGTCTGAATTTACCAACGTAATCTACATCAAATCCATGGTCTAAGTTTATTCCATTGGCTAAAGCTGTCCGAAATAGGCAAACCTTTCAGATGCGCGCATCAGGGCGCGTTCATTTTGGATGCCACTGAGTTGGTGTGTAAAGACCGTCGTCCGCATCCATGCAGTTAAAATTTGTATAATCCATGGACTAGATTTGACCAACCTTTGTGAATACCTGCATTATTAATGTGAGAGTCGATCATAAGAATATGGAAGTCGATTTTGCTTACCATATAGGGAAAATGAAAAAGGGCAACATATATATAAAATATATATATATAGATGTATGTATATATATATATACATATATAAATATATATATATATATATATATATATAAGATAAAATAAGTAAATAAAATAAGATAAAATGAAAAAAAATAAACAAAATAAAATAATATGCTAACAAAAGATTTAGACAAATCGTACCATGCATACTTGAGATTTAGTGTTTCGTTCCTACTTTGTCATGTTCAGTTCAATTCATTTAGTTTATTTTCATGTTTCTCAAAATAAACAATACATTGTGGTTACACAAATACATTACATGCACAAAAGACTTTTGCTTAAATGCCATAACATAAATATATAGTAAAACTGTAAAGTAAGCTGGCATGTAGATACACAAGAGTAGAGAGAGAGAGAGAGAGAGAGAGAGAAAGGGTAAAAAAAAAAAGAAGGAAACTTACTAAAAGTTAAAGCTTGTAGGACATACAATTTTCCAAGGAGTTAATAATAAGTCTAAAACTGACGAATACGAAAGTGACCGTTAAAAACAAACAAACAACAACCTCGGGTTAACGCTGTATCGAGGTACACGTACAACCACTGACTACGATGTAGTATTAGGACAGCGTTAATATCTCACTAGCGAAGTAAATTGAAATTGAGATTGAAATTGAAGTATACTATAATTGCGTTTAGAGTCATGATAGTACAAACGGTATGTACACTGTAAATGGCAACAATGAATATATAGTTGATAACGACTTTTCGTACACTCCAGAAAACAATAAAGAACAGATCAACATTCAAAGTCAAGACGAGGGGCAGTGTTTTTGTTTCTTTTTCGTGTTTAAGGTTATTCAGTGTTGTGCGCCGCCATCTATTGCTTGTCATGGAACATTTTGTTTATGTCTTTTAGTTTTCACCACTCACCTGTATTCATTGCCGATAGGCATTGTCCTGGGCAATGGTCTTCTATTCTGCCGTCGATGGCAAAAAAAAAAGAAAGTATATAATGATGGAAACGTAGGATTAAAGTTCTTTCATAAGCTGGTAATTGTTGTAGTTAATTCGCTGAGACCTGTCCTCTGAATAATAGAAGTGGAACCTTTTTTACGACGAAGGGGGATACTGTAGATTTACACTGAATTCATTTGGACCATGCTGGGAAAAACAAAACAAAACAAAACAAAACAAAAACAAAACAAAAACCAAGCATTATTCCCGGTGTAACGGGAACGTATTGTCAATCCTGCAAAAGGAGGATACGACCTTTCAAGTGTTTTTATATTTCTCCTACCCCCACTACAAAAACAAAACAAAACAAGCAAAACGAGAAAACTCACATGAACAATGCGAAATTTTGACCGCATACGTTTATTTTGTTCCCTACAGAAAACGACAAAGAATAAATCAAAATGAGATTAACAGATGTTTTGATCTCCCTAAATTGGTGGAATAAACCAGTTCACAATACCTGCGCGTATGAGCGGGAAAGGTCATTATTGCATAGTTAGGCATTTTAGTTTTTAAATTCAGTGAGTTATGCATCAGCGATGTAATGATTATCCATGTAATCCCTCTAAAGTATCGCTTGCTATAGCACATCCAGCTGACAGCAATCCTGGCATTTGTCAATATTGATAGAAAACGGTCATAAATACATTCAATACAAAACAACAATGAAATGGCTGTCTGTTGTAAGTGTGAATTGACGGACCATTCTGGTCACATGGTATGTACGTAATTTCATTCTTTCTTTGTAGAAGAATAATTTCATAAGTTGTTACATTGGACAAGTTTATGCAATATGCCGCTTTAAAAACCAGTAAAGCACCTGGCCAACGGAGAAGTGAGAAAAAGGTCATCGTATCAATGTGCAAATAAGTTGTAATTATGAACTGGACAAGGCATGAAAGGAAGGACCTTGTAACAAGTTTACCTGAGCTCGCCTTCATTTCGTGAATGTGCTGACCCATATCTTCCAGGTCGAAAATACTCAAAAGAATTAAATCCATATACAAGTTTGTTTGAAGTTTGTGAAAGGGGTTATGAAAATAATTAGGCACAGTCTTACAAATTGGCCTGTAGAAATATAACCATACCATTACTGATTTGTTTCATAACGAGTTCAAAGTATGAGTACTAGTGTAGTGATTATATTGGAGCATACACACGATAAAAGCTGAAACCAGAGGTGAAGCAAACGTACACTTCTAATTGATCCGCCATGCATTGAGAGAGACTTAAAATAAGTTAAAACTATTTTGACTGAACAGAGCCCTAAATCTGAAGTTCGAGGAGAAAGAGCTCTTCTTGGAACGGAAAAGTAAATAGACCACAGAAATAATTATGTTGCGCGCAAAAATTTGTGGACACCGACAGGCGGACAGACAGACAGACATACAGACAGACAGACACAGAGACAGAGACAGACATAGAATAGACCTTAACCCATTTGTGCATTGAGTGCCGGTTGGTACAAAAAAAAACAACAAACAAAAACAAAAACACTGTCAACGTGACTGTCTACAGTCCCTGGCACATCACAGAAAAGCTTAAAGAAGAAATTCATAGGAAATAATATGACTGTTTTCCATCATTTAATGTTATTTTGATTAATTTCTGACATAAATCATGCAATAAAGTTGTCTCTGCTTTTGAATATAAGAATCTTTATTTTTTACCAAATTTGAGCACTGGAAAAAGGTCGATGCGGCTAGGAAAAGTGCCAAATCTGCGACGTCACCAAATGTGTATGCAACCCAGTGGGATTTACGTATCTATAGGCAAACTGTGTGCACTTTTCAGGAAATTGGTGTGTAATTTGTTAAATTTGTTAAATCATTAGACCTCAAATCGTTTGACCAAAGAGTACACGAAAGTATCTAATGCTACATCCTGTGCATGCAACCAACATGGCTTCAAAACTGTTCTCAATAAAAGTCGGGGTGGCATTTTCTTGGAAACATATATACGCATTTAGGAATCATAGATCTTATCCGGGTTTGTGGTGAAAAATTGAATTGAAATACTGAAACTGCACTGGTCTTACCCTCGAGACACAGTTCCAGCTGTTTATTTTCAAAATAATATGTCCTATCTCATCTGTCATGTCTGTACATGCACTTAATTGAAAAGAAACAAAATTACAAACAAGCTACAACAAAATACAAAATATGATATAAGGTTGGTCATTACAAGAAAGTGTGTATCATGTGAAATGCGAAGGAACCACTGCGAAGGAACCACAAAAGCAAAGCCTGTGACCGCGTGTTCCTGGAAGAAAAAAAATATCCAAGGTAAATTCGTTTAGCTATGTGGAGATAGGACACAAAGAATTAATGACGAAACTATTTTCAAAGATGAAAAAGCCATGTACGAAGAGCAGAAGAAGTAAAAGAAAAGAGAAAGAAAAAAAAGAGATTGAAAGAAAGAGAATAAGTACTGATTGATAAAGGCTACGGTCACAACTCAGAGCGGCGACCGACCGATTTGTAGCCTGCTCGGTCGCTGCTGAAATTTTGGCACCGCTCAGCAGTTTTTGGAAATGCTGAGCAGGCTGTAAAATCCTAGCGATGACCGAGCAGCGCCCTGTCGATTTCCCGTCGGTCACCGATCGATTTCAGTAAAATTTTGGCGAAATGTGGGGATCTGCAACGAGCAGAGTCCGAGCAGTCACCGAGCGATGCCCCATCGGCAACTGGACGATCTCCCACCGGCCACCGGCCGAATTTTACGAAATTGCTCAGCGCCCGACGGGTGATCGATAGGTCATCTACCGGTGACCCGTAGGCGTACCGGCGGCCACCCGCCGGTCTCTGCCGGAAATTTCTCACGAGCTACCTGTGTTTATTAATGTTCCTATGTGATTTGTGATATGTTAATTAATTAATTAATTAATTAATTAAGAGAAAACTTGAGGCAAAACATCTAATAGTTAAATTGTCAACTAACAAAACTCCGCCGTGTGATACCACAGATAACTAGAAATTAGGAAATAAAACAAAAGGGAGGAACACCCAAGATGGAACAAAGATTAAAATAGATTAGAATTTTCCAAAATATCTTTTTTGCTTCTATATTTTACAGTATTTTCTATTCCTATTTGATTTCATATTTTAATTTTCCCCATCTCTTGTTATTCATTTCTTCTTCGATCAATAGGCATTTAATGAATGATAAGGTAACCAAACCATATTTTACTACGTCAACATATCGACACTAACTTTAACTTACTAGTGTCGAACTCATGGGCTTTATTTGCCTAGTGTCGAACTCATGGACTGTATGACTCGTGAATTGTATAACTCATGGACCTGTTTTCAATGTCGAACTCGTGGGCTGTATGACTCGTGGGTGTCGGTCTAGTGCGATGACCCCGGGGAATATTACTACTCATTGACTGTATGCAGTAGTGTGTTGTCTTGCGAGATCCGCGAGCTATTCGTTTTTTCACCCGGCTTACTGTTGCTTTTCGCCATGAAGTTCATATAATTCTCCATACTTATTATCTTATGTCCTGTAAAGAAATGGGAAAACGAAGTCGCTCTTCCAGTACTCCAGATCTGAACATTTTTCCCTCTTTTTTTTTTTCATTGAGTATGTACAGCTTTGAGGAAGTGCAGCCGATGTCGACACTGCCCTATTGAAATAGTGACAATGCAAGTAAGTCCTATTGAAATAGTGACAAAGCAAGTAAGTCACATGACTTTGTTGACATAAGGGGAAAATATGTTATCATATTTTGCGGAGGGTATTGGCTCTATAACGGTACCTCGAATATGCCTTAATGCATGCTACTGTTGACTGACTCGGTCCATTACATTACACCACATTTTACAGTAAATCCAAGGCTTGTCTACTGCTGCGCCTAGGTAACTCAGTCGGCTCAGCTCTTGAATCAATTGCCTTGCTGTAAACTAAAATCATTAGACCTCAAATCGTTTGACCAAAGAGTACACGAAAGTATCTAATGCTACATCCTGTGCATGCAACCAACATGGCTACAAAACTGTTCTCAATAAAAGTCAGGGTGGCATTTTCTTGGAAACATATATACGCATTTAGGAATCATAGATCTTATCCGGGTTTGTGGTGAAAATTGAATTGAAATACTGAAACTGCACTGGTCTTACCCTCGAGACACAGTTCCAGCTGTTTATTTTCAAAATAATATGTCCTATCTCATCTGTCATGTCTGTACATGCACTTAACGGAAAAGAAACAAAATTACAAACAAGCTACAACAAAATACAAAATATGATATAAGGTTGGTCATTACAAGAAAGTGTGTATCATGTGAAATGCGAAGGAACCACTGCGAAGGAACCACAAAAGCAAAGCCTGTGACCGCGTGTTCCTGGAAGAAAAAAAAATATCCAAGGTAAATTCGTTTAGCTATGTGGAGATAGGACACAAAGAATTAATGACGAAACTATTTTCAAAGATGAAAAAGCCATGTACGAAGAGCAGAAGAAGTAAAAGAAAAGAGAAAGAAAAAAAAAAGAGACTGAAAGAAAGAGAATAAGTACTGATTGATAAAGGCTACGGTCACAACTCAGAGCGGCGACCGACCGATTTGTAGCCTGCTCGGTCGCTGCTGAAATTTTGGCACCGCTCAGCAGTTTTTGGAAATGCTGAGCAGGCTGTAAAATCCTAGCGATGACCGAGCAGCGCCCTGTCGATTTCCCGTCGGTCACCGATCGATTTCAGTAAAATTTTGGCGAAATGTGGGGATCTGCAACGAGCAGAGTCCGAGCAGTCACCGAGCGATGCCCCATCGGCAACTGGACGATCTCCCACCGGCCACCGGCCGAATTTTACGAAATTGCTCAGCGCCCGACGGGTGATCGATAGGTCATCTACCGGTGACCCGTAGGCGTACCGGCGGCCACCCGCCGGTCTCTGCCGGAAATTTCTCACGAGCTACCTGTGTTTATTAATGTTCCTATGTGATTTGTGATATGTTAATTAATTAATTAATTAATTAATTAATTAAGAGAAAACTTGAGGCAAAACATCTAATAGTTAAATTGTCAACTAACAAAACTCCGCCGTGTGATACCACAGATAACTAGAAATTAGGAAATAAAACAAAAGGGAGGAACACCCAAGATGGAACAAAGATTAAAATAGATTAGAATTTTCCAAAATATCTTTTTTGCTTCTATATTTTACAGTATTTTCTATTCCTATTTGATTTCATATTTTAATTTTCCCCATCTCTTGTTATTCATTTCTTCTTCGATCAATAGGCATTTAATGAATGATAAGGTAACCAAACCATATTTTACTACGTCAACATATCGACACTAACTTTAACTTACTAGTGTCGAACTCATGGGCTTTATTTGCCTAGTGTCGAACTCATGGACTGTATGACTCGTGAATTGTATAACTCATGGACCTGTTTTCAATGTCGAACTCGTGGGCTGTATGACTCGTGGGTGTCGGTCTAGTGCGATGACCCCGGGGAATATTACTACTCATTGACTGTATGCAGTAGTGTGTTGTCTTGCGAGATCCGCGAGCTATTCGTTTTTTCACCCGGCTTACTGTTGCCTTTCGCCATGAAGTTCATATAATTCTCCATACTTATTATCTTATGTCCTGTAAAGAAATGGGAAAACGAAGTCGCTCTTCCAGTACTCCAGATCTGAACATTTTTCCCTCTTTTTTTTTTTCATTGAGTATGTACAGCTTTGAGGAAGTGCAGCCGATGTCGACACTGCCCTATTGAAATAGTGACAATGCAAGTAAGTCCTATTGAAATAGTGACAAAGCAAGTAAGTCACATGACTTTGTTGACATAAGGGGAAAATATGTTATCATATTTTGCGGAGGGTATTGGCTCTATAACGGTACCTCGAATATGCCTTAATGCATGCTACTGTTGACTGACTCGGTCCATTACATTACACCACATTTTACAGTAAATCCAAGGCTTGTCTACTGCTGCGCCTAGGTAACTCAGTCGGCTCAGCTCTTGAATCAATTGCCTTGCTGTAAACTAAAATCATTAGACCTCAAATCGTTTGACCAAAGAGTACACGAAAGTATCTAATGCTACATCCTGTGCATGCAACCAACATGGCTTCAAAACTGTTCTCAATAAAAGTCGGGGTGGCATTTTCTTGGAAACATATATACGCATTTAGGAATCATAGATCTTATCCGGGTTTGTGGTGAAAAATTGAATTGAAATACTGAAACTGCACTGGTCTTACCCTCGAGACACAGTTCCAGCTGTTTATTTTCAAAATAATATGTCCTATCTCATCTGTCATGTCTGTACATGCACTTAACGGAAAAGAAACAAAATTACAAACAAGCTACAACAAAATACAAAATATGATATAAGGTTGGTCATTACAAGAAAGTGTGTATCATGTGAAATGCGAAGGAACCACTGCGAAGGAACCACAAAAGCAAAGCCTGTGACCGCGTGTTCCTGGAAGAAAAAAAATATCCAAGGTAAATTCGTTTAGCTATGTGGAGATAGGACACAAAGAATTAATGACGAAACTATTTTCAAAGATGAAAAAGCCATGTACGAAGAGCAGAAGAAGTAAAAGAAAAGAGAAAGAAAAAAAAAGAGATTGAAAGAAAGAGAATAAGTACTGATTGATAAAGGCTACGGTCACAACTCAGAGCGGCGACCGACCGATTTGTAGCCTGCTCGGTCGCTGCTGAAATTTTGGCACTGCTCAGCAGTTTTTGGAAATGCTGAGCAGGCTGTAAAATCCTAGCGATGACCGAGCAGCGCCCTGTCGATTTCCCGTCGGTCACCGATCGATTTCAGTAAAATTTTGGCGAAATGTGGGGATCTGCAACGAGCAGAGTCCGAGCAGTCACCGAGCGATGCCCCATCGGCAACTGGACGATCTCCCACCGGCCACCGGCCGAATTTTACGAAATTGCTCAGCGCCCGACGGGTGATCGATAGGTCATCTACCGGTGACCCGTAGGCGTACCGGCGGCCACCCGCCGGTCTCTGCCGGAAATTTCTCACGAGCTACCTGTGTTTATTAATGTTCCTATGTGATTTGTGATATGTTAATTAATTAATTAATTAATTAATTAAGAGAAAACTTGAGGCAAAACATCTAATAGTTAAATTGTCAACTAACAAAACTCCGCCGTGTGATACCACAGATAACTAGAAATTAGGAAATAAAACAAAAGGGAGGAACACCCAAGATGGAACAAAGATTAAAATAGATTAGAATTTTCCAAAATATCTTTTTTGCTTCTATATTTTACAGTATTTTCTATTCCTATTTGATTTCATATTTTAATTTTCCCCATCTCTTGTTATTCATTTCTTCTTCGATCAATAGGCATTTAATGAATGATAAGGTAACCAAACCATATTTTACTACGTCAACATATCGACACTAACTTTCAGCTTTCATCGCTTTTGCCACGAAGTGGTTGCCTCTGACTTCAATGTCCCTCATGTTGGTTGCCGAGATGTTGAGATGCTGAGATGTTGGTTGGGTTTCCTTGCCTCTTATCCCTCCCCCTGCTTCTTCCACATTGCGCTAGATTATCTTCTCCATCTAGGCCCTGATTTCCTTCAGTGCCTCTGTCATTTTATCTTAACATTTTTAGTCCCCAAATCGCTCGACGGCGACCGCTCGATCTATTCTCTTGGTTTTCTTCTGTGCTGTTGTCATTTTTGTCTCTATTATTTTTGTTCCCTAAATCACTCGGCAGCGACGGCTCGATTAGGTCAGTACCTGGGCGGTTCCTGCTCGGACACCGAGCGTATTTTGGGCAGCGAGTGAAAACTGGTCGGTCGCCGCTGAAGTTTTAACGCGCTGAAATTTTAACTCCGCGTTAAAACTTCAGCGGCGACCGACCAATGCCCTAAAACTCAGCGGCGCCTGGTCGGTCAATGGTCGGTCACCGGTCGTTCTCCCACCGGTTTTAGCTAAAAACTCGCCGACCGGTCGCCGAGCAGGCTGATTTTGGGGGTTGTGACCATAGCCTGTGGGGCAAATAGATAGATAGAGTAGGGGAATATTACTTCTTATTGACTGTATGCAGTATAGTGTGTTGTCTTGCGAGATCCGCGAGCTCTTTACTTTTCACACGGCTATGTTGCTTTTCCCTAATTCCCCATCAAGTTCATGTAATTCTCCATTATATGCCCTGTAAAGGAAATGGGAAAACGAAGTCAACCTTCCCGTTCTCCAGGGTTCCACTTCATAAAAGATGTTAGGATAGCACCTCTTTGCTGGAATGTCAACTTCCAATAGCAACAGCTGGAAGGAAGCAGGAAGCTGGATTCTTGTCATTACCATGACAATGGTCATTCCAGCATGAGTTGCTATCGAGGACCCCGTTTAACGTGCGGGGCAGGGCCGCGGCTCGGCCGCGGCCGAGCCCGCCTTCGTTTCAGTGTAAACGCGCAAAAGGCCAAATGCGGGGCCAAAATTGGCCGCGCATTTGGCCACGCTCTGGAGGTGGTCTCGGCCGCGGCCGAGCCCGGCCTTTTCTCAGTGTAAACGCAAACTGGGCCAAATGCGCGGCCAATTTTAGTCTGGCTTTCAGACCCTCTGCCCGTACTATTTCGCTTTTCAGGATATTAACCCCCTCAACGTCGAAAACTAGTATAGTTTAGTTATTTGGTATTTAGCCTGGTTTTTAGACCCTTTGCCAACTGGATTCCGTGGCGACGAAGTCGCCGTTCGGGCAAAGGCCTTTGCCGAAGGAAAAATCCTTTGCAGGACAAAACCACCGTAAACTATACTAGTTTTCGACGTTGAGGGGGTTAATATCGTGAATAGCGAAATAGTACGGGCAGAGGATCTGGAGCCAGACTAAAAAATCGCCGCGCATTTGGCCCAGTTTGAGTTTACGCCAAGAAGAGGCCGGGCTCGACCGCGGCTCGGCCGCGTCCGAGACCACCTCCAGAGCGTGGCCAAAATGCGCGGCCAATTTTGGCCTCGCATTTGGCCTTTTGCGCGTTTACACTGAAATGAAGGAGGGCTCGGCCGCGGCTCGGCCGCGGCCGAGCCTCGCACTGTAAACGGGGTCAGATCAACTTTTTGTGAAATGGGGCCAAGATCTGAACATTTCTCTTTTCTTTTCTTTTTTTTTTTTCATTGAGTATGTACAGCTTTGAGGAAATGCAGCCGATGTCGGCTGTTCCTGCTCTATTGAAATAGTGACAAAGCAAGCGAGTCACTATTGACATAAGGGGGAAAATATGCTATCATATTTTACGGAGGGTGTTGGCTGTATCATCATCCTATAACGGTATCTCGAATATGCCTCAATACATGCTACTGTTGACTGATTCGGTCCATGACACCCCATTTTACAGTAAATCCAAGGCTTGTCTATACTGCTGTGCGCAGGTCACACAGTTAAACTCAGTCGACTTAGCTCTTGAATCAATTGCATTGCTGTAAGCTCAAGTCATTAGACATCAAATATTTTGACTAAAGAGTACACGAAAGTATCTAATGCTACATTGTGTGCAAGCAACCAACATGGTTTCTAAACGAGGTGATACCCAAGGCAATTGTCTTCGCATCGCAGCCATATTGTGGATCGTCCTGTGTTTTTTCATGGAGGTGGGGGAATCACGTCCGCACACTGTAAACACCTCTTCGCCATCCGTCTTCACACAGAACCTACAAGACATTAGAATTGGTTCCATCACACCACCTAACAACGACTCAACCGCAAGCAACTGCAATATAGACGCTACCCCCGAGGCTGTGAATAAGTTTCAGATGGCAATGGCGTCGGGAATAGACATCGTTTACGTTCACATTTCAGTCAAAAACATGACAAACATATTTGACGATTCTGGCGACATGTTTGATTCAGGTACCTTTGTCTGGGCCTTGGAGGGTAAGGGTCGACTCCTGTTGTCTTTTACTCTGGACTACCTACAGCTGTCTTTATGGACTCTGAATCACAGTGTCGCTCATCTGGATCTGGACATTGATCTTCCCGTTGATCACTGTTACTATAAGGCGTTAGATGTGCAACGTCAACAAATATTTGTCAGCTATGTTGGAGCTGTAGCTCGTTCTGCCAACGAGTCACTGCAGGAAAACACTGAATTCTACTCGAGGAAAGAGTCCTACATTTGCATCGGGAGAGTCGGCAAGAATGTCGGAGAAAATATCTTGCGGGATTTTTTAGGTTTAGTAGGGAGCAATACCTTATACAGCTGCTGGACAGTAACCCACAACAATACTTATGCTAATACTGCTGATTTCGTACTAGCACAACACTATGGGCTCATAATCCGCATTTTAGGTTGCATCATTGCTCTCTTTTGTCCACTAGCTCCTCTGTTAATAATTCGCAAGAAAGCGCCCCACTTTGAACAGTCCAGAGGGAATGACCCTTCAGAGAACACTTTTCTCGCAGTTGATACGGAACTACCAGTGGGGTTTAAGTACACACTGCTTTACAGCTATTGGGAAAAGAACTGGGCTATTGTCCTCCGAGGGATCGTCACCACCATTGCTTTTCTTCTCGTAGTATGGATTCGAACATTAGTTTTCTTTCTCACCAGCACTAGAGGAACCGATAGCAAGTATGTTGTTTCCCCGACTGGTAGCATCTGGCAGCTAGCTGATTCTGCGCAATTCCCATGGATTCCAGTGGTCTGCACTGGTTTACTCCTCGTCTCATTTTTGATCTTGTTACTGATGTATATCCATGATCCCTCAGACGGCGACAGATACATCCAGATTATACTCAGAGTAAGAGAAAATGACTTGGAACACCTGGATGAAATATGTTTTGGCCTGGTAAAACTCGACCCTCCGCTAAATATCCCGAAATATACTAATAGACCTTTTCATGATTTTCTGATGAAAATACAGTTCAAAACTCTCCTTGCAGTTGATCCCGGTTTCTGGAAAACTAGTCATGATTTCGGTGGCCCAAAATGCTTACGTAAACCCAAACTGTATCTTTTGTTGTTCGGGCATTGTTTGTTTCACTCAATACCTCTTGTGTATGTAATAATCATTTTTCCTACGGAATTGATTCTGAGCAAAGTCAGCAAGAACTGGAATAGAAAGAAAATACCATCAGTAAACAAGTTTTTCGTCTTAGGATTTTTTTATATCACATATATATGTATTTTGTCTGTTGGTGCTTATGTCCTTTTTGTGGACATCACGGAAATGTCGGCTTACACATTTATTGGCATTCTCCTCAACTATGGTGCCGTGGGTCAACGATTTTTCGGCTTGTGTATCATAGTATTATACGTTGCCATTATCAACGCTACGTTCTATAACGGCTATCGTCGCCTTCTAATCGATTTGTTCAAAGCTGCCAAAAAATGTGGACAAGATGCTGAAGATAGCGCTCTATTCATAAAAGATGAGAATGGTCAGCCCCACGTATCTTTACGCCTTTTCCAGGAAACCGTCAGGAAATATAAGCCAATACATAGAGAAGTACTCCGAGCCATTTTGACATTCTTGTTCGTGATTGTGGTGCTGTGGTTTGCTGTTGCGACATTGCATACCGTTGCGGGCCTCAGTGATCTACCTGCCATAGGCTACTTCGTTCTAATCTTCGTTGTTGCCCGTCTTGTACCACTTTTGAAATCTTGGCGCATGTCGGAAGAAAAACAAGAGTGTAAGGACATGGCGAAGGAAAATAATCTGATCGCATTTTTGAAGCAGAAACTAGAGGAAATGGGACAAGTAGAAGTATCAGACGAGAATGCAGCAGTATTGGAACCATCGCAGGAACTATACGGCGATAGCGCAATGGAGATGCAAGAAATGAGAAATTGCCCCACTAGCGGATCGATGATCAGCAGCGATGCGGACGAACCACAGAAAGACCAAGACAAAATTGGTAATGGCTTGAAAAGCTCTTATACAATACATTTCGAGAAGAAGAAGGAGGAGAAGGAGGGGGAGGAATTACAGGAAGAGGAGGAAGAGAAGGAGGAGGAAGAGGAGGACACAAATTCGGATTCTGAGAATACACAATTTCTTTCTAATGACTAAATTTTATGATGACTCCCATAAGATAAAAGAAAGTTCATGGATCCTGTGGTGTCTTGGACTGGCTGTGTAGTGTATAATCCAGGGATTAACGCCGTTGAAAGGCGCTTGTATCATTGCACATTTACATTTCTGTGTTATTAGGGTCTTTCTTTCTCTCTTTGAAGCTGCTTTGAAAATTCCAAATGTCAGCTCAAGTTGCAAATCAATCATTGCATTCAAAAAATTAATTTCTAGGATATGGGAGCATTCTGGTAAATAAGGTGGAGTGCGTCCTGTATTCTTGAAACGATCAGTTCCTCTGGCACTTTTGACCCAAACTCGGGTGGAATATACGAGACATCAGAAGGCGATGCCTGGCTGTTCATGGAACAAATCCTTTTGGAACAGCTTATCCATTGGCCTGAGAAATTTGTCAATTAGCGGTATCAAAGTCAAATCTTGTATTTGAGCAGATACAAACGTGTCCATATAGGTTGCTATTAGGAATGGACACGGAGATTGAACAAATGCGAATTTAAGGGTGATGTTTCTTCTGTATTATAGAACCATAAAAATCTCATAGCTGTAATATTACTGCTTAGTTGTGAACATGTCTATCAAATATTCTTATATAAGCCTACATGATTATACAGCCAAATTTGTCTATAACCGTCACGTCCCAATGGAAAAGACAAACGTTGCCCCTATGGACAGGTAGCCACTATGGACAGGTCAGTGACCATTTTGAATGTCAACATTCGCTTTGTATTATAACATGAAATATCGCATGTTATTCTTAAAAACAGCAAATAAGTTTGCATTAGGACCAATAATATGTTGTTGTTGTTTTGTTTTTGTACAGCTTACTCCATTTTTATTTTTATTATGGTCTACTCCTGTTCTTTTGATAGGACTCGGTAGAATTCAGGGATTTTCAGTTGCCGCTATAAGCAGGTGGTCGCTATAGACAGGTGACCGTTAAGACAGGTTTGTTTGAATATCTAAGCACATTAAGTGTTCACTCTGTCGTTTCAATTGTCAAATAGTTTGTCGCTTCTATTTCCTTTGTTTTAGTTTGATGAAGACAGCTTGATGCAAATGTAGCATTGTATAAATAAAACAAAATGAAAATGATAATAAAAGAGGTCACAATTCATGTAAAACACATGCTCTCAAATCATTTTGAAATAGAAATAGTATCATGTATCAAATGCATTAAGATATGTTGCTTTTCCAAACCCACAATTTAGGATTTGAGCAAACGTCATTTTGATAATAGAATTGAAGCTGTTATTATCTGCCAAAACGGTTATTCCAAATTTGACATTATGCACATAGAGCAATATCTTTTGTACAATTTTGTTTTCCTTGAGCATTTTAATTATAGAGGAAGGATTCCTGTCGTGTACATAGTCAACCCCCTTTGTTAATAGATTACAGGGCTTATTTGGGTAAATTACGAAATATTATTCAATAACATTCACTTTACGTATCCCATTACCACCTTTTGTAAACATCCTGTATTATTTCGCTCGTTTTGCATTTTGTCTTTGTAACTTCCGAAACAATCTTTCGTGTTTTTAGAGGGTACGCACATTCAGTTGAATCGTTCTTTTTTTTTTTCAAGTTTATATTTATGTATTGTTTTCATTCTCTATCAGGGAAATAAGGGAAGGAAAAAAGTATACTGCTTGGTTTTTCCCCACCTCCCCTCTCTCTCTCATAGGTGTATATACAGGCGCGGTGGAGCACCCCAATATGCATCTCATTATCGCCCCGTTCTATTTGAATTTGCAACGGGCATCCACGGCTGCCCGAAACTGTGTGCATGAAAATGTCAAATCTTTACCTTCTCCTATGCGTGCCGCTAGTAAACTCAAACTTCCCACACTATCTAAGTTTTTAAAAACCTTCCTTTTGATGAAAAAATTATGAAATTTGCTGCACTAGAACTTGAGATATTAAAGCGTTTTGAAAATCACCTCTCGCAAAACATGCTCTCTGTTTTTTTCCGACTGGACTATGGCCGGGCTCCAATGTGTCCGAAATTGGCAACATAAGTTCATCAGGCCTTAATCCATATATGGTGAAAGTTTTCGCTTGGTTCCACCTGTACTTTTTGAGAAATCAACTTGTTTCTACAGGGTTTGGAACAGAAAATTGTAGTCAGCGAAACAATTGAAAATGACGTCATTTCTTTTCCCGTAATATTGAGCATGCGTGGTACGTGAAATTAAGGATTTCGTGTTCTTTGTTGGTTTGCATGTGACGCAGTCAATTTTGCTGAGTGTCGCACGGCGGTGACAGCTGAGCTGCTGCCGCGCACGCTGCAGGCAGCAAAGCGTTGTGTGTACTGTGACATGCAACGCTACAGTGACGCGATTATATATACATGGGACCGACCTGTACGCTTTGCGTTCGTGTCATTTTTGACATCACCTTCTGGTTTTTTTCCGACACAACCATGGCCGGGAATATTACGGTATGACATTTAAAATGCAAGCAGATAAATAAATTTAGGTGTACTTTGTTCGAATGGCGCTTTGGTTACGCCATCATACTTCGTGAATTTTAGGATGATTTTCGAGGCATATTTTTGGTAATTTTGCTCGCCAGGTTTTCGCTAAAATTTCACATTTTATCATTGTCAAATCCTTTAATATGTTATATGTGCATATTCGGACATGTTTTCAAATTCAAACTAACTCAATTTTAATCCGAAAATAGGTTTCCTTAAATTGTTATTAGCTTGAGAAGTTGTTTACTTTTTCTCAACTACGCGAGTAGGCGTCTACATGTTGTTTACTTTATGCAAATGAGGCTCGGCTGCCGATGGATTTCTGCGAGATAATTGGGGTGCTCCACCGCACCTGTATATATACATATAACATATACATAATTGAATTGTAATGCGATATGTACCAAAGAAAAGACTGTACAGAAACTGTGACTTCACTGACGTTGATGATATGCAATGTCCTCATGTCAACAGAATATTTAGACGTGTTCCCGCACTTCGGTACGAATGCTGATAGGGGGTTCTTGTTTCCCTTTGTCTCTTTAGTACAGTCTGTGTTTTTCTAATGGTGTATCAATTTTTATTAAAGTTGTTTTTTATTTCAGATTTGAAATTGTTTTTTTTTGTGTGTATACAATTAAAGAGAAATCAAATAAATACAGAGAATATATATATATATATATTGTACATCATATATTATCAGTTGCACTGTAGAATATATGTGACGTCAAGTGCCGTGAAACAACTGGTCCGTAAGAGGGCTATTGACCGATTCGGGTTCGTTGAGGGCAGCAGACATTTTAAGGCACAGGGCGCAGCCATAGTGGGTGTATCAGCCGACCCCCCCTGCTCTCCCCCACCCCGGGGCAACATGTTTACACGCACTTGTAACAAAGGTTCGCGCACTAAGCAAGCATTCGCGCACTCAGTACGAGACGCCTATTGGCTAAAGCAGTTTTTCATTCTGCGCGCGTGCTAATGTAGGGAGAGGGGTGGGGGAGTGCGGAGGGGGGGTCGGCTGATACACCCACTATGGCTGCGCCCATGCCAAAAATACACATAGCGCGTCACAGAATCGGTCAATACAAATGCAATTATTACATTAACTGCAACAGTACTGTTTATGTGCCATGTACCGTTATGTAAAAAAAAAATACAACGGGAACCTACGCAATCATAACTTTAAAAATAGTGAATCAATCCAAATACAATTTCAGGTACGAAACTATAACTTATTACCCTCGTCTTGCAGAAAACCCCATCCGATTTGCTTCAGTGGTCAAAGAGTAATGAGGATTTTTGTAGAGCATGTCAGGAATCCCTTCCCTCCAAGTTCTATCCATTGTGTTCACAGTTTAATGCAGTTCCAAGAGCATCTAAGTGCTGAACGTGGAAGAATCACATCCACGACATGCTTCACAACGATCCACATTTCTCTGTGACCACTTAACTAACTCGAATGGGCTTTTCTGCAAAATATAGGTAAGGTGTTATATATTTAGACCCTGAAATTGCATTGGAACAGTTTAGTCATATTGGAAGTTATCAATGTAAAAATCTGATTGTATATATATCGTCGCCGGTCACACGAACCGACGAATCCCTCAGGTTTGCGTAAGAATGACAATTCGAGAAAAACGCGTTTGAAGTTAGCCCATTTTTGACTCATGATTGCTACACTTTTATGTCTATAATTTCCAATTATTTTTGTAGTATACCAGACTTCCATTCTTGCTCTAACTTGTGAAGTTTTTATCGAATTGTATTGTTAACAAATAAGCGGGAAATCGTCAAAGAGCTGCATGCATGTATTTTCGGTCTGCAAAGAACGTTGTCATTTTCCATGTGTGTCCATATGTACATGTGCATTGAGCGTTGTCATTGTCAACACATGTATTACATAGTACGCGCACTATGCGCGCGGTCAATGAACTGTTGAATCTCAAAAACAACACGCAAGTCAATGCGCACTGATTCGTCGGTTCGGTGATCGCGCGTACTAGTACGCGCGGTCACCGAACCGTCGAATCGCCTGATTGTTTAACACACGCGTCTATGGGGAAAACAAATAATTTTCACAAATGGAATTACATACTTCTACAAAAGTGATAACTACGTAAAAATTACACCGAATTACACACTGAGAATTTCAGAATATGTAGTATGGAATGTCTACTATCGAAATGATTGAAAATCTCAAAATCGAAAATTTGACCCAAAATCGAGTGATTCGTCGGTTCGTGTGACCGGCGACGATATATATATATATATATATATATTTTTTTTTTTTTTTTTTTGGGGGGGGGGGGGGGACATACAGTACTATGAGTATGTCAGTCAAGGTTGAACGAACTTCGTGTGTATACTATTCGTGTTCCTCAATCTATACACTGCAGTATCTAACCCTTGGGCATGCATGATGTATTCATGACAAATAAACATTTTCTTGGATGAAGGGCAACACAGGAAGTTTATGTTTGGTTTGGGCGTCCCAAAAAACGAAAACAAAAAAAGAAGAAAAGAAAAGAAATGTCATTACTTTTGTAAACAAAAGAGATTTAATTCCGTGTGATACCATTTGGCGAGAATAGAGGTATGGGAACGGATATGCTCTTCACTTTCGACACTCTGCAGCGTTTTAAAACTGTCATCAGGGGTATGTGTTTGCTTCATTTGTATAAGTTAAACTAAAAGTAGTCCAGACAGCAGAATGTGATAATGGATAGCATTACTGATGTCAGTATAAGAAGTAGATGAATGCATTGTAGTTGCTAATTGCGTTGCCTCGGAAATAAGATTTAATAAAGTGATGAAAGAATGTTACTTGGTGCTTTAAGAAGTTAAGTATAGAAAGAAAATTATGACGTTCAAGATTTTTATGCCTCCGCAACGAAGTGGCCGGAGGCATTATGTTTTCGGATCGTCCGTCCGTCCGTCCGTCCGTACGTCCGTCCGTCCCGTTTTGTTTTTGTCGATATCTCAAGAACCGTGTGGTGGTTTTACATCAAACTTGGTATGAGGGTATATCCTCGGGAGATAATACTTTGTGTGGATTTTAGGGTCACAGGGTCAAAGGTCAAAGGTCACAGGTTATTTTGTGAAAAAAAATTTGAAATTTCATGTTTTTCTCCATATCTCGCAAATGGTTCAAGGTATCTTCATGGAACTTAGTATATATGCTTGTACCGATGGGCAGTGATTATCTAGGGAAGTTGGGGTCATGGGTCAAAGGTCAGGGGTCAAAGGTCAAGGTCAACTCCTCAAAATATCACTACTTTCCTTAAAATGCAATATGCCTGAAGGTTTTTTTTCTTTTAAACTTGATGTATGGCATGTATTACCCAATATATATTTTTGGGGAAGTTTCTTGCCAAAAGGTCAAAGGTCAAAAGGTAAAAGGTCCAGTGAAAGTGCTAAATTGCACTTTTTCCTCCATATCTCGAAAGTAACTCAAGGTATCATCATGAAACTTACATATTTATGCATGTTCAACCTAACAGTGATTCTCTTTGGAACTGTGAGGTCAAAAGCCAAAGGCCAGGTTTAGATAATGCTATTTTACCATTTGAAACTGAAATTATACTTTTTCTCAATACCTTGAAAATTACTCAATGCATAAACTTATAAAAGGGTCAGAAGTCAAGTAAAAATCATCAGTTCCCCAAATACCTGCACTCTGACATTTTAATCATTCATCCAATTGAACCTAGTTCTAGGAAAGTGAGCATTCAGCACATTTGTGTCAAACCTGTTATTCTAATATTTTGCCAATTGTGTGAAACTGTCATCACACATTGTCAAGACATTGTACTATAGACCTATTAGGAGAACCATGCATTATGGCGGAGGCATATCAGTAGCCGTAGCGATCTAGTTTTTTCTTG